>CM054954.1:7861705-8000816 GCA_029168755.2 Tillandsia fasciculata
TGGGTGTTGATTGAATAGTAAAAATATTAGGGGACAACTATAATCCCAACTGCACACCTTTTTATTCAAGGGCTAGAAACTTGATAGCACAAATTACTTAGTGCTATCGATAGTATTCTAGTCTCTCTCTCTCTCTCTCTCTCTCTCTATCTCTCTCTCTCTCTCTCTCTCTCTCTATATATATATAGGAAAATACCTATATGTATACCCCAAAAGGGTGTAATCCTACACCGCCACCCATTTAAGAATGGAGGTATTACTCTCTCTCTCTCTCTCTCTCTCTCTCTCTATATATATATATATATATATATATGTGTGTGTGTGTGTGCGCGTGTGTATGCGCATGCACCACACGATTAATAGCAACAAATCATTAATGCTATTAAATTTTCAATCCTTGGATATAAAGAATACGGTGGATATAAAAGATGTGGGATTTGAATAATAAATATCTCCCAAATTTTAATAAATAGATAGAATAATATAATCTAAAAAATAAAAATAATTTTAAAAATATTTTAACGGTAAAATATTTAGTAGGGCACGATTCCCCCCATAGTATAATAACTGGATTCTATATATATCCAAACATTAACAAAGAAGTAAAACCGAAGGAACTAATGGCAATATGGCAATACCTGCCCCCTTGGCTGGTTTAAGTAATCTTAATTAGTGGATGGGGGTAGGTTCATGGAAGCAAAAGAAACCTTTTCAAATATATTTCTAAATAAAAGTAGCATGGCCAAGCAAGAAAGATAAGAACTTGTGATGAAAAATTTGCACATAGAATGTTCAAGTACAAGCATTCTCTATTAAAAACCAAAAATACACAATCATTTTCAAATTATCAACCCCGGAAAACATGTCAAATAAAGCCTACTAATGTAGGTGTGCTTTTTCTTCAGTAGAAACTTTGCACAGTCGCTACAAAAAAGCAGAGACTGGAGGTAATTCATTCAAGGGGACTTAATTGTGCATTGCATGCAAAAAAAGCAAGCGAATGCAAAATCTGAAAAATAAGTAACAACTTGGTCTCTTGATAGCACAGCAAATGGCCAGTATTTGACTAAAACCCACCTAGCTTATTAGCAGGATATATTGGCAAGCTTGATTCAAATCTCTAAAATATCTGTTGGTGTCACTATTAGGAAAACTTCAAAACAAATTTTGATATTACAGAGTAAGAAGACAAAACATTCATGCAAGAGAATCATTTTCTTTTCCTTCAGCGAGAAGTTCCTCGCTGATCCTCTTGATCTCCAATGCCCTCTCCAGTCTCTCTTTCTGAAATAAAGAAGAAAAAAAAATCTTCAGGAACCAAAGTACAACAACAGTAAAGACAATTAGGACCAAAATTATTTCATTCATATAAGCACTTTCTGAGTAGAATCAAACTGACTTTATTGTTCATTTTTTATCATCACATTAACAAGGCAATGCAGGAATATTAGACTATCTAATAAAAATACTTGATCAAAAACGGTGAACGAACTGAAAGGTTCTTACTGTTAGATGTTTGCATTCAGGTCAAATGAAGAAAATGATTTATATTTAATAGTTAATGCCATATACGAAACCAAAACCAAGTGGCCTAATTCCATACAACAATCTGTGGGAGCGAGTAACATCATGGAGATATTAATGGATCAAGCACAGAAAGAGAAACCAAAGAACCTCACAGAAAGACTATCGGACAGAGACTAATAATATTTCATAATTCAGCGGGTCTACAAGAAACTCAATCTCAAAGAGTAACAAAGTTCAAAAGAAATACAACCAGTCAAGGATACAGGAGATTCTTTGGATAAATAATGCTTTAAACGCTCTGTAATTAATTCATATATTTTATGACCCTGTAACAACAGTTCATTATAATATAGCTATTAGGTTTTTAATGTTGATTTCGATTTCTGGATACATTGACTATACAGTTTGTAAGTTTCTCCTGCCCTCTAATTCCAACATTTAATATGGTCGGCAAACTATCCCATGGTTACACTATTGCTGCTGAATAAGAAACAATTTTCGATAATATTGGCAAACTATAGTTTATCAATAGATATTAGAAAGAAACTTCTCTTCTACATGTCTGAATAGATATATCTATAGTAAATAGGCATGCTGACCTTCATTAAACGCCAGATTGAGCCAAGAGACTCTTTATTCACTAATTTAGAAAACCATATCTAACTTACAAAGTAACAAGAAATTCATCAGGGAAGAAAAAACTGAACAGGGATACATTACCAGTAAAAATAAATACCGACAGTTGGTGCTTGCTACATAAGGAAACCAATAACAACGAAAAATATGTGGTAACCACCTATATTTCTTCTAGATCATAGAAACCAAATCAATGTTCTAAAAGGTGATTTGAGATATGCAGGCAATTGTCCCACTGAATAGTGCATATATGGTACGCAGGTGCGTATGCGGGCACTTGATTCATCGATTAAAATATTAAAATATTCAAATAAAATGCAAAAAATACTATATACACTATTAAAAATAGGAATAAATAGATGTGGAGAAACTTGGCTAAACTTTTGTGAAATATAATAATATTTTTAGTTAATTGCCATTCACGATCACTTGTGGTCATTCAAAAGGCCAACGCTTAAAAAATTCTAGCATAATAACATCTGACAACTGCAAAATATACGCCAATAATTATTAGATATATTAAAAATAATACCAACTAAAATAAGAAGAGACATAGCTAAGTTTTATTTATATAAAGATAATTATATTTATATGCATTATTATTAACCAAACCTGTAGGTATATATATATATATATGAATGAGCTCCTATACTTTTAAAAGTATTAAGTCATTGGTTTGCAGGTTTTTAGCCCTTGGATGAAAAGATATGCGGTTAGGATGATAATAGGCTCCTTGGGTTTATTGGATGGTTGGTGAAATAGCATAATCTAAGAGGTGGAATTAGTCAAAGGGTTAGATCTAACGGTGAAAAACTTACAAGCACCAAGTGCTTGGTCTTTTACCAGCATAGTAGCCGGACTAAATTTTATATATATATATATATATATATATATATATATATATATATATATATAAAATTGAGCGTCTATGCTTTTAAAAATACTAAGTCGATGGTGCTTGTAGGTTTTTGGCCCTTAAATAAAAAGATGTGCGATTAGAATTATAGTGGGCCCCTTGGGTTTAGTGGCGGTTGGTGGAATAAAATGAAAAGATGTGCGATTAGGATTATAGTAGGCCTCTTAGGTTTAGTGGATGTTTGGTGGAATAAAATGATCTAAGGGGTGAAATTAGTCAAAGAAACTAATCTAACGTTAGAGAACTTACAAGGACCAATTTCTTGGTGCTTTTAAAAGCCTAGTAGTCAGACTATATATATATATATATAGAATTAGGCTAGAATACTATCGATAGTACCAAGCCATTGGTGCTATCAAGTTTTTAGCCGTTGGATGAAAAAATATGCGGTTGGAATTATAATGGGCCCCTAGGGTTTACTAGGTGGTTGGTTGAATAGTAAAAATCTTAGGGGACCACTATAATCCCAACCGCATATCTTTTCATCCAACGGCTGAAAACTTGATAGCACCAATTGTTTGGTGCTATCGATAGTATTCTAGCCGGACTCTATATATATATATATATATATATATATATGTTGGAATGCTATCAATACCCAACGGGCTCCGTTGCCACCCATTTGTTTTCGATGATGGAGCTTCCAAAACAACGATTGACATCGTCAAATATGATCTAGACCAAAATTAAATTTCTTTTTTTTTTTATATTCTTTTCTTGTCCATCAAGTTGACACAAAAATAAACGGTTAAAAATGAATATCCTTCAAAAAGTGATAATAGAAGTTTTGTAATCGAGTATAGATTTTATTTTAAATAGTTTAAGAAATTTTCTAACAAAAATTTCAATTAATTTAGATCTCCCTCTCCTATATATATATATATATATATATATATATATATATATATATATAGACCTAGTCTACTATACTGTTAATAGCACCAAGTCATTGGTGCTATTAGGTTTTTGACCCTGGATGAAGGGATGTGCGATTAGAATGATAGTGGGCCCCTAGGGTTTAGTGGGTGGTTGGAAAAATAGTATAATCTAAGGAGTGAAAATGATCAAAGGGGTAAATCTAACGACGAAAACTTGATAGCACCAAATGCTTAGTGCTATCGATACCATAGTAGCTATATATATATATATAAAGAGAGAGAGAGAGAGAGAGAGAGAGAGAGAGAGAGAGAGAGAGTTTATATACTTTCAAAAGCATAAGCCCAACTATGCTTGTGATTTTTTTACCATTGGATTTGCATTGAGATCCGTACTATTGTACTTTCTCTTTCTCTCTCTTTAGCTAACTTTACAATAGTACGGATCTCAATGCAAATTCAATGGTAAAAAAATCACATGCATAGTTGGGTTTGTGCTTTTGAAGGTATATAAGCTCTCCCCCCCCTCCAACTCCTCTCTCTCTCTCTATATATATATATATATAGAACTAGGTTATTATGCTATTCATAGCACCAAGTCATTGGTTCTATTAAGTTTTTGACCCTTGAATTAAGAAATGTGTGGTTGGAATGATAGTGAGCCCTCTAGAATTTAATGGGTGGTTGGAGAAATAGTATGATCTAACGGGTGGATCGAACGGTAGAAAACTTGATAACACCAAATGCTTAGTGCTATCGATAGCATAGCAGCCGGACTATGTGTGTGTGTGTGTGTGTGTGTGTGTGTACACACACACACACATATATATATATATACATATATATATATACATACATATATATACATATATATATATACATATATATATACATATATATATATATATACATACATATATATACATACATATATATATATATATATATGAGTACATTTCCTGTGCTTTCGAAAGTACGGAGGCCTCCATGCTTATAAGTTGTTTTCGATGATGGGACATCTGATTCGACAATCGGCTCCATTAGCCATGACCTATGCTATTAGAACTATTTAGAAACTAAATGTCATAATTTTTCGGTTTCATTTACCAAGTGATCTAAGAGTCTCAAAAATCACTATTTTAACAACCAATGTGACACGTTCGTAAGTTCAACAGTGTAGAACAATGCAAATTAGGAGAAACTTGAATAAAAAATTCTACTTTACATCGAGAATAAGATCAATAATTCTGATTTGAAATTTTAGTCTTTTATCACTATTTTTTATGAGATTTTTATTTTTAGCCGTTCATTTTAGGGCTAGTCATTCACTTAGCAAACGAAATCAAAAAATTATGAAATTTGGTTTCTAGATAGTTCCAATATTATAGATTAAATCTAACAAAACCAATCGCCAAATCGAATGTCCCATCATTGAAAACAACTTACAAGCACGGAGGTCTCCGTACTTTCGTAAGCATAGGAACCTAGCTCATATATATATATATATATATATATATATATATATATATATATATATATATATATATATATATATAGTCCAACTACTTTCCTTTTAGGAGAACGAAGGCCTTCGTCCTTTTAAGTCGTTTTAGATTATAGGGATTCCGAATTGATGATCGAAACTATTAAAATTGATCTAGAGTATTTAAAGCTTTTAAAAACTAAATTTTATAGATTTTAAAAATTATTTACGTAGTGATCAAAATATCACAAAATCGGTAATTTTTACAACCTATATGAGACATTTGCTTGTTTAACGGTGTAGAGCAATCCAAACCGCTTGAATTTTTTATAAAAAATTCTTTTTACTATTTAGATAATATTTGATAACTCCGATCATGAATTGAGAAAATCTAACAACTATTTTCACAAGATTATTCGTTTTTTACCGTTCATTTTTCGACTCTTCGACGGACTTGATAACGATATTTAAAATTTAGTTTCTAGACACTTTAAATACTCTAGATCAACTTTAATGGTTCCGATCATCGATTCAGAATCCCTATCATCTAAAACAACTTAGGAGGACAAAGGTCTCTGTCATCCTAAAAGGATAGTGTGTGTGTGTGTGTGTGTGTGTGTATAGAATTGAGAGTGCGATTGGGATAATAGTGTGCCCCTAGGGTATAGTGGGTGGTTGGTGGAATAGCATGATCTAAAGGGTGGAATTGATTAAAGGATAGATCTAATGGTGAAAAACTTACAAGCACCAAGTCCGGCTATGTTTTTTAGCCCTTGGATGAAAGGATGTGCGGTTAGGATGATAGTAGGCCCCTAGAGTTTAGTGGGTGGTTGGTGGAATAGCATGATTAAAAGAATGGAATTGATTAAAGGGATAGATCTAACGGTGAAAAACTTACAAACACCAAGTGATTGGTACTTTTACAAGCACCATAGCCAGACTATATATATATATATATATATATATATATATATATGATTTTATAAGCACAGAGCACGGTGAAAAACTTACAAGAACCAAGTCCGGCTATAGTTTTCAGCCCTTGGATGAAAGGATGTACAGTTGGGATGATAGTGAGCCCCTAGGGTTTAGTTGGTGGTTGGTGGAATAGCATGATCTAAAAGGTAGAATTGATTAAAGGGATAGATCTAACGGTGAAAAACTTACAAGCACTAAGTGATTGGTACTTTTACAAGCACCATAGCCATTCTCTCTCTCTCTCTCTCTCTCTCTCTCTCTCTCTCTCTCTCTATCTATATATATATATATATATATATATGATTTTATAAGCACAGAGCACGATGAAAAACTTACAAACACCAAGTCCGGCTATGATTTTTAGCCATTGGATGAAAGGATGTGCGGTTGGGATGATAGTGGGCCCCTAGGGTTTAGTGGGTGGCTGGTGGAATAGCATGATCTAAAAGGTGGAATTGATTAAAGGGATAGATCTAACGGTGAAAAACTTACAAGCACCAAGTGATTGGTAATCACCATAGCCGGACTATATATATATATATATATATATATATATATATATATATATATATATATATATCTGTGTGTGTGTGTGTGTGTGTGTGTGCGCGCTTTTATAAGCACAAAGCCCTCCATGTTTATAAAGTCGTTTTCGATGTTGGGACTTCCAAATCGACGATAGGTTCCGTTAGAGTTGATTTAAAGTATCTAGAAAATAAATTTTGTGATTTTTTGATATCATTTGCCTAATGATCGAAATAGCTAAAAATTAACGACTGAAATGTACTTCATTTGCATGATTTGATTAGAAGCACATGCCAACTATTCAAGTTCTACTCTGTGGTACTTAAGAATGATTTCATAAGGGAAACCGACATCATTCTAAACTAGTTTGTTGAACCCCCTTGATGGCTTGATGGCATGTGGCACCCCAATAGTCCCACATCGGATGGGAATGTGAATGTGTTTGGATTTATTTGAGACATGGACACTAGTAATAATAACTGGGCTTAAGCATTTTGGGTTGTGGTGTGGGCCCAACGAGTTATTATTGCTAGTGGGCCAGGTCGTTACATTTGGTATCAGAGCTAATAACCAGTCGGATGTGTGCGGCGAGTCTCGACTGAGCCTGGATCTAGATGACAGGGCTAGCGAGATAAGTCTCACATCGCATGGTGATCTTGGGTTGCTGTGTGTATGTTTGGACAGATGAGGACGTCAGGCCTAAACGGGGAGAGTCTGTGACACCCCAATAGTCCCACATCGGATGGGAATGTGAATGTGTTTGGATTTATATGAGACATGAACACTAGTAATAATAAATGGGCTTAAGCATTTTGGGCTGTGGTGTGGGCCCAACGAGTTATTATTGCTAGTGGGCCGGGTCATTACATAGCATGTTAGAATGGATTCGAATTTGGAAACATATAACAAACTACTATTCCTTTCAATATTTTTGGGAATTAATAAGGGCCTTAAAATTCAATTTTAGAGTAAATAGAGTAGTTTTAAGATATCAATGTAAGAACTATTCAAGTCATATTCTGATTATCATATTTATCATCCTTTTCTTCTCTTTATTTGTGTCCAATACTTCAATGCTTATCCTTTGCCTCTATTAGCTATTTCGTTTAATATGATCAGATTATTTTATAGAGTAACTTTAAAAGATAAGGCATTTTCCTTTTGGTGTCCGAGGAATATAGCAATGTTGCTGACACTGTTTGAAGGCGTGCCTGAGGCGCGCGCCTCGGCGCCTAGGCACAAGGCGCGTGCCTTAGCGCCTCAGCAATAGCGAGGCACAACGCTATTGCTGAGGTGCGCGCCTAGGCTCTGAGGCGCGCGCGGGGCGAGCCATTGCTGAGGTGCACGCCTAGGCTCTGAGGCGCGTGCCTCAGGCTCACCTCACAATATTCTCGCGCGCGCCTCACAATATTTATGCTTAGATGAATTTTGGATTCAAGTTATCAGGTTGTCGGATTCTTAATTTGATTCTTAAACTTTAACCCGATAAGATACCTAAAGAAATCTTAAAAGAAACCTCCCAAAAAAAGGAAAAGGGAATTAAAAAAGAAAATAGAAAAGAAAAATAAATTGAAAAGGAAAAGAAAATAGAAAAGGGAAAGGGAATTAAAAAGGGTAAGGATAAGTTGTCGTCATCTCGATCGTCTATATTCATTGATGAAGAGCTAGATCGGGTTGATTTTGAGGATACAGAAGAAGAATATATTTGGGATAAAAAATCTGAAAATGATTAGGAAGAAGAAGAAGAAGAAGAAAATTATGGTGATGCAAGCGATGAGGATGAATATGAAGATAATGCTTAAAGAACGACCAAATGAAAGCATTGGCACCACAATCACTTTTAAGTTTTTAGCTGAAAATTGAAATATATATATTTTAATTTAAGAACCTATATGTATGTGTTTTCTTTACTTTTTTATGATTATTTTTTTTTTGTATGGTTATTTTTGGTTTTTTTATGTAGAATATTAAATTAAATTAGGCTTAGTAAATGTGCGCCTCGCGTTCTTGAGGCGCGCGCCTCGCGTTCTTGAGGCGCGCGCCTCGCGGTGCGCCTAGCGCCTAGACTCCAGAGGAGCCTTGCGCCTTTTGTACCTCGCGCCTTTTCAAACACTGGATACTGATATCAATTATAAACAATTTGCTGCAACATGACATCTTAAGTATATTTGGGTTCTCTTTCTAGTAAAATTCTAGAAAACTTGTCCCTGCTAATTGGGTTCTCTTCCTAGTAATATTTGCGTTCTCTTTCTACTAAATAAGTGCACACTTGATCCATTGTTCCAAAAAGCAACCTATGCTACTGCATATGTGGTTTAGATCATCAACCGCATGGCATATGTAATATGCGGTGCAGTATGCGGACAGACGGCATATGTGATCCATATATGGCATGCGACTACATATGTGATAGTTTATTTTTCGAAGGTAGAATTGAAGTGGATATGTATGCGGCATGCGACTGCATACGTGATATTTTTTCTTCAAAGGTAGAATTGAAGTGCAATGTTGAATAAGCAAACAATCCTATTCAACATTGCACTTCAATTCTACCTTCGAAAAAAAAACTATCACATATGTAGTTGCATGCCATATATGGGCCACATATGCGGTCCGACCGCATACTGCACCGCATATTACATATGCCATGCGGTTGATGATCTGAACCACATATGCAGCAGCATAGGCTGCTTTTTGGAACAATGGATCAAGTGTGCACTTATTTAGTAGAAAGAGAACCCAAATATTACTAGGAAGAGAACCCAATTAGCAGGGACAAGTTTCCTAGAATTTTACTAGGAAGAAAACCCAAATATACAAGGATGTCGTGTTACAGCAAATTGTTTATAATTGATATGAGCAACCAGTGTTTGAAAAGGCACGAGGCGCAAAAAGCGCAAGGCTCCACTAGAGCCTAGGCGCGAGGCGCACCGCGAGGCGCGCGCCTCAAGAACGCGAGGCGCACATTTACTAAGCCTAATTTAATTTAATATTCTACATAAAAAAACCAAAAATAACCATACAAAAAAAAATAACCATCAAAAAGTAAAGAAAAAACATACATATAGGTTCTCAAATTAAAAATATATATATTTCAACTTTCAACTTAAAACTTAAAAGTGATTGTGGTGCCAATGCTCTCATTTGGTCGTTCTTTAAGCATCATCCTTATACTCATCCTCATCGCTTGCATCGTCATAATTTTCTTCTTCTTCTTCTTCTTCATCATCATCATTTTTAGATTTTTCATCCCAAATATCTTCTTCTTCTGTATCCTCAAAATCAACCCGATCTAGCTCTTCATCAATGAATAAAGACGATCGAGATGACGACAACTTATCCTTACCCTTTTTAATTCCCTTTTCCTTTTCTATTTCCTTTCCCTTTTCAATTTATTTTCCTTTTTTAATTCCTTTTTCCTTTTTTGAGGTGGTTTCTTTTAAGAATTCTTTAAGTATCTTAACGGGTTAAAGTTTAAGAATCAAATTAAGAACCCGACAACCCAATAACTTGAACCCAAAATCCATCTAAGCATAAATATTGTGAGGTGAACATGAGGCGCGCGAGAGAGCCTAGGCGCGCACCTCAGCAATGGCTCGTCCCGTGCGCACCTCAGAGCCTAGGCGCACACCTCAGCAATAGCGTTGTGCCTCGCTATTGCTGAGGCGCTAAAGCACGCGCCTTGTGCCTAGGCGCCGAGGCGCGCGCCTCAGGCACGCCTTCAAACAGTGTCAACAACATTGCTATATTCCACGGACACCAAAAGGAAAATGCCTTATCTTTTAAAGTTACTCTATAAAATAATCTTATCATATTAAACGAAATAGCTAATAGAGGCAAAGGATTGAAGTATTGGACACAAATAAAGAGAAGAAAAGGATGATAAATATGATAATCAGAATATGACTTGAATAGTTCTTACATTGATATCTTAAAACTACTCTATTTACTCTAAAATTGAATTTTAAGGCCCTTATTAGTTCCCAAAAATATTGAAAGGAATAGTAGTTTGTTATATGTTTCCAAATTCGAATCCATTCTAACATGCCATCAAGCCATCAAGGGGGTTCAACAAACTAGTTTAGAATGATGTCGGTTTTCCTTATGAAATCATTCTTAAGTACCACAAAGTAGAACTTGAATAGTTTGACATGTGCTTCTAATCAAATCATGCAAATGAAGTACATTTGTGCACAAAATCTTTAGAAAGAACCTAAAGTGTTGACACAAGCAAGGCACGCATCTTTTGAGACATAAAACCATAACAATACCCCAGACATGTAACACAATTAATATTACAAGATGAACAAAGCACGCTTCATCTTACTAAATCTTGGCTACTATCACAATATTGAGCAAAGTAACAAAATAAACCTAAGAAACCTGTCCATATCAAGAGAAAAGGAAAAAAGTAACATGGAGATTGAAGTATTATACTTGAAGTTTGACAAAGTTTCCCTTATATTTAACTTATAATATCTGAAATTTCTGAATAAGGGAGAAAATAAAATGGAGATAAAAAAGGGTAAGATGTATCATGTATGAAAATTGACGTTCCTAAAGTGCCTTTTTTTGCACCTCTCACACTGGCCATGGAGCATTTAGGAGAGCCTAAAAAGGATTTGGAGTATGTCGAGACATTTCAATAGGGCCTATAAAGGTTTGAACTTTTATATGCCAAATAGGTCTGCCTGAGGCTTATCCTAACTGCTCAGTTCTAGCAGCTGGTTTTGGGACTGTATTTATGAACTAATTATAATCCGCCAATCATATATACCGACAGATCAACAATTTATGAGGTCAACATTCTTGGAGCATGCATAGCAATAGTTCTGCTGAGCCCTTTCCTAACTCACTCACTCTATATATATAGAGAACACACACAGATATGCTCTTATAAAATAACAGCAATATAATATATTTCTTATAGTTTACAAGATTGGAACCTAGAAGTCAAAGCATTAGCAATCCCTAGTACTATACCTCAAAAGGAAAAGAAAAAAAGAAGAAAGAAAAGACAAACCATAATAAGAAATTTGTAAGTAAACAACATCACAAAATAAAAACTATGACCAAATAGCATCACAAATAACAGCTGTAGAATATCCTCCTAAATCTCATAATATAAAGCATTCAATGCATAGCATTATTAGGTCAAGAAATTAAGAGAGAGAGAGACCTACTTTGTTGGGTTGCTAATGCAGATGGTCTCTTTGTTGTGCAAATAGTCCCCTTATTGCGTAGAAGATGGAGTATGTGAGGGTGTGGATCATAAGCACTAACCAACTAACCCAAAAGCACGTGCTGATAGGAAGGGCACACCCATCGTACTTAAGGGCTTAGCCACAGCGCTCGGGGGCTTCAACCTAACTCAACCCACCTGGACGTTAGATTTATTGTTGGGTCTATTACCGTTAGATCTATTATGGACCGCAGCCCCACTCAACTTATTGGGCTCACCCACCTCAACTTATTAGTCTCTTGGACCTATTATCACGGGACAGAAAATTGAACCTATTTTAGCCAATAATAAATAGCCAACAATTCTCCCTAATACCTGCACTGTTAATACAGCATATGGGAATCGTACCAGCGCCATTCACTCTAATACCAGTTGTGGATCGTGAGCGCTAACCAACTATCTCAAAAGCACGTGCTGATAGGAAAGGCGCACTCATTGCACTTAAGGGCTCAATCACAGCGCTCACAGACTTTGACCAGAGTCAACTCATCTGAACATTAGGTTTACAGTTGGGCATCTTGCCGTTAGGTCTATTGTGGATCGCGACCCTACTTAACTTATTGGGCTCACTCAACTTATTAGTCTCATTAACTTATTATCACGAGACAAGAACTTGGGCTTATTTTAGCCAATAATAAATAGCCAATAAAGAGGAGGGGTTTCTCACGAGTTGTTCTCTATTGGGTTTTTTTTAAAAAAATGTGATGGTTTGTAAGTCGCGCAGAGTAGGCAGCCCACTTTTGACGACTTTGGGATTTTATGGGCCGAAATAAAAAAAGTGAGATGTAGTTGTAACCCACTTTATTGTTTCACTTTTCAAAAGTAACATACATGTTCACTCTTATAAACCAAACAACCAGAAAAATACCACCTCGCCAAAGTATCACTTTCATTCAAGGATTTAAGTATCCATCGGCATGGTTCGTATTCATCGTGTCGTATCGTGCCAATAAGATGCCGACATGCCGATGGCACAACTCAAACCCTCTTTTCTTTAATTTACTAAGTAATTTTCTCAACAAAGTTCAAAAGATTTGATAAAGATACATAAAAAACAATTATAAAATTATGTTGCTAAAAAAATTAATTATTTTATACCATTATGTGTTGGCACACATGTGTTTTTTGTGACCAACACTCATCGACATTGCTCGGCACACACCTTGTCGTACCGTACCAGCAAGTTTTCGACACGACCCCGTGCCATGGCACTTAAATCCTTGCTTTTATTGTTTCATTTATGGGCAACCAAACATGCGCTAAGTGCAGTAGGTTCAGTTCTTTTCAACTGGTATTATGTTTATTAGATACAAAATTTCTTTCTATTCAAAAATGGGTGGCTTTGAAATATATTAGCTGCTTCTTCTTCTTGTATATTCTCCCTTATTGTTCCAATATTACTTTTATTAAACTATACTTAACCAAGCAATTCTTCATAAGTATTTAACACACCAATTATTTAAACAAAAATTTCATTCTATTCAAAGAATTAGTGCTTCAGCAACATTTTGGTGCCTTTGTTTTCTTAGATTTCTATCTGCTATACAAAATTATAGATTTGGTTACTGCTTTTCAGAAGTTGAGAAAAATGTAATCAAAGCATTTCGCAATGAGCAAATTTCTCTTTTGGAAGTTGGAAAAAAAAAAGTGCTTTGGTAACTCAGTAGTATCTGCTTAAGAATGAGCTAATCAATTTCTATGTAACAGTGCCCATGGATCTTCTTGAAGACAAAGTACAAATGACTAAGTGATCTCTAGGCTTCTCATCCAGTCTAACCAAAATTGTTTCTTAATCTTTTAGGAAAGAATTTTGACAATAATCCTCCAACATATGGACAAGATAGCAGTTCTCTTTCTAGAAGTTTCCCCCAATCTTTTATCTCAGCATCCAAAGGTCAAGTAGCATGTAAATAAAGAGGGGAATTACAATTTTAGATGGATATTATTCATATATGAACACTTTACTTTGAATTGCAGGGGCAACTTCTATATGAGTGGGAAAAATTAGTGGAACCGACGCCAAAGTCATTTTGATCTCACGGCCTCAAGCTATATTGTTAAGTCAAGGTAGATTTTCATCTCACCAAAAAGATGAGAATCATGTGTCTGACTGTTTTCACTAATTTTCTAGTGAAGGAAAAATTGCATGTGTCAAAGCTTAAGTCATCACCTAAAGATTTTCATTTAACACAGTGATCATGACTCATCAGGTATTTTGTTCTGTTGTTGAATTTCATTTCCATGTCACTGGAGCCAAGCGAAAACAAATGGCTCACAGCTAACAACGATTTATTCGGAAACCAAAATCAATACACGAAGAGAGGAATCCACACTGAAGAGACACAGCACCCAACCACAACATTTACAAAAACCAAGAGAGCATCAATCACAAGAATACTAGAGCTCAAAAGCCTCTCAGCAGAGCAAGACCTGTAGCCAAGTGTGGCGACAGCATCAAGAAGAAGGATAATTTGCCAACAAAATAAATGCAACAAAAAGAGGGACAATCCGGAAGAGGATAAGCAAAGTTGACCTATTAATGCAGCACGTGTCTGATATTCTATGTATTCCCCACAAATAACTAATGCAACAAAGAAAAAAAAAAAAAAAAAAACCTAAAGAAGAGGCAAATTGTTGAACCATACAGTGAAAGCACCTACTCATCACCAATCAATCATACACTACAAGTAGTAATCTATTGTCAGACAAACTATAAATCAAACATCAAGTAAAGAATAAATCCATTAAAATTTTATTACTTAAAGGCTAAATGTTCAAAATTGGCAATACCGTTAAACCCTTACACTCCGTTTGGTAACGGGGATAAGGGGGGAATAACCCCCTTATCCCCATTTTTATACCCAAACGAGAATAATTTTAATGGGAACAGTAGTTCCCATTAAATCAGAATAAGAGGTTTGGGGGTGGGAACTGCTGTTCCCACCCCCACATGGAATTGGCTGGGTTTGCAAAAATGCACGGGAATCGAGGCCGCGTTCACGTGGGTGCCCTGTACGGCCACTTCCTCCTTCTCCATGGTTTCCATCTTCTTCTCCTTCTCCCCATTCTTCTTCTCCATTTTTTCCACCTTCTTCTCCCCCGATCGAAGCTCCATCGCACAGTGAGGCCTCGCCCGAAGCTCCGTCGCACAGATCTGCGTCGCGGCCCCGGTGTGGAAGCCGCTCCATCGCCGTCCGCCGATCGCCGCGTCGCGGACCCGCGACGGCACGCTCTGTGCGGCTCCTTTCTCCTTCTCCATTGTTTCCATCTTCTTCTCCCCCTTCTCCGTCTCCATTTTTTCCATCTTCTTCTCCCCCGATCGAAGCTCCATCGCACAGATCTGCCCCGCTGCGGCAACACTCTCTGCGTACACTGAGCTCTGGCCGATCTGCGTCGCAGCCCCGCTGCGATCTGTGTCGCGGCCCCGCTGCGGAAGCCGCTCCATCGCCGTCCGCCGATCGCCGCGTCGCGGCCCCGCTGCGGCAACGCTCTCCGCGTACACCAATCTCGGGCCGATCTGCGTCGTGGCCCCGCTGCGATCTGCGACACGGCCCCGCTGCGGAAGTCCGCTCCATCGCTGTCCGCCGATCGCCGTCCGCCGATCGCGGCCCCGCTGCGGCAACGCTCTCCGCGTACACCGAGCTCGGGCCGATCTGCGTCGCGGCCCCGCTGCGATCTGCGTCGCGGCCCCGCTGCGGAAGCCGCTCCATCGCCGTCCGCCGGAGAGCGTTGTACAATGTCTTAATTAAAAACTATCGAATTGTATTATAATATAGATTAATATTATAATACTTAATTTATAAAGTATTATATAAATTAAAAACTATCGAATTATACAATGTCTTATTTTTTAAATTTTTAATATTAATCTAAATTTAGTATAAGGTTGATTAATACCATATATTATTTTATTTTTAAATTATATCATAGAGGGCAAAATAGTCAATACACATATTTATCCCTTCTCAATTCTTCTTATTCCTCTATACTCAACCAAACACAATTTTTTTTTATTCATCTTATTTTTCTTATTCCTATATAATCTACCAAACACAATTTTCTTTAAACCCTGTATAACTCTTAAACCCAACCAACAGAAATTTACACTAGTTCCTGCTAATACCATAACTTATAACTATTCCCGGTATAACTAAATTTTTTTTATCCCCGAACCAAACCTAGCTTGATTAAAGTTCCGAAACGGAAACCCTAGCGATCAAAACCCTAAGCCTAGTATCGAAGAGGGAGCGAATCTCACCGAGATCACTTGGACGGAGGCGGAGGCAGCGGCAGCGCGGGCGCGGGGGCGCCGAGGAGGGTGGCCTGCTGGAGCTCGAGCTCGTTGAGCTGTTGCTCGCGGTCCATCTCGATGATGAGCGGGACGAAAAGGACGAGGAAGGTCGTTCCCGCGATCCACGCCGCTTTTCCGGTGCTCCGGAGGAGCTTCTTCGCCACCGTCGCCGCCTCCGCCGCCGCCTCCCTGCCCCGCACCACGATCGGCGAGCGAGAGATCGACCCCAACGCGCCCTCGCCCTCGCCCTCGCCGCGGCCCCTCCGGCTCAGAGACGACGACATCTGCACGCTTCGTGGGGCGCACCAACAACGGAGGGTCGGGGGAGGAATAGGGTTTTGAGAAATAGGGTTTAGAGCGGATTTTCTGTTGGTCTATTACGCCAAAAGGGCCGGATTTGGCGGGCTATGCATGTTACCCGATATTTGATCGAACCCGAACTTGAATAGGCGGATTCAACCAAAAGTAAAGCAGGAATAGTTTCAATTATTTATTATATGAGTATAATAAACAGCAAAAATTCAACATATTTGGATTCGATTCTAGCTTTTATCAGTGTACGAAATAAATTCGAAATCGCAAACAAATCCATATATATATATATATATATATATATATATATATATATATATATATATATATATATATATATATATATATATATATATATATATATATATGTTAGGAAAATTAATCGCACTAACTTTGATTGTGACTAAATTATCTAACTATTTTTATGATTAAATTTAAATAACAGAACTTACCTTTAATCGCTATGAAAATTTCAAAAATGTAGATAAAAATAAACCAAAATAAAAGTGATCCGGAAGCGTGCGAGGCACTGCCCTAAGGCGTATTTTCCTTCGTGCGGATTAATCGGAGATACCACCCCAAGGTACGACCGGAACTCCCCTTCCTACGAGCACGACCGCAGAAGAGATTGACGAAGTTTCTTTCAACACCCGATAAATAAAAACAATTAAAAAGAACAAAATAAAATTAAAATAGAATTTAAACAAATTCTTTTCCTCTCTTTTACTTTTTCACTTATCTAAAAGAAAAGCCTTCTCTACTCATACTACACACCCTACTATAGTATAGTATTTATAGGTGTGCATGTAACCTCCCATCACATTAATTAAGGAGAGAGAGAGAGGCTAATTAGTGAAAAAGAAACGTTTTAAAATTAAATAAGAATTAAATGACAATAATTAAGAATCAATTAAAAATTAATAAATGAGAATAAATTTAATAAATAAATTGAAAAATTGATAATAAAATAATATTGAGAATTTTGGAATTTTAAATTTTATTCCAACAATCCCCCACAAAATTTAAAATTTCGAAATAATTATTAAACTCAATAATTTAAAATTTAAATAAAATTATCGGGTGTTTATACTATGTAATAGGTAAGGTGTCTTTAAGAGACTTAACCTCACTTAGTGTAAGCAATTTTCATCAGAAGGAATCGGAGTGAACCAGGTCTTGAACTACGTTCCTTTGACCCTGACTTCAACTGCCACACACACAGTACAGAATTCTCCGTCGCGAGTCTGTGCGTTAAAGGCCATACACAGTACCTTGATTTTTCATAAGAATTTCTATGGACAGCCCACATCTCATAGTCGCGGCCTTATACGAATATTCTTATATAGGTGGTCTCCTCCAGGGATGTGTGTAGAGTCACATCTCGCAAAAATTATTGCCTCGGATTCCATTAAGAGCTATAAGCTCAACCTCAACCACTACACAGAGCACTACTCATCATAGGGATGGACTTGGAACTAAAGTTCCTCTGAATAAACTGTAGAAAGTGCTCTTTGGCCAACCTGACAGCTTGTTTTTACCACATTGAACCTTCTTCAAGGGATCTCCTATCACAAAGGTTGGGTTCCCACTGCAGGAAGGCCCTTTATGGGCAAAGTCCCATCCCCCTCGATGACTCTAGGACCTTAGTCCTATTCAGGCCTTTCGTCAAGCAGTCTGCAAGATTCTGTTCAGATCTGATAAAACTCAAATAAACAATATCATAAGAAGTTAGCCATCTAACAAATTTTTTGTTTCAATTTAATACGTCGACTAGTATTCGAATTTATTAATTTCTTTTTATAAAAATTAATTGCAGTTCGAAAATAATAGAGGATGCAACAAGAGGACTTCCCAAAGGTCAGCCATCTTAGTACTACTCTCGCCCAAGCACACTTAACTGCGGAGTTCTGATGGGATCCGGTGCTTTAGTGCTGGTATGATCGCATCTATAATTAAAATAGTATACTTTTACTATCGGATAATAATAATTAAAACAGTATTTTTTTTTCTTCTCTGTAGCTAGAAACAGAAAATAAATGCAATCAAATAAAATATGTAAGATGTAGAACAATATAAAAAATTAAACTACTTTAATATATATGAAGTAGGCTTTGTGCTTATTGGTTATGTGTCTTTACCTTAAGACTAAGGTTGCAGGTTCAAGCACCACCTAAACAATTTTAGAACTAATTTACTGTAGATAAAACTTTTTCGAAGCTATCTTTTTCTTTTTTCAAAACTAAAACAGAAAATATACTTTTATATATATTACTGTAGCTATATTTTTTTTTCCGAAACAGTATTTTTTTTTTTTTTACTGTAGCAAAAAATTTGTTTCCTCACGAAGCTAAAACAGTAAATAAATTTTATTTTATTTATTTTTTACTGTAGCTAAAAGTGAAAACAGTAAAAATATATATATAATAATTTTAAAGAGAGTAAATAAATCACAATAATCTATATGTAATTAAAATTTTAAAATGCTAATTTCAATATGTTTAAATTTGAATATTAAACATACTAATAAGTTGACAACAAAATTATATGCAACAAAATTTCGTATTAGCCCTCGTTAGATTTTAATCACAATCAAATCGGATTTACGCCTTAGACTGTTAGGAAAATTAATCGCACTAACTTTGATTGTGACTAAATTATCTAACTATTTTTATGATTAAATTTAAATAACAGAACTTACCTTTAATCGCTATGAAAATTTCAGAAATGTAGATAAAAATAAACCAAAATAAAAGTGATCCGGAAGCGTGCGAGGCACTGCCCTAAGGCGTATTTCCGTCCTTCGTGCGGATTAATCGGAGATACCACCCCAAGGTACGACCGGAACTCCCCTTCCTACGAGCACGACCGCGGAAGAGATTGACGAAGTTTCTTTCAACACCCGATAAATAAAAACAATTAAAAAGAACAAAATAAAATTAAAATAGAATTTAAACAAATTCTTTTCCTCTCTTTTACTTTTTCACTTATCTAAAAGAAAAGCCTTCTCTACTCATACTACACACCCTACTATAGTATAGTATTTATAGGTGTGCATGTAACCTCCCATCACATTAATTAAGGAGAGAGAGAGAGGCTAATTAGTGAAAAAGAAACGTTTTAAAATTAAATAAGAATTAAATGACAATAATTAAGAATCAATTAAAAATTAATAAATGAGAATAAATTTAATAAATAAATAGAAAAATTGATAATAAAATAATATTGAGAATTTTGAATTTTAAATTTTATTCCAACAATATATATATATATATATATAGAGAGAGAGAGAGAGAGAGAGAGAGAGAGAATTGTGCTGGAATACTATTAATAGCACCAGTCCAACTTTGTCATTCATTTTGTTGCCTTTGGATCGCATCGAGATTTGTGCAGATTCTTTAATGAAAAAAAGCAACTTAACACCGTTAGTTACTTTTTCTTTTCTTTTCTTTTCTTTTAAATTTTTTTTTCTGAATTTCTTTGTCTTCTTCTTCTCTATCAGAGAAACCCACCACCCTCTCAACCTCTCTCACCACCCACTCACTCAACCTCTCTCTCCTCTACTCTCCCCACCTCTCTCTCCTCTACTCAAGCTCTCTCTCCCAACCCAAGCTTTCTCTATCTGGATCTGGCGCGCATGCTCGCTTCACCTCCATCTGAGGCCGCGCCATCCCCACTCGTGTCGCTCTCCCATCTGAGGTCGCGTCCCCAGTCCCCACTCGCTCGCTCCCTCACGCTCGCTTGCTCCGGCGTTGTGCTCCCACAAATCCTTACCAAAAGGTTACAGGTAAAAATATTTTTGCAAAAATCAGATTTTTTTTTTTTAAATCTAATTTTTTTTCAAAATCTAATTTCTTTTTTTCAAGACAGCATTCCAGTCACAGACAACATATACATGAAATAGGTTTCGAAAATGTATATGTATCTCTTGACTAACCATCTGCTGCTGGACAAGTCACTAATCATGTTTCCCTTAATTTTTCAATTCTAATGTCAGTATAGATGTGTGTCTCTGATATTGCTCATTTCTTAATCATGACACTGTTGTGTTAATTCTAATTTGCTGGTCTATAGCAGAAGGAAGAGAAAAGATGAGTAAGTCATGCACAGGTTACCTAGCAAAGAGCAATTCCAAGACCTAGTTCTTGCTCCTCAGTCCATTCCCATCTCTCAATCTCAATCTCAATCTTCCGAGCAATGTAAGTTTGTTCCTTCAAAACCCGAGTCTCAATTTAATGATCTTGATATTCCTATTGCCTTAGGAAGGGTATTCGATATAGTACTAAACATCATATCTCACATTTTGTATCTTATGACTCTTTATCTCCATCCTATAGGAACCTTGTGTCTTCTTTGTCTTCTATATTTGTTCCACAAAATTAGAATGAGGCACTTACGGATCGTAAATGGAAGGAGGCCATGGTTGAAGAAATGAAAGCATTGAAAAAAAATGATAGTTGAGAGCTTATCGATCTTCTAGAAAGGAAGAGACATGTTGGATGCAAGTGGGTCTTTACAGTGAAGAACAAAGCCGATGGGTCAATTGAAAGATACAAAGCTAGACTAGTTTCAAAAGCGTTCACACAAACTTATGGAGTTGACTATCAAGATAAGTTTGCTCTAGTGGCGAAATTAAATTTTATTCACATTCTCTTAGCATGCGCAACAAATCTTGAATGGGATTTGCAGCAGTTGGATATTAAAAATGCTTTTTTGCATGGTGATTTAAAGGAACAAATGTATACGGAAATCCCTTTATATTTTTTCTTCAGCTAAAATAGTTGGGAAAGTGTGCAGATTAAAAAAGGCATTGTATGGTTTGAAGCAATCTCCAAGAGCTTGGTTTGATAGATTCAGTAAAGCTGTGTTAGCATTTGGATACAAGCAGAGTAGCCTCTGATCTCTCGAAGCCTAGGAATGGGTCTATTGTAGAGTTTTTTTTTCTTTAATAAATAAGTTTCGTTAACTAGTCTTCCTAAGACTTACATATCTTTTCTCTTCCTTTCTTAATCATGACACTGTTGTTTTCCCCTGTAGTTGACTACAAAATCACTTTATGGCAAAGATGCTATGAAACTACTATTCAAGGTACGTAAGTAAGTAGCATCAAAATTTACATCAGAAAAAGAAATAGCACAAAGCTATGATATGATCGACCCATATTCACCATTTACATCTCTTAAGATCCTTCATTGTATATTTCTCTGAAATTGAAAAAGAGGCTAAAATACTAATTGAATGAATTATGAAGTGAAATTTAACTTTAATGGGGGAATTAATAAAAAGGACACCTAACTACCAGCAAATTAGAATTAACACAACAGTGTCATGATTAAGAAATGAGCAATATCAGAGACACATATCTATACTGACATTAGAATTGAAAAATTAATGGAAACATGATTAGTGACTTGTCTAGCAGCAGATGGTTAGTCAAGAGATACATATACATTCCCGAAACCTATTTCATGTATATGTTGCCTGTGACTGGAATGCCGTCTTGAAAAAAAGAAATCAGATTTTGAAAAAAAATCAGATTAAAAAAAAAAAAACTGATTTTTGCAAAAATATTTTTACCTGTAACCTTTTGGTAAGGATTTGTGGGAGCGCAATGCCGGAGCAAGCAAGCGTAAGGGAGCAAGCGAGTGGGGACTGGGGACGCGGCCTCAGATGGGAGAGCGACACGAGTGGGGATGGCGCGGCCTCAGATGGAGGTGAAGCGAGCGTGCGAGCTGGATCCAGATAGAGAAAGCTTGGGTTGGGAAAGAGAGCTTGAGTAGAGGAGAGAGAGGTAGGGAGAGTAGAGGAGAGAGAGGTTGAGTGGGTGGTGAGAGAGGTTGAGAGGGTGGTGGGTTTCTCTGATAGAGAAGAAGAAGACAAAGAAATTCAGAAAAAAAAATAAAAAGAAAAGAAAAGAAAAGAAAAAGTAACTAACGGTGTTAAGTTGCTCTTTTTCCTAAAGAGCCTGCACGAATCTCAATGCGATCCAAGGGCAACAAAATGGGTGGCAAAGTTGGGATAGCATTCCAGCACAACTCTCTCTCTCTCTCTCTCTCTCTCTCTCTCTCTCTCTATATATATATATATATATATATAGATTCGGTTATTATGCTATCGATATTAATGTTTCAATCATCCACTAAATTTTAGTAGCCCATTATTATTCTACCGTATATTTTTTTTATTCAAAAGTTAAAAATTTAATAACACAAATTACTTAATATTATTAATAGTATAGCAATCTAATTATATACAGAGAGAGAGCGAGAAAATTGCTATAGGAATAGCATCCTTACTCTATCTAATTTTTTAGCCGTTGATCCTACTTTGAGACTCAATTCCTACTTGGTGATGGATTATGCGAAGAAAATAAAAATTTGTCTAAGAATAAAAACCCATCTCCCTCTTTCTATCTCATTTTTGCTTCTTCTTTCAGTATTTCTCTTTTGTCACGAGCAACTTAGTCATTTAGATCAAGTGCTGACAAACCTTTTTCTCCTTCCCTAGGAGTTTTTTCTTTATTTTTCAATTTTTATAGAACTTTTTTTTATAACATATCTACTTAGTTTGATTTTTTTTTTTTATTCTTTGCTTTTTTACCAACTTTTTATGTAAACAGATTATTTTCATTTTCCAATAAAAAAGTATAGTACTTTATTTGAGAATCATTTCATTTTTTGAATTTTGAAATTTGGTTTTCTATTTTTTTTTTTCTTTGTATTTTCACTGATTATTTACATCCAAAACAGAGGAAAGAAAATTTTGAAAAAAAAAAAAAGATTTTATTTTTATATCAAGTATTTATTGGTTCAAATGAGAAAGCTAGATTTATAAATATTTACAGGATTGTATGGCAAATTTTTTGCATACCTTCTGTTTTTATATAAATTCAATGAATTTATAAGTTCCATAGACACCTCTCATAAAGAGGAAGGTGCATCTATACTTGGTTTCCTATAATTTAGAGGTTACTAATGATGAGCAAGCTATACTTGGTGATGAGACTTAAATAGATGTGAGCATTAGGGGGGAAAGAGAAAATGATTCTTATAAAAATTAGAAAAATCAACAACGATAATTAGAAAGAATGAGATAAGAAAAATCAGCCATCGATGAACTATTTTTGGGTCAAATTTTTTCTAATGCTGAGGAAGTAAAAAATTTCTATAATATATATATATATATATATATATATATATATAAGTAGAGCTTATATATTTTTAAAAGCAGAAGCTCATTTATGCTTGTAAAATTTTTACCATTAAATTTGTATTAAAATTTGTACAATTATACTTTATGTCTTTTGTTGGAATAAAATTTAAAATTCCAAAATTCTCAATATTATTTTATTATTAATTTTTCAATTTATTTATTAAAATGTATTCTCATTTATTAATTTTAATTTACTCCCCTTTAATTGTCTTTATTAGGTGTCTTAAGTATTTTTAACGTTGGGATTGAAACCAACGTCATTTTTTTTCATTTAATTATCTTTAATGTACCTTTAACTCTAATTGAACGTTGGGTTGAAACCCAACGTTCACATGCATACACCCTGTATATATATATATATACATGTAGAGGGTGTGTGTTATAGAGGATTTTTTGAGATATAGTCACATATAGCTTCTAATTGTTAAGAGAAAAGATTTAATTTTTTTTATATTGTTTTACTATCGGGTGTTGAAAGAAACTTCGTCAACCTCTTTCGCGGTCGTGCTCGTAGGAAGGGGAGTTCCGATCGTACCTTGGGGTGGTATCTCCGATTAATCCGCACGAAGGACGGAAATACGCCTTAGGGCAGTGCCTCGCACGCTTTCGGATCAATTATATTTCGGTTTATTTTTATCTATAATTTCTGGAATTTTCATAGCGATTAAAGGTAAGTTCTGTTATTTAAATTTAATCATAAAAATAGTTAGATAATTTAATCACAATCAAAGTTAGTGCGATTATTTTCCTAACAGTCTAAGGCGTAAATCCGATTTGTTTCTGATTAAATCTAACTAGTGCTAATCCGAAAAAATATTACATATTACATATAATTTTGTTGTCAACTTATTAGTATGCTTAACATTCAAAATTAAACATATTGGGATTAGCATTTTAAAATTTTAATTGCATATAGATTATTGTGATTTATTTGCTCTCTTTAAAAATTATTATATATATATATATATATATATATATATATAATTTTACTGTTTTCATTTTTTTTTTAGCTACAGTAAAATTTAAAAAAAAAAAAAAAAATTAGCTTAAAAAAAAATTTATTTACTGTTTCGAGAAAAAAAAATTAGCATATTATCTACAGTAATATATATATATATATATATAATTTATTTACTGTTTTAGCTTTGGAAAAAAAAAAAGGAAAAAAAAAAAGAAATAGCTACAGCAAAATAAATATATAAAATTTATTTACTGAAAAGGAAAAATTATTGTTATTAGCTTGAAAGAAAAAAAAAAAAAAAACCATATTTATTAATAATTACAATAATTTTCTTAAAATTATCTTAAGTGGTATTTGAACCTGCAACTTAGTCTTGAGATAAAGACACATAACCAATAAGAACAAAGCCTGCTTCATATATGATAAAGTAGTTTAGTTTTTTATATTGTTCTGCAGCTTACATATTTTATTTGATTGCATTTATTTCCTGTTTCTAGCTACAGAGAAAAAAAAATACTGTTTAATTATTATTATCTGATAGTAAAAGTATACTATTTTAATTATGAATGCGATCATATCAGCACTAAAGCACCGGATCCCATCAGAACTCCGCAGTTAAGTGTGCTTGGGCGAGAGTAGTACCAAGATGGCTGACCTTTGGGAAGTCCTCTTGTTGCATCCCTTATTATTTTCGAACTGTAATTAATTTTTTATAAAAAGAAATTAAAAAAATTCGAATACTAGTCGACATATTAAATTGAAACAAAAATTTGTTAGATGGCTAACTTCTTATGGTATTGTTTATTTGAGTTTTATCAGATCTGAACAGAATCTTGCAGACTGTTTGACGAAAGGCCTGAATAGGACTAAGGTCCTAGAGTCATCGAGGGGGATGGGACTTTGCCCATAAAGGGCCTTCCTGCAGTGGGAACCCAACCTTTGTGATAGGAGATCCCTTGAAGAAGGTTCAATGTGGTAAAAACAAGCTGTCAGGTTGGCCAAAGAGCACTTTCTACTGTTTATTCAGAGGAACTTTGGTTCCAAGTCCATCCCTATGATGAGTTGTGCTCTGTGTAGTGGTTGAGGTTGAGCTTATAGCTCTTAATGGAATCCGAGGCAATAATTTTTGCGAGATGTGACTCTACACACATTCCTGGAGGAGACCACCTATATAAGAATATTCGTATAAGGCCGCGACTATAGATGTGGGCTGTCCATAAGAAATTCTTATGAAAAATCAAGGTACTGTGTATGGCCTTTAACGCACAGACTCGCGACGGAGAATTCTGTACTGTGTGTGTGGCAGTTGAAGTCAGGGTCAAAGGAACGTAGTTCAAGACCTGGTTCACTCCGATTCCTTCTGATGAAAATTGCTTACACTAAGTGAGGTTAAGTCTCTTAAAGACACCTTACCTATTACATAGTATAAACACCCGATAATCTTATTTTAATTTTAATTTGTTGAGTTTAATAATTATTTCGAAATTTTTGAATTTTGTGGGGATTGTTGGAATAAAATTTAAAATTCCAAAATTCTCAATATTATTTTATTATTAATTTTTCAATTTATTTATTAAAATGTATTCTCATTTATTAATTTTAATTTACTCCCCTTTAATTGTCTTTATTAGGTGTCTTAAGTATTTTTAACGTTGGGATTGAAACCAACGTCATTTTTTTTCATTTAATTATCTTTAATGTACCTTTAACTCTAATTGAACGTTGGGTTGAAACCCAACGTTCACATGCATACACCCTGTATATATATATATACATGTAGAGGGTGTGTGTTATAGAGGATTTTTTGAGATATAGTCACATATAGCTTCTAATTGTTAAGAGAAAAGATTTAATTTTTTTTATATTGTTTTACTATATCGGGTGTTTGAAAGAAACTTCGTCAACCTCTTTCGCGGTCGTGCTCGTAGGAAGGGGAGTTCCGTCGTACCTTGGGGTGGTATCTCCGATTAATCCGCACGAAGAACGGAAATACGCCTTAGGGCAGTGCCTCGCACGCTTCCTGATCAATTATATTTCGGTTTATTTTTATCTATAATTTCTGGAATTTTCATAGCGATTAAAGGTAAGTTCTGTTATTTAAATTTAATCATAAAAATAGTTAGATAATTTAATCACAATCAAAGTTAGTGCGATTATTTTCCTAACATCTTTCTCTTCTTAAATTATTTTACAATAATACGGATCCCAATACAAATCCAATGGTAAAAAATTAATAAGTATGGAAGAATTTGTACTTTTGAAAGTATATAAAGTCTACTCTCTCTCTCTCTCTCTCTCTCTCTCTCTATATATATATATATATTATATAGTTCAGCTATCATACCTGTAAAAGCACCAAGCAAATAGTGCTTGTAAGTTTTCTATAATTAGATCTATCTCTTTGACTAATTTCAATCCTTTAGATCTACCCGTTCGACTAATTCCAACCCTTTAGATCTAAACCTTTGACTAAAAGCATAGGAGCTCATATGTTTTTAAAAGTATCAAGTCATTGGTGTTTATAGGTCTTAGTCAGGATGTGTGGTTAGGATAATAGTGGGCCCCTTGGGTTTAGTGGGTGGCAAGTGAAATAACATAATTTAAGGGTTGAAATTAGTCAAAGGGATTGATCTAACGGTAGAAACTTACCAGCACCAATTGCTTAGTACTTTTATGAGCATGGACAATATATATATGATATATATATATATATATATATATATATATATTATATATATATATATATAGTCCGACTACTATATTTTTATAAGTATAGATCTTTTCGTATTCATAAGTTTTCGGTTTTTGGATGAAAGAATGTACGGTTAGAATTATAGTGGTCCCGTAGGGTTTATATTATTTCACCAACAACCCACTAAACCCTAGGGGGGACTACTATCATCCTAACCGCACATCCCTTCATCCAAGGACGAAAAATTTATGAATACAAAATGATTTATATTTTATAAGAGTATAGTAGCCACATATATATATATATATATATAATATTATATATATATATATATATATATATATATCTATATATATATAGATATATAATATATATATCTATATATAATTAAGCTGAAATACTATCCGATAGTACCAAGTCATTGGGGCTATTAATTTTTTAGCCACTGGATTAAAAAATGTGCGGTTACGATAATAATGGTGTCCTAGGGTTTAGTAGGTGGTTAGTTGAATAGTAAAAATTTTAGAGGACCACTATAATCCCAACCGCACATCCTTTCATCCAACGGCTGAAAACTTGATAGCACCAATTGCTTGGTACTATCGATAGTATTCCAGCCGGACTATATATATAATATATTATATATATATAATATATATATATATATATATATATATATATATTTGGTAGCAAGATTTTTGGTTGAATCTGGAATTGTGGCTAAGTACATTTATATTTACAATAATAGCTTAATACATTTAAATTTATTAATTATAAATTAATTAGGTTTATTAATATTAATATTAATTAATATTAATTATATATTTGTATTTATATTACATTATGTACCGAAGAAATACATTTCAAATAATTATTCATAATTAATAATTAATTTTCATATTTTGATATTTATTTATTTATTTTTTGACTGTACACTTTTGGTTCATCATAATTTACTTATATATTAATTTTATCTTAATTATTTATAATTAGCTTTTACTATATCCTATTTATTTATTTTTAACTCTTCTATTCTTTAATATAGCTTAATCAAATATGAAAATTAAAATATAAACTTTTATCATTTGGTTTTTTTTTTTTTTTTACTTATTCACATACCTTTTAATGTAACTTATTTATAAATTACAGTTATTTATTAGTAAATGTTATTATTTGGTATTTACTTTCTGCTAACTATTCACCTTTTCTTAATATTTATTATATTTTAATTTATAATTAAATTTGAATGCAAAATATTTTATAATTTTTTTAATCTCTAATTAGAAAAACATATTTAATTTATAATTTTTTTAAAAAATTTTTAAATTTTAAATTTTCATGCATAAACTGTTCTCATTAGACCGACCATCCTTATATAATACAAAAATAAAAAATAGCATATTATACTACGAATAATATAAGTAGTATATTATGAATAATGTATTACGAATAATATAGTATATTATTAATACGTACAAATAGTATAATATTATACAAATAATGCAATATTTGTAAAGATGACAAAAATTTTATACTATTTGTATAAATATATTGTATTATTTAGAAAAATATATTGCGCTGTTTCTTCTTCTTTTTTTTTTATTATATTTAGATTATTTTTATTTGTATATTAATAGATAATATCTTTTGAGAAAAAAAATATATAATTATGACATCTCTATTGTATTTTAAAAAAAAATTAATTTGTATATTTTATCTGTTTATTAGAATAGAAACAATTTGATCACATTTATTAAAAAAAACAAAACAGATGATTAGATCTGAAAAAGTACAAAATCAGTAAACTTTTTATGTAAAAAAGGCCATAAACTATTTAATATAATTAGTTTTTTTTTTAAAAAAATTGCCTTTTGAGACCGTGGGAGCCAGAGAGTAGGGTGGCAATCCAGCTAGCTGTTCGCGAGCCAGCTCGTATTTGGCTTGAAATGAGCTCGTGATCGAATTGCTCGTTTAGTAAACGAACCGAATACGAGCCGAATTTTTCAGCTCGTTTAATAAACGAGGCGAACAAGAGCTGATGTCAACTCGCTCGTGTTCGGCTCGATAACCGCTAGAAATATATATATATATATATATATATATATATATATATAGATATATATATTATATATATTACTATTTAGATTTTAGATTATTATTTTTTTATGAATTTTAATTATTATATCAATTTAATTTTTTTTCAACTTTATATCTAAGAATGAAAATTAAATTTGTTGTTCGCGAATCAGTTCGTGTTCGGCTCGTTAATAAACGAATCGAACATAGCTGAACACCAACCGAATTTTTCAGCTCGATACTTAAATGAGCCAGTTCGTGTTAGGCTCGTTTATTAAACGAGCCGGACTCGTGTTTGGTTCGTTAACAACCCAATCTGAGAGGAAATATTTTTTTTTGGTTAAAAAATAATATATCTAAAAAAAAAAAAAGAGAAGAGTTGGACTTGATAGAATGGGTACGGGTCCAGTGACGAATGGCACCGTTCCACAACAACCCGAGCCCGAGCCGATGGGACTGACAGATCACAGCGGACAATCTGCCATGCCTTGACCCTTTCTCTCTCGTCTTCAACCTACGTCCAACTCGATTCCGTTGGCAGCCCAACTTCTTTCCCCGGCCGGCCGTTCCTGTGAATTTTTTGGGCTACCGACAGCCGCGACGACCATCATCTCGACCGACCAAATTTGCTGTCTTCTCTCTCTCTCTCTCTCTCTCTCTCTCTCTCTCTCTCTCTCTCTCTCTTCATAAGAGCTGGGGTTTAGGTTTCAAAAAATCGTTTAGGGGCCAGAGAGGGGAGATGGGGAATATATTCACGAAGAAGCCCAAGATCACTGAAGTCGACCGCGCGATTCTCTCCCTCAAAACGCAGCGTCGCAAACTCGGGCAGTACCAGCAGCAGGTCAGATCTCTTTCTCTTCCTCCCGCTTTTTGCCGATTTCTTCTTCTCTCCAATTATTTATTTATTTATTTGTTTAATTTTTTTTAGATCATCTTTGTTATCAAATTTTTGAATGTCAATAAAGTATTGGTCTCACGAGAGATTCGCCGAATTTTTGTAATTTGAGGAGAAGATGAAAGTAGACATGTGAATGAATGGGGGGGGGGGGGGGGGGGAAAGTTCTGAAGCTTAATTTTGACCCTTAATTTTAAGAGAGAACTAGTATTTTTCTTGTTCTTTTGCTGTTTTCCTTTGTTGGATAAGGACAAAGATTGATGCGTCTTTGCATTGAAATCACCTATCATTTTTGGGCATCCTAAGCAACTCCTGTTATCTGAGCATTCTGCTTTTAGGCTGAGGGGTCTGATTCCATAGGAGTAGTGCTTTTTCCTTTTTTCCCTTTTTGGTTCTGCTTTTAAGATACTTAGTACAAATTTCAGCTCACAATGAGAGCAGAATTGACCTAGGAACATTCTTCTGCTTTTAACATTGCCTGCAATGAAGGTTTCAGCTCTGATGAAGCCAAAGGCTACTTCATGAACCCAGAGATGATTTTAAGTAGAGATTGCTTCATATCCTTAGTCGAGCGTAGCCTACTGCAAATACTGTTTCTAGGTGCTGCTCTTCAAGCTCATGCTATCAACAAACTAGAGCTTGGAGTTTACAAACTTGAGTTCTTCCCAGAATTTTTCTAGTTATGATGTGACTCGCTTGTTGTTGCTCATAGATACTGTAGTCAAACAGATATTCCCGCTAATGCACAGGATTCTACTTTCGCTTGCTTGATGTTCACTATAAACTGAAGTAGAGTGCAAATCTTTGTTGTTGTTTGTATTATCTCTAGCCACGCTTTCCATTGATTTAATATTGGATATCTGGTCTTGGAAGCTATATTTGCTGTAATACATGCAAACGGAAGTAAACATTGAAGCCGAACAGACTATCTATACAATATTGACTTGAATTGAGTTATGAAAAGGCAATTATATCATTTTTTGACTTCAGGTACTTATCATTTTCACGGCAATTACCTCCTGATCGTTTTTCTGGCAATTACGTCGTTTATAGGCAGACACAAAACTTAAAAGAATTTCATCTTCTCTTATTAAAAGGGTAATCAACCTACATGCCTTTCAAAGGAATTATAAGCGTGTTCTCTGTTGCTTTTCCCCTCTAGCATTTTCATACATCTTATATTAAGTGGATTTTTCATTCATTTTATACCCCACATAGTGCCTCTGAAGGGAAAATACCTGTATATGTGGCATTGTCATGCAACAGCTATACAAAGAGGATGTTTCCTTTATTGGACTACACAAAAAGCTTTTTCCTAGGTAGATCGGTTATGTCAATCATGTAGACGGACATTAATGCAAATATGTCTAACTAGTGTAATTGTATGAAATGTGGATGCATATTAAAAAACTTGTCGTCAAATGCTTATATCATATTATTAGATAAAAGTGAGATTCTATGAAAAATGTTATGGGAATGCAAATTTCTAGTTGCTGTAAGTTCATTCACTTGTCTATATGTTGGGCATATCCAGCCGTTGCTGGGTCTTATTTTCATTGTCATTAGGCTCTATACCAAATTGACTAGTACATCACACTATATCTTCTATTGTTTCTCGAGTATAGAAAGTTCAACTTTAGGTTATTTAGAGAAGAAAAGTCTGCTTGCTTTTTCTTTTTAGTATTTTTGTGATATCAGTAAATGTGAGTGAATCACTCACTTTTGGAAAGAAGTAAATCTCTCAAGTCTGTCAACTTTCCTAATCCATTCAATGTAATGTGTAGTGGTTTCTTATTTTCCATGGCTTGTAGAAGTTCTACTGCCTTTGTAAAATATTGGGCATAACTAGTCTCTCAAGATGCCTTGCTTTTGAAAGATTCCGAGCGCAAAGCCCATGGGTTTTTTCTTCTATGGAACTGCTACTTGTTGCTTTGGTGATGTACCATTAAGCAATCTGACAACTAAGTCAGAAGTCTGTTGGTCTCTAGTAGTTTTTTAAAGTTAGGATAATTGCAACTAGTGTTTTAACATTTTGGGTTCAAATAACTCTGCGCTCTGGTCAGCTGCTAGATGGTCAGAAAGTTGAGCTTTCCGAAGATTATGCCTGTAGTTGTCCTGGCCATTGTCTTTCTCTATATGCCGTGCATTGAGTCCCTTCCTGACCTAATCCTATGGGGCTAGTGTTTAAGGCTCTAGTTAGTAACTGTGGTGTGTTTCTTTGATTTTCTATTTCCACATATATATTTGTTCCACCAAGTAGAAAGATGATTCGGTGTTTGAGATTTTTATGCTTGAGACCATCTGTGAGATACAATTGGTTTTGGAATATCGTATTCAGTCTCTTTTTTTTTTTCAAGTTATGTTATGTCTCCATTGGTATTAATTATTATGTTCTTTCTGTTTTTCCAGCTTGAGACAGTGATTGAGGCTGAAAAACAAGCTGCAAAGGATCTGATTAGGGAAAAGAGGAAAGACAGGGCCTTGCTTGCTTTGAAGAAGAAGAAAGCTCAGGAAGAGCTCCTTAAACAAGTTGATGCATGGCTAATTAATGTTGAGCAACAAGTAAGTGGTTATATATGTAGAACATTAATTTTTTCTTATAAATGAAATAGATAAAAATTATGTGTCAAAGCATAAATTTCCACTTCAGCTGGGCCAGCTTGGTTCAGTTCCGAAATTAGAACTTTTGTGAGAACAACTTTTGGCAGCAAAACTTTTGTTTGGAGTACTATCAACGAAAAGCTTCTCACCATTTGAGAGAGTTACAAAAGGAAGATTCTAGGTATTCTTTTACGCGCTTGTATATGTCATTAGAAAAGTGGCTTTTGATATCTAGATAATAAGGGAACCTATATATATTTTTATGATAAACATGTTTCACTACAAAGTAGATTAGTATAATTTCTAGAATTTCTTTACTCGTAAAATTTATATCACTTGCCAATAATCTAATTCTAAGCCCTTTTAAGGCAAGTATTATAATCAAGTAATAGCATATTGAAATACAAATATCCTTCATTTTCTCAAATTGTCAAGTTTTTATTTCTCAACCTTTGGAAACCTAAAAGTGAACATTATTTATGATTACTGAGATAAGGTTAACAAACTTAAATTCAACTAACTCTACCTATATATATGTTATACGTGCTATAGTTTTATATTCTAAGTTAACAATTGTGTCAGTTGTAAATTTTGAATTATATTTTAGTTATGATAGCTGATTATCTAATATGAGGATGCACAAATCAATTACTATACTTTTCTACCTAATAAACAATTTGTAAACATAAAAATTTCAGTCACATATCATTTACACTATGTTCGGCCCTTATGGAACTTGTGTAGAAGTGTTGTTTGAGTAGACTTGTTTGGAAAAAGTTTTAACAACATTTTTAGTGAAATCTCTTTAATAGCTCCACTTTGTAGTAGAATCAGAAGTTCCAAATCGAAGCTATGGCCAAAGCACTATATTTTTTTGTTTTGCTAGACACTCCACTAGAGGTGTTTGCTGCTAAAGATTGTCATGTTGCTCTACATGGTGGCTATAACGATTTGGCCTACTAGCACTAAAAACTCGTTAGACCCAAACCACTGATCCAAAATACTTAAGCCTAGTTATTTGTTCTACTATGCCTGTCACATATAAGCCCATCACACTCTCCCACATTATTTGATGTGGGACTATTGAGGTGTCACAAATTCCTCTGCCCTGACACCTTTGATAGCTCAATCACACACATAGCTCAAGATCACTGGGCGATGTGAGACCCATTTCACACTTTTGGCTAGTGAATCGACTTTGATACCAATTGTAATGACCTAACCCACTAGCACTAATTATTTGTTGGGCCGAAAACACTGGCTTTGCTTAAGCCTTGTTATTAGCTTTAGTATGTCCGTCACATATAAGTCCGACTTGCTCTCCCACATTATCTGATGTGGGACTATTGAGGTGTCACAGTGGCCAGGTGCTAGCTTCCAAAGTCACAAAAGTGCCTTTTGGCATTATTTAAGCCTAGTTTGGGAATGTGTTCCCAAAACACAACAACTGTGATGTCATAGGCCTAGTTTGGGAATGTGTTCTCTAATCGCTTTCACGCACGCCTTAGAGCTCCAAGAAAGCCAGAAATATCATTAGCTTGGCCAATCCCTGTTGCAAAATGGTGGTGAGAACTTCCATGGAGAAGTATATTATTGGATGCTTTTTCAATGGAGGTTCCCACCACAATTTTGCTGCATCGGAGGAGCTGATCACTTACATTCTTTCCTACTTTTTTGGAACTTTAAGGCTTGTTATAAGATTGTGGTGTCCAAATACATTTGCTTTCATGACTTAGATGGTCTGAAAAATCCGAAAGCGCTTTGGAGCTTCCATCATCTAATGCTACCGAATTATGGTGGGAACTGCTACATGAGGAGCAAGTATTTTGCCTTAAAGCATGAAAGCAAGTGCATTTGGAAATGCAATCGCAAAGTAGGTCTACAACATCAAACTGAATGTGTTTCAAGGATGCATTCCCAACTAGCCCTTAGAGCTAGGGGTGAAAATGGGTCAGATATTATTCTATCCGACCCGAGTTCGAAACCCAAACTAACGGGATATTGATTGGGATTTTACGATCCACTTTGGATTCGGATTTGATTCCGAGATTTAAAATTTTTCCTGATTGGGTTTTGGGTCCACTATATTCTTTAGATTTTTATTTGATACCGGATAATCTGAATCCGAAATTGCTTCTAGTATATTTTTAGTAAGTAACATACCTATTGAGCAGGGTTTCAAGTGCCGCCCGTGCCGCTGCGGCACGGGCGGCACGTACCGTGCCCCAATATAGGGGCACGGTACAGGGGGGTGCCACAGCACCCCCGTGCCGCGATACCCGCGAGGGTATCGCGCGAGACAGAGCGATACCCTCGTGCGTATCGCGCGGCACGGGCGGCACGGTCCGCCCGTGCCGGTTTTTTTTTATTTTTTTTTTATTTTTTAATGCCGCTCCTTCTCTCTCTCTCTCTCTCTCTCTCTCTCTCTCTCTCTCACTCACTCAAAGTAGTTTTGATTATTTTTTTTTGAGTATTTTTTTTTTTCAAGATTTATTTATTTATTTATTTGGTGGGTTTTGTGTCTCTCATCTTTTTCTTTTTTTTTGGTGAATTTTTTTTTTTATAGGTCCTTATGTTCTTTAATCGATTTTTTTTTTTGTGATTTTTTTTTTTGGGGATTGACCTTTGTATCTCCACGTAGTTTTTTTTTATTTGAATATTTTTAATTTGTAATTTTTTTTAAAAAATATATATATATAATTATATAATTTTTTATCTGTTGTTTATAAAAAGTTGAAATAGATATACTTGATTTAATTATTATATAATTAAATTTTTAATTATTTTGGATATATCTAGTATTTTATATAAGATTTGCAATAAAAATAATTTTTACTTTAAAGATTTGTTTTTTAATTAAAAATTAAAAATACTAATAAAATTAAAAGTTAAATTAAATCAATTGATACTTAAATTTGTTTAATTTATTTGTCTTTTAATTTATTGCTCATGTTGTTCTTTTTCAGTATGTTGTTCTTTTTCTAACTTTCTTAAATAAATTTTACTAGTAAATTTTATTATCATATTTTAATTTCTATTATCTATGAGGTATAATTTTTTTTTACAATTAAAAAAACTTACCACTATATTAATTGATTAGTATAGTAAGTTATATATAGTCAATATTCATAATTATTTGACTAAATCTTTCAAAATAACATTATAAAAATTTATTAGGAACAAAAAAACTGTAAAAAAAAGTGCCAAAGCGTGCCACTGAGATGTCATGCGTATCCATCGGCACGCAAGCGTGCCACGTGTCGGCACGGAAGCGTGCCGGTACCGTACCGTGCCGGGCGGCGAGCGGCACGCCCCCGTGCCACGGCACTTCGAACCTTGCTATTGAGTCTATATTCAGTTTTTTTTTTTTTTTTTTTTTTTTTTTTTTTTTTTTTTTTAAGATTTTGTTATTTTTCCAGGAGTTTTGTAGAAGTTTTAGGAAACTCATATATATCTTTAATTTTTTTTTTTTTTTTGCTTATAACAGTTTTATATATTTATTAAATATCCAATTCGTAACCATATCTATTTAATATCTAACATGTCCAAAACTGTTTTTACTGGATATGGATTTGATGTTTATTATCCGTCCAAATGCCCAATATCTGAATTTGTATCCGGATCTGATTTAAATTCATATATATGAGTATGGATTGAGCATTGAGTCTGTATTCAATCCATTTTCACCCCTACTAAGAGCTTAAAAAGGAAATCTGAAAGCTCTTATTGCTCTGCTCCTCCGATCCTGTGAGTGGTGGTCGGAACCTCCGCTGGAGACTCCTGCCCAGCTCTATGCGACAACGTGGTTCTATATGGAGAATGTATCCTAATCTAGGGCTTTAGGGAATGTGGTATTAGTATGTATTATTGTAGTATTGTGTGTACCATTCTGGCCTTGAACCAGGTGTGGCACGGGGCTTTGCCCCATCCTGTAAATATTTTTATGCTTGCCGCTTGCTCTAAATCCTGTGTGGCCGCCTGAAAGTTGAAGTAAACAAGCCTTAGATTGATCTTTGCGAAGCTTTCTTTTCCACATGGATTGTATGGTAATATGTTTTTTATTTTTATTTTTATTTTTTTTGGGTGTTTATTACTTGCTTTAGTTGGCAGATATTGAACTAGCAAGTAAGCAAAAGGCTGTATTTGAAAGTTTGAAGACAGGAAACAATGCCATCAAAGCTATTCAAAATGAGATTAAGTTGGAAGATGTTCAGAAATTGATGGATGATACAGCTGAGGCGAAGGCCTATCAAGATGTAAGTCTGATGTATTTTACCTTTCCTTCATCTGCTATTTATTATTGAAACGAGTCGAATCTTTCAGAAGCCCTTAACTGTGGTAGATTCTTTGACAATTTTGATATATTTTTCTCCAGCCATCATGCAACTGCTAAAATCTCAAACAGGAATCACTAGGGAAATATTTTTCTTCTTATTTGTATCCTAGTTTTGTTTATAAATATCAGTTTAGTTTCTTGTTTGATGGTTGTTTTCTGACTGCAACATGATGAAGTTTTGCTTGCCAGTTGCTTGTTAAGGATCAAATATGATTCATGTTTGGGAGAGGGCAATTTCTCTAATGTTTAAACTTGCAAGTGGTTAAATTGATGTTTTATTGATGCTGCAAAATTAGAAAAAGTGTGCGAGTCCTAAAGACCTTGATTGTTGAACTGTGCAACGGAATCTGTAAGGGAACTTCTGGATTAGCATTAAGGAAAGATGAACCTTTGACACAAATATATGCCTCTGCTCAGTTTAGTGGTTTGCACTATACAATCTAGAAATTTTAGGTCTAGTTTGGTAATGTGGGGGCTAAAAACATCACATTTATGCTTTGTAAGGTCCAAAAAAAAAGAAAGAAAATCCAAAAACGCTTCCATGTGTCCTCCGGTGCTAAAAACTTGCGGTGGCAACCACTACCAAAGAAGCATGTGGTTATGTGCTTCTCCGGTGACAGTTGTCATCACAATTTTATAGCATTGAAGGAAGATTGGAAGTGCTTTTGATTTTTTGCGCCTTTCAAAGCATAAAGGCTGTGCTTATAGCTACCACCTTACCAAACTAGGTCTTGGTAGACAAGCAAGGCTGTAAATTAGCTTCTAAGCGACTGAATATTGCACATGGTTGTACATTTTGGATTGTGATATCAGGCACTATTGAGTTGTCTTTTAGCTTCTTATAATAGTATAGCTCATATTTTAACTCTTGGATCAGTACTCTATCTCATGAGAAATGACTTTATTCTTTTAAAGAGGATACTCCTCTTCGTCTTCCCATAGATAAGGGGTTGATCCTCACTTTCTTCTTTGAAGAATAGCCTCACAATCATAGCAATCGAACCAATTCCCTCGTTAGAAACCCCTTGAGATGCATTTTCTCACAACCCTCTTGTATCCTCTTTACTATTGAAATGCAACTTCTTCCTATAAAACCTTTCTTGTTTGCCACAAGTCAAATGTCCAACTGTAGAAGATTTTAATTGGAAGGAATATTGTTTAGATGATGAGAAGCTTACTGTATTCTTATGATGTTCAAATTGGTGAAAAGAATTATCATCTGTTGCATGTCTACTAAAATTAGTGCTATTGAAACGTTGATTATTTTTTTCTGGCATAGTAACTTATTGTCTATTTTTGCAATTTTCTGCATAGTTCTATGAGGGCTTGACAGTTGAGGCATAATTGGGCATGGCTTTTTGCTTATGTTTATGCTAATAGTTGAGTTTGTCGTCATTAACTTATTATAGGACTTCCAATCATGAACTACTAGTGCCTTTAGGATTATCTATTTCGAGTAAATTGAAGACTGTAGTCTTATGCTTTCTTCTTTCGTTGCAGGAAATAAATGCTGCATTAGGGGAGCAGCTCTCTGCTGAAGATGAGGAAGCTGTTTTGGCAGAGTTCGAGAATTTGGAAACTGAGGTTTGTTTACTAAATTTCTCAAGGGCTCTTTCATGCTGCAAGCTCATTTACTTAGATTAACAAAGAGAAAGGAAGCTACAAACTTGCATGAGCAAGTTTTTGTGCCAAAATAAACTTTGTTCAGATTTCATCGTCATGTTTATAGGTGTTCTAGTAAAATGCTCTGGCTTTTATCATTGCAGCTCACACTACAATCATTGCCGACGATTCCAGCTTCGCCAGTGCCAGCTGAAGAGGGTGCTAAACCATCGGTTGAAAAGCAGCCTGAAGCAGAATCTCAGGCAGAGGAAAAAGAAGACGAGGTTCTCGACCTTCCTGATGTACCCACGAAAGTTCCTGTGGCCGCTAATGATAGTGCAGCCAAACGAACTGAAGGTCTCTCTCTCTCTCTCTTACTGCGTATAGCATGTACGAACATGGCTATAAATGTGCGCGCGCACATGTACGGAAATGTCTATATGGCTGTGTTCGGTTTATATCTTTGTATATATGTATTTTGTAATTGAATATCTTTGGTTGAGCTATCTCCCGCTACAAATTGGGCTGCTAATAAATTGTTTCTGATTAAAATGAACAGTTTTGGAGGAGCCTCTACCTGCCTGATTAATGAATTGTGATAAGGAACAATTTGGACTGCATCCGCCTGCTCCGTGCTTCGATCAACAGACTTGTAAATTGTATGGATCCTTCTTCGTTGCTTTTATCAGTCCATTTGGGCATCTACGCATGCTTACTAGACCTTAAAAACTAAATTTGGATCTGTAAAAGGTATAGCGAAACATTGCTTCTATTTTTTTTTTAATGTTATATATTCATATTATTTTTTGGACTTTCTTCTGCCCTTCCGTGTTGTTCTTTTATTAGGATTTTAGCTGCCTCTGTTACAGTTGATATTTTTCACAGTTACACTTGGTAGTGCTATGTTTATGTATTAGAGGTGCTATTCGCATTACAGTGATGTGCTCGGTGATGGCGAGCACAGGAATAAATGCGATTTAAGTGTAACTTGCAGAGATGTGTATTGCATTATAATCTTGTGTAGCTCGGTATTCTTGTAAGTTTATTTGCTTGTTAACATGATCAAAACAAGCTACTGAGCATTAACAAGTTATATTGCATCTGTCTATCTACTCATTGTGATTAAAGTTGGTTAGAGTCGTGGGCTCTTTTTAGCTATCTGAAGTCTCTTTAGTCAACTGCTGAGCATTTCATCTTTAGGGACGTTTGGTTCGGGTTATCTTGCCAAGATTCAGGATTTTGAGTAGTATATATTCTTGTGTAGTATATAGATTGCATTGCATTATATATATTGCAATATGGTATAAATGATAAGATAATATGTTGTTATAATTTTATCTATTTTGTAGATATATTGGTGTAGTTGTATACAAGTTCAAAATTGTTATTTTAACATTACCGTTTTCACTTATTCCCTATTGGTCCTAGAATAACAAGGAAACACGAAAGAATCTTGAATCAAATCCATCCAACTTTACCTTTTATTTGTGCTAATCTCGAAACTATAGATTATCCAACGAATAACAAAAGTATCTAAAGAAAATTTTCGCCAAACCAAATCACCCTTAACGAAAAATGAAATTCATGGATCCCATTACAAACTAGTTATCTAGGAATAATAAACATATGATCTCTCGTGAGAACTCTCTTTAGTAGAAGAATTTTTTTTTTTTTTATAATTATAAGTTAAAAATGTACTTTCTTTAATACTAAAAATTCAAATGAATTCTCTAAATTTTCTTTAATACTAAAAATTCGAAAGAATTTCCTAAATTCTAGAAATATCGAATGTAAGATTTATATTCTATAATAGGATGTGTCAATAGCATTTTACAATTGAAAAACGATCTTAAAACGGAAAACAAAAAAACCAAAATCTTTTTCTTTTCCTATTTCTTTTCTTCTTCTTCAGTGTCCACCCGCCTAAGACTGGAAGTTAAATACAGAATCATTCTCAAATAATCTCCGCCGCAAACTATGTCGAGCAAGACAACTAACGGCGCAGTTCATCTCCAAGATTACAAAGTGATGATGCAATGTTTACCTCTTTTAACCCAATGTTGGTTTGCATTTTCTTCAGTAAATATTTTGCACAGTTGCTTCTCGAAGACCAAGCATGGAGGTGGATTCATAAAAGGGGCCTAAATTGTATATTGCATGCAAAAACACGTGTGAACGCAAATATATATGAGAAGTAATCAACAATTGGTCTCTCGATAACACAGTAATAAATGGTCAGTATACGACAGTAAAACCCCACCTTACTTATTACCAGGATATGATATATCAGAAAGCTTGTTTCATATCTCTGAGAGATCTCATGGTGTCACTTGAAGGAAACTTCAAAACAAATTTTAAATACTACAGTTTATGCTAGAGAATCATTTTCTTTCGCTTTAGCAAGAAGTTCCTCTCTGATCCTCTTGATCTCCATCTCCCTCTCCAGTCTCTCTTTCTGCCCAACAAAAAAAAAAACAAAAAAAAATTAAAAAACCTACAGGAACCGAAAGGGGAATAGCATATAACAGCAAGGGCAAAAGAGTTAGTTCATTCATATAATAGGAGCAAAATCGATAAGCACTTTCTGATTCGAATCAATCCGGCTCGTAAATGAATCCTGTAATGCAGAAATAGACTAACAATCATCAATATTTTACTCGGTCAAAAAAGTATAGCTACTAAAAGGTTCTCTTATTGAGATACTATACTACGGTATTCGGGGGAGCAGAGTGATTAGTATTTACTAGTGTTGAGAATGGAACCAATACCAAGTGGCGTAATTTCATGAAACTGCTTGCCACAGCTAGTTGCTGTCACAAGAATATTTAATAGATTAAGAAGATACTAGATACAAGGAGGAAAACTAAAAAAATGGAAAGAACCACTTGAAACTGAGCAGGCAAGGGGTAACCCGAGCACACCTCGAAACCACCGTCTCAACACAATAGAGTAGCAGAAAACCGGATCTTATGTATAAAAACTTGACGAGATCGATTAAAAAACAAGCACAAGAACGACAAAACAATAAAGATAACAAAGCACACAAGAAATTTACGTGGTTCGGCCAATGATGTGTCGAGCTACGTCAATAAGAAAGATCTCCTCAATGCATTCCTCAATTAATCCACAACACAAAAGGTAGAAGTGAAGTCGATACAAGAATCTCTTTCAGGACTCACCCACTGTTTTCTCTCTCAATAAGAGTTTCACAATGAAGTTCTAAACACTAAAACTTTAAACCCCAAACCCAAAATAGAAGGGGAGAAATCACTATCGTCCATCCGAGTCTTCCAATTCACTTCTAGCAATCGATCTCCGCTTAAAAACCCTCCATAAGATGTTATTGGTCCAACTCCTTATACCACAAGATTAGATCGAATCAGAATCAAATCCAACTTCAAAGTGTGTGTAAGAAACCTGAGTTGCTGGTCTGGCCTATGTTCCAGAACATGAGTAAGAGGTTCCAGAACAAGACTCCATATACCAGCCTCCAACACCTTCGGGTTCTGCAGAACCTTGGCCCACGTTGACCTATGTTCTGGAACATGACTTCTTAGGTTCCAGAACATCACATCCAGTATCCTTTATCCTCGAAGCCTGACCATAGAATCGACTCGGAACTTTGCTTCACCTTGATCCAACAAGAATTTCATGAAAAGACTACAAGAGAAAGGCTTGTCATAATTTATAGCCTAGAAGGTATATAGGAAAATTCCATGAGTTTACCTACACCCCGTTTGGATGTGGTATAAAGGGGGGATATCCCCCCTTTATACCCAAACGGGTTTGGGATATCCCCGTTTGGGGATATCCTCCCAAACGGGGATATCCCTCATTATGGGGTTGGGATATCCCACCCCTCTCCCAACCCCCCTTGGTATAAACCCCCTCTCTCTACTCCCTCTCTCTCTCTCTCTCCCCGCCCCTTCCCAAGGCATGCCTTGGGAAGGGGCGTTTCCCTTTTTTTTTTTTTTTTTTTTTTTTTCCTTTTATTTTCGTTTTTTTTTTTTTTTTTTTTTTTTTTTTTTTTTTTTTTTTTTTTTTTTTTTTTTTTATGCTTCAGGTTGTTTTTTTCTTTTTTTTAAATAAAAATTTTTAAATTATAAAAAATATTTAAATTTTAAATATTAAATTTTATAAATTTTAATTCTTTTTTAATTTTATATTTTAATAAATCTAAAAATTTTATTTTTTATAAAAAAATTATTAATTTTAAAATTTATACAATTTTTTTATAATTTTTTTAAAATTTATATAAATTTATAAATTAAAATTTTTACTCTTACTTAATATTTTAAAATTAACATTTTTTTTTTACCCCGACTTAAAATTTTTGTAAAAAAGTTTAATTTGTTTATATGTAATGTTAAGTGGACTGTTAATTAAAAACTCGTATTTTTCGGGTATGATGTAATTTGAAATATTATTATTTATACTTGATTTTTTTTTTCCTTTTATACTTCGGTTGTTTTTTTTTTTTGTTTTGTTTTTTTTTTTTTACTTCGTTTGATTTTTTTTTATTAAAATTTTTAAATTTTAATAAATATTTAAATTTTAAAATTTTAATTTTATAAATTTTAATTTTTTTTATTTTATATTTTAATAAATCTAAAAATTTTATTTTATTTTTAAAAAATATTAATTTTAAAATTTATACAATATTTTTATAATTTTTTTAAAATTTATATAAATTTATAAATTAAAATTTTTATTCTTACTTAAAATTTTAAAATAAACATTTTTTTTTTTGCTCACACTTGAAATTTTTTTAAAAATTAAAAAAAAATAAAAATTAAAATTTGAATAAATTTTAAAATTTAAATTTTGAAAAAATTATTAAAAAAAATAATTAATTAAATATAATATATAAGATTTGTTATAATTAAAAAATTCTAATACATTCTTTAATTATCAAATTTATAATATACATAAAAATAAAGGTCACATCGTCATTAAACATAAAAAGTCAACTTTATACCACTTATTCTTCATCCCCAATCCAAACACTACTTTTCTTACACCAGGTTTAAACCAGGTTTAAGTCTCATTCCCAACCAAACACAATTTAGGTTTAAACCAGGTTTATCCCTTACTTTATACCTATACCTGGTATAACTCATTCCGGTATAAGCCACATCCAAACGATACCCTAGGGTGTCATTCATTGCATCAAGCCCTTTGTGATTCTTTTTTGGTGATAAGACATCCAAATCAACAATCGACATCGTTAAACATGATGTATTTAAACTTTCTCAGAGCTGAAATTTATAAAATTCGAACATTATTTTTTCCTTTGTAAAAGAGGTTGCAAAATGAACAGTCAATCCAACAACCTTCTAAAAATAAGGGATAGAACTGCTAAATTCAAGATCAGGATAACATATCTTGATCTAGAGAATTAAATAATTTTCTATCAAAACTCAATAGACTTGCATTGTTAAACACTGCTAAACTAGAAAGCACCACATATAGACTATTAAAACTATCACTTTCAAGGCCGCTTTATCACTAAGTAGTTGATGTTGAAAATTTATGAAATTTGGTTTCTAGGAAGTTCAAACATCCAAGATCATATTTAATAGTGCCAATCATGGAAACAAATCCCTGATAATTAAAAATGACTCCATAGTAATAAAGGCTTGGTGCCATTAATAGCACCCCAGCCTAAGCTCATATTTTGTCTCCACAGAAGCAAACTTAAGAGATCATATGAAAGAGTAGGAAAGTTCAACATAACATGCACCCGTTAAGCTTATAGACGATTTATCAAGTACTTTTGTCGCATTAACTTTGTAAATTATCATTATAAAGCTATTAGTTCTTCAGTATGTGCATAAAGTTTCACGCTTAAGCTCCTGCAGCTAAATAATAGATCTGCAAGAAATCATTTGCCAATAACGACAAAAAAAGAAATTTCACTCCTGCATGTCTGAACAGTTGTCTCCAGAGAGAATATATGCCGACCTTCATGGGGAATGCCAAATTTAGCAGAACAGACTCTTCATTCTCCAACTTTTAGATACACATATGTGACTAAAAAGATGTGCCAAGCAATTTATCCCAGAATAAATTACCGAAGAGAGGTACATAACTAGGCAGTTCAAATCCGGACAGTTCATGTGGCTATAATTAACAGTCAATAAAACAACAGAAAAAGAGATGCTGCAATTACCCACATTTTTTCTATGCTACAAACCAAGCACATCCCTGTTTAACTTACTTCACATTAACCAATACAGCATCTTCAACCCAATTGAAAGGGACATATTAGTGTTTCCTAAAAATTACTAGGAAGAGAACCCTACTACAATGTAATGTTACAGCAAATTGCTTATAATTTAATATCAGTGAAATTGCTACATTACATAGAAACAGCAACAAAGGAAAAACCTTATCTTTTGCAGTTAGTCCAACTATAATCTTACCATATCAAAAATACTTAATAGAAGCAAATGTAGGTGTGTAATGTGGGTCGTGCCGGGCTGGCCACATTTACTGGACCGAACCGGGCCGGGGACCAAGCAGGACCATGCCTCGCGAAATTTCCCAAACCTATGGCCCAACATGGCCTCCTAGCCCGAACAGTATGGGATGGCTTTCTTTTTATGCAGTTTTTGCTTCCTATTTTAATTCTAATTAGTTCTAACTCTATAAATAAACAACTGAGGTGCTTATGAACGTATTGAAGAAGAGAGAAACACTTTCTAATCCTTAAATTCTTCTTTTAATTTCTTGATCGTCTTCTTCGATCAAAAATTTTTCATCAATTTGATTTATAAGATTTTAACTCATTCTTTTTTTAAAGAATCAAATTGATGAATGCTTAGAAGGTGCTGCTTTCTCATACTTGATTCTCTAAGCATTTAAATCACCACCAACTACTTTCAACGAGTTCCGAAATGAACAACGGCGCGTGGATTTGCGTGAAAGCCGAGGAGTCGATGGAGGCCTCGTCGATTGGAAGTCGGGCGCTGAACGTGGACTCATGACGTGCTGTGGACCGGCGAAGGAGATCTACTTCGAGCGTACGGTAAAAGTTGAGTTATTATGTAGAGTAATCACCTTGTACTTGTTTCTTTCTTAGGTATTGTTTGGTAATGAGGATAAGGGGAGGATAAGGGGTTTATACCTCCCCTTATTCCCAAACACTATATTTGGGAGGTGGGAACAGTTGGTGTTCCCACCCCAAGGATAACCCGCTAAGGGGTGGGAACAACCGTTCCCACCCCCAGGTGGAACAACTCCACCTTAGTTGTTCCACCTACTGGGTTTTTTTTTTTTTTTTTTTTTTTTTTTTTTAAATTAAAAAATTTTAAATTATAAGATATTTAAATTTATAAAATTTAAAATTTATTTTTTTTATTTTATAAATTTAAAAATTTTTAACTTACTTTTTAATAAATCTAAAAATATTTTATAATTATATACCTATTTTTATATACAAAATTTTGAATTTAAAAAAAATTATGAATTTTCAAAAACCAAAAATTTTTTAATAATTTTTTTTATATATAAGTAAAATATAAATTTTAATAAATTTTTTAATAAATATTTTAAATTAAATATTTAAAATCATATCAGTAAAATTTTTATCTTAAATTAAAATTTTAATCCTCTCTATTCTTCTTATTCCTCTTTAACTTACCAAACACAATTTTTCTTATCCCCGGTAAACTCTTATATTCAACCAAACACAAAATTACTTTAATTCCTGCTTGTACCTGAACTTATACCTATCCCAGGAATAACCAGCTTTCGCTTATACCCGAACCAAACGCAGCCTTAGTGATTGGTCCCATGGGTTTTTTACTCTGAGTGGATTTTTCGTGTTATTGGTCCCGTGGATTTTTTACTCCGAGAGGAGTTTTCCCACGTAAAATATTGGCATGTTGATTTTAACTTTCCGCATTTATTTTTATTTATGCTAAGATTGGTTATTTTATCGTTTACATCTATTCACCCCCCTTTAGGTATCGTTTCACCTATTTAGATCCTAGGGATTCATAACCCACAAAAAGAAAAAAAGTGCAGGTTAGGCAGATCTTTCAAGGTATAAAAGCATAATAATGCCCAAAACATGTAACAAAGTTAACAATACAAGATGAACAACAGTGGCAGCCTTCATCTTATTATATTTTGGGTACTAACATTATATTGAACAAAACATCACAATAATCTTAATAAGCCTTCCCATTTTCAAGCGCAGGAATTGTAAGTTGGAGATTGAATCATTATTTGTAAAGTTTGACAAAGTTTCCCTCATATTCAACTTAACATATCTGAAATTCCTGGAGATCAAAAGGGTAAGATTGATTATTCGGCGAATGAAAATTGCATCTCTCACAGCCAAGGAGCTTTTACGAGTGTCTAGACTCTAGACTCTAAAAGAGTTTTGGGGCATGTCGAGGCATTTTAATAGTGCCTAAAAGGGTTTAAACTTGTATTTGCAAAATGATTTTGCCAAAGCGGATCCAAGTTGCGCAAGCACTGGAAGTTGGTCACAAATTTTATATTGATTATGTCACAACTCATTTTTACTCTACTTCCCAACCACAAGAGAAGCTTGTCCATGTCAACCTAGCAGGACATCACATGCAATAAATAAATGTATACAGTCATTCCAAAGCAATTAGAAGATCATTTCAAAGTAGTTATAATGCACATTTTAGATTATTAACCACAATCTGAAGTTTCTCAATTAACTTGAGATCAAGAAAAGGCATGGATAAAATTTTCCCTATCTAATGCATAATACCGCAAAAGGATGCTTAACCATCTAAGCGTCATAGACACTGATACGGGACGCGGGACACAAGAAGTGACACGACTCGAACACGGCGACTCGGCAACTTTTAAAAAAATTAGGACACGAACACGGCATGAACACAGATAATAAAATATAATATTATTAATATAATAATATATATTTAGTATAGAACTAGGCTACTATACTATTAATAGCACAAAGTCATTTGTGCTATTAAATTTTTGACCCTTGGATGAAGGGATGTGTGGTTAGGATAATAGTGGACCACTAGGGTTTAGTGGTTGGTTGGTTGAATAGTATAATCTAAGGGTTGGAAATGATCAAAGCGGTTGATCTAATGGTGAAAAACTTGATAGCACCAAGTGTTTGGTACTATCGATAGCATAGTAGCCGGACTCATTTAGTATATATAAAATATAAATTTCGGTAAAATATTATTATATTTCTCATACGAATGAAAGTTAAAAATTTTCATTGATAGTTTATATATTTTAAGAAAAAAATTTCTCCACTATACATAATTTATGCATATTGTCCAAAAAAAGTTTTTATTTACTCATCAAAAAGTTAAAATATTTATTATCTTAGATTATATATGCATAAAAAAAATAAAATAAAAATATATATCTAATTTTTTTTAAATGTATGCGCTATGGATCGACATTGAACGTTCGTCCAGGAAGTGTCCACATCGGATACGAATCCGACACGGACACGCAAGTGTCCGATATGCTTATAGAAGTGTCCGTGATACATAGTTAACCATACTACTTCCATTAAAGATGTATGGATTTGACAAAAAAATGGATCTGAAAGGCAACAAAATATACAGACATTTCTTAATCCATCTTGAGATTTGTCTATCTAGTTTGTTAAATACTATAGAGATCAAAGACACAATGACTAAACTTCACCATCTTGTTGATCATGGTCATCAAATAGTCTACTACTTTACTAGAGCTTTGAGCAATGGATGGATGCAGGACACACACTAATGTTTGAATGGCGTCCTGCATTAAACATTTTATCTTTCGTTTGGCCTCCTCATATTCTCCTTACCAAGTGACACTAAAGTGGTTGATTTACAAACTTTCTATGTGCATTTCATAAGAAGCTTCTGCAAAAGCAACACGTTTGTTCAATTCAGCAGGAAGCCTTCTGCGATAGCATTTGTTCTAGATGCAAATCTCAACACTCGGTATGTTGAGGTCCAGCATGTTTCGGTTTTGCAGTATCCTTTCCATCATCCCAACAGTTGAGTATCTTATAGAAACAAGAAGAAGAAAATGGGGAGAACCTTATATCTCATTACCTGTATACTTTAGCATTGTCTGGATAATATACCACACCAGCAAGGTTTTTTTTTAATTGAACTATACTCAAGTACAATAGCTTCTCTCTTATCAACAACTATCCCTTCCATGACTCTCAAAGACACTTCAAGAAACAGTTTTTAGTAGCAAGAACTACCATGGAGCTTATTTTTACAAAAAAGACAAAGAAATTTGGCAAAAAATTTTGCTCTCAAGATCAAGCAGGTTAGACCTAACCAAGAGACTGTTTGGCCCTGCTGTACTGTATAGTGCTGTTTGAGGGAGCATTTTATGTCTAGAACTTCGAAGAAAGAAACTGAATTAAAATTTTCCCAACAGATTCCCTCTGAAGCAGAATAAAAAAAGCACCAAATTGGAGATTCTTTTGATACTCAGATTTCATTTCTAAGAGGTGACTTTCCCGCTATCAAATCTATCTAATGGAAGGTGGGACTCTTCTCATTGCAGCAAAAGCACCAGATTTTTCTCTTTGCCAAACATTCCACTAAAGATTACTACTGCTGAAAGCAAGAGCAGAAGCAAAGGCCAAACAGACCCTATGTTTTACATCATTGTTATTTAAACGGTCTGACAGGTTGCTTGCTCTCTGCACAGTAAATATGAAATCATCTAGAAGTTACTAGTAACAATTTTTTCTTGAAAGAGCACAAAAAAAAACCTGTACCTCTGATTCTATTTATAACAAGAGAAGGTGCAATTTCTCGCAATAAAAAAATCTAGAATTGAAAGAGAAGTTCATGAAGCATGTTCTTGCAAACAAATTCAGTTTTACTCCAAACCTCAAACGGAAATGTTTGTACATATATCCTCCTATAAAATGTACGGATAAACTTTTCCTATTTTAAGGGCATGTTATTCATTAAGCGAATGAAAATTAATTACCAACCGTGTTCGCTTGTTTCTACAATGACCAGCCTTGAAGGCAAAACAAAGTAAAGCACAAAATTCATTTCGTGATCAATTTGGCAAATTAATTAGAAGTTTCAGATAAAAAGGCTATCACACTTGTTTAAATGTCAGTCCTAGCAACTTCTTCTTTCTCTAACTAAATTTGTTGGCAAAGCTTTCAAATCTTCAAATAATAAAATGCACCATAATTATTTACTCATTTTTAAAATTTTTTTTATCTTAAAAATGATAAAAGGTAAGAGTGATTAGATATTTTCCACTGATGCATATTTTTGAGCTATAAATTTTTATTTTACTAGCTGAACTATTGCTGAACATTTCTTCAAGTTCTTCCGAATTTTCTGAATTTAGAACTTTTTAACCTTGCCGGAACTGGAATAGCACACTCTTGACTACATGATCTATAAGGCTCAACTGATCTTTTTATAATGGGCAAAAATTCAATTGAGAGGTACTTACAAAATCTTTGTTGTGTGATATATGTTATCAATCCTAACTCATGGTTTAAATCCAAGCACCCGGTGACCTAAACTATTTTTGAACAACTAAAAAAAGAAAGGTACAAAAACTAAAACAGCATCCTTTCACCTGTCCACATGACAACTCCTGTTAAAAGATCATGATAAGAAATCTTCTTATATAATTTTTGTCCTTTCATACTTGATCTATAATACACCAACTAGCCCACTACTACTAGAAACTTGTTGGGCCTGAATCACTTGCCCACAGTGTTTAAGCCCAAGTTACTCATACAAGAGTGCTAGTCCTTATCTACTTATCCAAACAGTACTACTGCAGTGTCATTAGCTCCTCCCTTTTAGGTCTTGATGTCCTCGTCCGGTCAACTAACATAAATCAGACCCACCAAGCACTGCAGGATTCCAAAGATGGCTCCTGCAGGTTCAAAGGTGGCTTCCGCTATGTCAAGAGTGTAGCACATTATTCCATATATTGTTTCCACACTTTTAGCTGGCAATTTACTACAATACTGAATGTAACACACCATCTAAACCAATAGTATTAGCAACTTATTAGGCGTAAGCCACTAAATCAGAATGCTTAAGCCCAAGATACTCATACTAGAGTGCTAGTCCTTATATATTGATGCATAGTCACCACTCTATCCACTAAAAGATAATGAGGGTGTCACATAATCAACAATAAATTGTTGAAAGGTCAATAGACCTGCCATTATGCCGATAGTAATGCTTCATATATACCAAAAGGTCCCTCAAAATATTGTTGATGAGTCAGCATTGTATGTACGGTGTCGATGATAGCCATTGGTTTAGCATTTTAAAGGCAAAGTATTATTACAGACCATGTTTGAAATTTCAAAAGCCAATGCAATCACTATTTATCATGTATACAATACTGACTCATCAACAATATTTTAAAAGACCTTTCAAAATACTTGTATGTTATAGCAACACTCTTTTAGTGATATATGGAAATTAGATGAAAATGTATGGAGACCGCCTCAACTCTCTCTGGATACATCCCAAAAATAGTAATATTCCTAAACTGCAAGAACTCTAAAATACAAAAGGCATTTCAAAGCTTTTCCTAAAAAAATGCAAAATCCCAGTCTCTTTACTTGGCGCACATTCCAGATTAGAAGGAAAATAAAATATTCATTACTTACCCCTTCCCTTCAAAACCCATGCATAGAGAATAAGGGTTCCGTCCCCTTCTTCCCTAGTATCTCTCCTACCCTCTCCCTCCCTCTCCATTTCTACCCCTTTTTCTTTCTTCACTCCTTTTCTTTTATTTCCTCCTATTTGCTTTCTTCTTCCACAGACTCACCTACAATGATGCCTACACCAAAAGCACTGTTAACCCTATTACAAAACTAGGGCATCCGTAGAAATAGCTTCCACACAAAGGGTGGCAACCATATTACTGGCAAAGAAGAAAGCAAAGCATTAACAATGGAACAGGAGAGTGGCAAAAGCAAAAGGTAAAGGGGAAGTAGATAACATTATCGACACACGCGCGGGCGCACGCACACAAACCTCATCCTCAGGCACAGAGTGAAAATGACCGAGAAGGAGAGGTGGTACCAAAGCACAAACTATACAGTTATTCTTTGGCATTTTGAAGAATTAGGGTGCAATTTTAGTTTTTGCAAATTTAAGGTGCACATGTCCATACAGAATGTAGGGCCCATAAACTTTGGTACATTAGGATTTGATAATACTATTTATGATATTATGACTATACATTATTTATTCACCTCACTTTCCAAGAACCACTCACCTTTATAAATTTTAAAGTTACTAATTTTAGTTATTTGATTATGCCAAAGAAACATACTGCATGTAACTAAACACTATTTTGTGCTTTGACCAATTACATACTACAGTAGCCTTTTAAAACAATGTGTGCCCACTAAACATTTAGGACCTATTGGGAAGCTTGAAAATCTTATTTAGTACTGTCTCTTTTCTTTATTCAAGGATCTTGCAACAATCTGTGAAAATCTATTTTAGTACCATCTCTTTTCTTTATTCAAGGATCTTGCAACAATCTGTGAGAATTATGATTAGATATCTACAATGGAAGAGTGTAACAATCTATAAGTCAACATCTCAGAGCAAGATAAATCACCTTGTAGGTGGAATGCATTATCTAAAAGAATGGTAACTGCCAGGATTTTGTGATAGACAATTAGCAAACCCCAAGTTGAATGCTCTATAGCGCGTTAATTGTCACAAGATAACTTATTCTAACATCCAAACGGGCCCTAAGTAGTTAAATTGCCATGGATGTTCTCTATACCCGATAATCCCAATTTCTTGCGCATTTAACAAGTAACAAAAGAGTGTTTAAAAGGCTCTATAATATCATAAATAGTTGATTTTCCTAACTTATTCAAGCAAGAAATCATAGCGCAAAAAGAGCGTAATCAGGTAATAAGCACATGCACACTTGCGTATGTAATTGTTCCAAAAAGTGATCGATGGGGCTGCATATGCAACCGCACATACGGTTCGAACCATTAACCGCACAGCATATGAAACATGCGGTGTAGTATGCGGTCGGACTATACATGCAATTCGGACCATTAACCGCGCAGCATATGTAATATGCGGTGTGGTATATGGTTGCATGTACAGCAAGCGGCCACATATGCAGCTGCACATGCGGCAGTGTTTTCTTCTTTTTTTTTTTGAAGGAAGAATTGAAATGCAATACTGAATAGGACGTCTAGTTAATGACAAATTATTTATCTATCAATTTACATTCCAAAAATATCCTTATAAGCCTAATGAACCTAAAATACTATTGGCCAACAAATATTCCTCGATTACAGAAACTCAAAATTTTCAATTTTTTCTCATTAGCAAAATTTGTGTGCTAATTCTCTCTCTCTCTCTCTCTCTCTCTCTCTCTCTCTCGCTCAATGTGTCCGTCGTTTCCCATAGTTCTCCCTTTTTTACATGAATCCGGTGCACCATACACCACAAATCAACAATTTTATTAAAAAAATCTTAAATTCAAATTTTAATTTTAATTTTAATTTTAATTTATTAATATATTTTATGCCATTTGGATGACATACCGTTAAAAAGCATGAATTTAAAATAAAATTTAAAGTTAAAAATTTATAAAACTTATTTGTGTTTTTTTAGATGTGTATGACATGCATTACACGTCCAGTTAGGGTGTGTGTGGTTGACCATTAAATGTACCGAAAATTACTTTTCGGTTAGAAAAATTGCTTTCCGTGTGTTTGTTTAGCCGTAAATTTTTTTTTTTCAGAAAACCATATTTACGGATTTCAGGAAAATAGAGTGTTTTCATTTTCCGACGATTTTCGGTAGAAAACAAAAACTCAAGCTACGGAAAACTTTCTTCATTCATTTTTTTTTCCACCAAACCAAATAAATATGAATTTTTTTTCTTTCAACTAAACAAATGTTGTGGAAAACTAGTTTTTTTTCCTACAAACCAAACACTACAAAGTGTAAAACATTTTTTCCACCGAAATTCTTTTTCCACGAAAAATTATTTTTCACAAATTTACATACAACCAAACACCCCCTTAGCTAAAAACAACAAAAGGTGCAAGTTCTCACAAAAAGAATTGCTAGAGTTGAAAGAGAAGTTCATCAAGCATGTTCTCGCAAACAAATTAAGTTTTAAACCGAATCTAAGTATACATATACTACGAATTAAGCTAGACAGGTCGCTTGTTTCTGCACAGATAGGCCTCGCGGCCAAACAAAGTAAAGAAACAAAATTCATTACTTGAACAAGTTGTGCAAATGAACTAACAGAAGCCTTATAATACAAAAGGCAGTCAGTCATCCCATTAGAACAGTAGCTATCTTATTTACATGTTAGTCCTTCCAACAGCTTCTCCTTCCTTACCTAAAGTTGCAGATTATCAATTCAGATACTCAACTAAGCAAATGCATGCAATATGGGTTATTTACATGCTTCATATGGGTTTTCATATGGGTTTTCGGCATGACCCCGTGTCATGGCACTCAAATCCTTGATTGTGAGCAAACAGCAGCAGAAATTTTTCTAGACAGATTGGTTTTCCTTAGATTCCGAGAAATGGGTAACCCTATTTGGAGCCAAGAGGAATAATGCAGCAGAAAGCATCATCATTCAGCAGCAAATAGGACTAGAACCAGCGCGATCAATCCAAAGTGAAAGAGGAAAAATCGAGGCCCAAAACAAAGAAAGAGAGAAATTGGATGAAGAAGAGAAAGAGAGAGAGAACACCTTCTCGTCCTGGTGGAGGGCGATCCAGACGTGGAGCTTGTCCATGGACTGCCAGAAGAGGAAGGCCCCGAAGGACATCGCAAAGTACGTCGCCACCCGCACCATCCTTTCTTGCCAATCGGAAATGTCACCCAATCTCTCTCTCTCTCTCTCTCTCTCTCTCTCTCCCCACTTCGGAGATCTTTCTCTCTCGCCCGTTTTCTTGTCCCGAGACGAGAGTTCCCTGGGCCGAAATGAGATGGCGTTAGGGCTGGCAAAACAGCTAGACGGTTGAAGACGGTAGAAGGGTATAATTGAATAGGTAAAAATTTAAAGGAAAATGCTAAGTGTGCACTCTAAAAGGGGTATACATTTTATACTTCACCCATTCAAGGGTGGGATAAATTTCACCCATTCAAGGGTGGGATAAATTTCACCCATTACTTAAAGTGATGGGTGGAGAAACCTCAAATTTAAAGATAAATAAAAAAAGAATTAGTATATATATATATATATATATATATATATATATATATATATATATATATATATATATATATATATATATATATGTGAAAGAATAAAATAATAATTTTATAGATATAATAGAAGTTACTAATAGCTCGGTAAGAGAATTTAACTTTAAAAATATAATTGAAAGAACTTCAAATGTTAAAAGAGTATTTTTAATATTAGCTTTCTAAGAAAGATAAATAAATAAGTCAAAAAAATTTAAGATATAAAAGCTATTGCCCCAATCTATAATTTAAATATAAATTTAAAAATTAAATGATTAAATTAAAACTAACTTGAAGTTCAAGAACGTATGGTATAATTTATTCCTCCAAACCAAATCCAAGCAAAAACCAAAGTCCTCTCTCTCCCCTCATAATTATTTCATCAAGTCATAACCAAAATTCTCTTAAATTTTTTTTTTTTCACCACGAAACCTCTCTTCTTCTACCATCGCTTGAGTTTTCACACATAGCATTCTTCTCGGCAAGCTCTCGCAAACAAGCTCCTTGCCGCTGATATCCTTGCCGACAAGCTTCTCACTATCATTATCCTCGCCATCGAGCCCCTCGCCGCCGATCTCCTCATCGACGATCCCTTTGTAGCCAATCTCCTCACCGACAAGCTTGTCATTGTCGTTTTCCTTGTCAGTGACCTCTTTATCGCCCATTTCCTTACCATAAGTCCTCCATTTACCTCCTCTCTCTCTCTCTCTCTCTCTCTCTCTCTCTCTTCCTTTCTTGCACAAAATTCTCTAATTTATGCGTGAATCCACTTGTTTATTAGGGTAATTTAGAAACCTAAATGATGATTTTATGTGGTTGCTTTATGTACAGTGATTTTGTTTGAATTGTTATGATTTTTTACACACCATGTGTTTGATTTATATTTCTTTGAGGGATAGAAATAATACCTTGTTAATTACGTCTTTGGAATAAGAATAAGTAAAAAGGAAACTGTTGACTCGATTCATTAATATTTCCTTTTGTTGTTTAAGGTTTAGGACGAGATTGTGACACTCCACTTCTCAGTGAGTCATCCATCATAAAATTACTCTAACTCTAGCACGTCCGAAGCTGTGAAAACCTAGAAATATGCATACCCAATTAAGATGTGATATGATTGCATCGCGGTGCCTAAGGACGCGATCTAATAGATCGTTGTATCGAGTAGTCGGATCATAGTCTCTTACCATAAAAATGGCTGCATACGCAGCAGCACCAACTATGAGAAATCCACCAATCCACATGTGATGTGTGAACAACGAAAGTTGTGTACCATAGTCAGTAGCTAGGTATGGATAGGGGGGCATGGAATCAATAAGAATACATGAATCGAGAGTTTTCGGTGCTTACGTGTCAAGCTCTCCGTTCTTCAAGTTTCCTCTCCGCTTTCTGAGTTTTCTCTCTGTGCTTACGTCCTGCTGCCACACAACGTGCTCCCCTACTAGCTACACAACCTATCCTTTTTCTCCCCTACTGCTACACAACGTGCGCTCCCACCTTCTCCTCTGACCCTTCTTCTCTTGCCGTTGCATTCCACCTTCTCCTCTGACTGCCTTCCTTCTTCGCCTCCTCTCCTCTTACTGTTGTGTCACCTCCTTCGACCGATCGTACGGTGGAGCTACACGCTGCCACCGTCGTCACTTGCTGCTCACTTCTATACAAGTGCTGGTGGCCGGTGATGATGGTTGATGATGGGATTGGTCGCTCTGACCCGTTCGCCCCCCTCCCTCTTTCTCCTCCTCGGCTCGGCTCCGTCTCTGCCCGTCCTCCATCTTCACCTGTTCTCCTCTTACTGTTGCGTCATTTCCTTCGGTTGACTGTACCTGCCTGTACAGTACCAACGTGTTGCTCACCAAGTGTTCGACGGAATGCCTCTGTGACTCTGAAATTTATGTTGCTTACCATCTGGAAGTGTTGGTGGCCGGTAATGATGGGATTGGTCGCCGTCATCACCTACTGCTCACTTCTATACGAGTGCTGGTGGCCGGTGATGATGAGGTCGGTCGCCGTCGTCACCTGCTACTCACTTGAGGTTGGTTGCCATCGTCACCTGCTACTCACTTCTACAGAAGTGTGCTCTATCCCTGTGCTGGTGGCCAGTAACCTGCTACAGAGTTCTAACCTACTACTCACTTCTGTATACAACTGTGCCCTATCCTTCAAGCTTCTTGCCTGTATATGCTATAAATATGGGTGTCCCTTCCTTACAAGAACACAGGATAGTCTATATCCATATTTTGGTGGAAAGGTTCGGTATTCCTCTAAGTTTTTCTCAAAAATTTTCTGTGTGGAATTAACTAAAATAGTGTGTTATTTTTATTTGGTAGGGCATTCTAATTACTATCATCCAAGAGCCCTTTAATTCTACAGGTATTCCTTCGTTTTCTTCCTTAATTATTTGGTCTCTACGCCATTCGATATATGAATTTGTGCTAATATTTCCTACTCTTTCTTCCTGTATTTGGTAGGTCGCAACAGGGAGTCTCTTGCGATTTGTGTGCAGCTCTCTTCCTTCCTTTCCGTTTTGCTCCTTTGCCTTCTCCTCTGTTTAGTACGCCTTCTCTACTTACTTATTCTTGGTGATGGTTCATTGATGCATGATTGCTACTTTAATTTCTGTGATTCCTTTGCTTGAGTTCAGTTTCTGATGGCTTTAATGTGCAGTGTATAGTTTTACTGTGTTGATTTGTGTGGTTGTCGTGCCTTCTACATGCAACTTTCTCTATTGCCTTCTACATGCAACTGTTCCATGTGTATCTAATTCACTTTATAGTTCCTGTACAATTCAAAAAAAACCCGGGATCAAAGAGAAGGCAATTAAAAGAAGAACAACTTTCATGTGGAAGTTGAATCTCTTTGTTAAAGAGAAAGTATCTTTATGCTCTCTGTTAATGTCTGCATGTTTTTTGAAAACTGAATATATTCTTGGTTTAAAAGAAAGTATTCTTGGTTTAAAAAAAAGAACAACTTTGCAACTGTTCCATGTGTATCTAATTCACTTTATAGTTCCTGTACATTTCAAAAAAAAAATCTGGGATCAAAGAGAAGGCAATTAAAAGAAGAACAGCTTTCATGTGGAAGTTGAATCTCTTTGTTAAAGAGAAAGTATCTTTATGCTCTCTGTTAATGACTGCATATTTTAAAATAAACTGAATATATTCTTGGTTTAAAAGAAAGTATTCTTGGTTTAAAAAAAAGAACAAGATTTTTCCTATGTGAAAGAAAGTGTTTGCATGCTCTGTTTGCATGCTATGCCTTTCCGTTTTGCTCCTTTGCCTTGCTCCTTTCCCTTGAGTTCAGTTTCTGCTATGCCTTGGTAAATACTCTAACATAAAGGTTTATCATCTAAATACATTAATTTAACTTATTTTTTTCTAACAATTGTGATTATTATAAGGTACAAGCTAAACGCCACCGTCGCAGATGATACTGATGTTGGAACTTTTACAATATTTGGAAGAGTAACGCAAGATTTAATTCGCATCCCAGCACAAAATCTTGCTGCAGCAGTTGGTTCAGACAGATACATCTTGCCTCCAGCCATTAAAAATATTATCGGTCAAAAACACATTTTCCAAATTTCTCTAGACTCACAAAGATTTAGTGCAACAAACCCCTATTTCAAAGTTAATAAACTTTATACTTCAAATTATGATGTAAAAGGCAAAGGTCAACTTGGAAATGACCTACATATTAAATGTGAAGAACAACTTCACTCAAGCCAAAGTCAACTTGGAAAGAATCTACTTATTAAGTGTGAAGAACAACTTCTGTCATCTCCAAAAGGAAAACAAATTCAAGAAGAATTATTCCAAGAAACATCTCCAACTCCAAAAAAATCTTCAAGGTATCCTTATTTTATATTTATTTTATTCATTTGATATAATATACTTTTGCCATTTTAATATTTAAATTTTTAAAAATGACATTCCTGTAGTTCATGTGGAAAATTTAGATCAAGTTCCATTGGCAAAAAGGCAGTGTATTAAGTAATAACAATTAATTTTTTTATTTATATTTAAAATTATCTTCCTCTTTATTTTTTTTCTTTTTAGTGATTTCCTTCTTCCACCTATAGATTTTCTCATGATGCTCAATCAAGTGATGATGCTCAAGCAAGTGATAATGCTGAAGCAAGTGAAGAAGCAAGTGAAGACAAATAATGCGGAATCATATTCCAACATATTATTTAGATTTACATTATGCAAATAAATAATTATAAGAAATTTGTACTTTCAATCAAGAACTATATTTCAACTGTTTAACTTCGTTTTGTTATGTTGTGGTTTGTTGTAATTTAGTACACTTTTTAATAATTTGAAGATTTTGCTAATAATTTTTGTTATACTTTAGATATTCTATTCATTTTTCTTAAATTTTACTAACTCAGTAATGCCGCGGCGTAGCGCGGGGTAGTAACTAGTACATATGATGAGCTACAACAATGGTTAAAGAGCCTAACATAGCCAGGTTAACCTCTTGGGTTTATCCACCACTCAAAATGTTATAACCGAGTTAAGAGGTTTAGTCATATTATACTTTATATATATGACTATTTAAATTCCAGGGATGTCACATTCCTCATCCTTTTAAGCCCCGACGTCCTCGTGTGGCTCAGGCACACTCACAAGCACCATGCGATGTGAGACTCATCTCGCTAGCCTTTAGTTGACTTTGTGGGGAGCCATACTCCACCCACAATAGTCATTAGCCCGAGAGTCACTGTGATGACCCGGATCTCCGCAGAGCTGCTACAGTGCTTTGGGGTGGCTGTTGGAGGCCTACATGGTGTGTTGGAGGTGTTTGGGGCATAATTGGGCACAAGAGTTGGACTTCGGGCCCAAATGGATCATGTGAGTGATCGGAGGACCCCGTGGAGGGTTTAGAAGTGGTTTCGCACGAATCGGATATTTAAATTGGGCTCCGCACGAAGTTTGGACTAAGAACGCATTTCCGGATGCATTCGACAATTTTTAGAGTTGGAATTTGGCGAAACGGACGTCAAATTCGGATTCAGCGCGCGAAAACGATCAAAATGGACTACCCACTTGTCAAATCGGAGCTCGGATTACTGTTCACGCCGGAACAGTACTTCCGGCGATCGCCGGCGGCGGCGGGCAGCGGCGGAGAGCGGCGGCGGGGCCTCGGGCAGGCGGCAGCGCGGCGGCGGGCAGGCGCGGGCAGCGCGCAGCGCGCGGGCAGGGGCGCGGGCAGACGCGCGGTCCACGCGCAGGCGTGCACCAGAGCGGGGTGCCACGTGGCGTGTCTGGATTGGATGGTTCACAGATCGCGGTCCACGGAGCATTGCGGGGTGTACGGTGGACCGGAGGCGGACACGTGGCATCTTTCTATTGGTTCGGTTCGTGAAGTCGGGTGCACCGGGTGTAGTGTGCGAGAGGGTGGACACGTGGCGCGCGGGGATTGGGCGCGCCACTGTGCGCGGCAGGCGGGGCGGTGCGCGGTGTACGGTGGACCGGAGAGGGACACGTGGCAGATGTTTAGTGGTTCGGTGTTTGGGGTTTCGGTGCACCAGGTTCAGCGAAGTTATGCCTTGGACACGTGGCAAGCGAGGATTGGGCGCGTCACTGTGCGCGTACGGGCGGCAGGCGGCAGGCCGGCGTGCAGGCGGCAGGCGGCGTGGCAGCGGGCCGGCGGGCGTGGCGGCCACGGCGCCGACGTGGCGCACGCGTGCGCCACGTGGCGGCCGCCTATTGGCCAGCGCCAATGGCTCCGTTGACCAGAGGAGCGCCACGCGGCGCGAGGAGGTTGGCCGGATCCGCTGTCCCCTGTTCTGGGTACACGTGTCGCGCATTGGGCCGGGTCGGACGACCAGCGGTCCGGCCAGGATCCGCTGTGCGGGTGCGGACCGTGGGCCGGGCCGTGGGCCGGGTACTGTGCGGGCCACGTGGCGGGCTGTGGTGGTTCCGGGCCTGCACAGTAACGGGCCGGGCCCGTTACTGTAGCAGCCCGGAAATTTCCGGGCGCCCGAAAGCAGGGACACGCCGGGTATTATTTGAATTGTTTTGTGGGCCTATAAAAGGCAGCCCACTCCCCTCTTCTTCTGCTTTTTCCGAGCCATAGAGAGAGAATGGGAGGGAGAGCTCAATACAAAGTTTGTTCCCCTTGATGTCCTTGAGCTCTTGGTGGATCCCCGGAATTTCTGGAAGCTCGGCAACGGCGATATCATTTTTACAGTTCGTCTCGGTTTTCCCCCATTTCGGCCCATTATCGTTGCAGTTCAGTCAGAATTTCGCTGTGAGCAAACCAGGAGGAGTTTTTGGACGATTTCTTCGACAGCGTGTTCCTAAGAGGTAAGGCTTCGATTTTCGTGTTGATCGCTTCGCTCCGTTTCGCACTTTTGGCACGTTTCCCGAGGCATCTTTGACCCCCATTTTTCTGTGGTGGATTTTGGACAGCACCAACTTGCCGATTTTATATCTCAGCCTAGGAACATCGGATCGAGGCGATTCAAGAGTCGATTTTGATCTACTCGTCGCGAGGAACACAGTGGTGATTTTTCTGGGATTTTAGGAAATTGTTTCGAAGGTGAAAATTACTGTTTTCTCAGTGTACAGTGTGCAGTTTTCTCTACAGTTTGATGTTTGGATTACCACCTTGCCGAATTTATAACTTGACTTACCGAACTCGGATTTGGGCGTGCAAGGTACCGTTTCGAAGCTATCGATGCGAGGATCGCCGTGATATTTTTCTTGGAATTTTCTGGGCACTTCCTGCAGGTGATAATTTAACAGTTTCAGGACTATTGTTGTATGGATTAATTAAAGCGATATTGGGAGCCTAAGTGTGTTTAGTGGACTTTGTGTTGTGCCAGGAGTGTTTCGGGTATACTGTACTTGTTGGAGCGCAGGATTGGAGTTTTTGGTATTTTCAGCTGTATGGACCCGGACAGTTAGCGCTTCAGGTGGGTGGTTGTTGCTTGCCTCTATATCTGACTTACTCACTAAGTTTATTAGAAAACCCCACTATTGAGCATATTGTTTGATTATCATGCCTAATTGACTGATATACATGTGAGCCTATCATCTGAGATTAATTCTGTGAATATAGCATGTTGGGGGCATTATGGGAATAATATTTCTGTTGGATCATGATCATTGGAATGATTTAATAAGTGATGATTAACATGCCACATTAACACCTAGGTTTGTATGAAAGTGGATTAATTGTGGGGACATAGTGACATATCTAGGTGCGGGTGCCACTTTGAGATTTATTATGGATCAGGGTTATACATGTGTAGTTGACTGATGATTTTGCCTGATGGTTATATTTATGGGGATATATTATTAATTGTTACACATGTAGAACTGTATGTGATTTTCTCTCTCTTTTACATTGCATGAGGACTTTTGCATGCTTATTTGGACATCTAGATAGGCCACTATTTTATTGCTACACTATCATATTGGGATTTGACTTAGGAGAAACCATGATTGCTTTCTTTCTCCTTTTTATTTTGACTTTTGAGTCATGTTGCTCGGGTTCGAGCAGAGGTTTGGGATAGTGTAGCTGGGACCTGAGGGTCAGAGATAGGGTGTACTTGATGTTGGATTGTGGGGCATTGCGGCAACCGCGGACAGTAGGCGGTTGACCGGATCTGTATTATTTTACCCAATTGTGGGTTGTGGGTTATTGCGGTGACCGCGGATTGTGGGCGGTTGACCGGATGTTTACTATTGCATCAGATTGGGTATTAGATTTCTCTAGTGGATGGTATTTCCCACTTTTGAGTATTATTGTATCGGATCGGGGTTTTATTAGTGGACGGAGTTTCCCACTTTGATCATAGTCTTGATCCAGTCCTGCTATATTGAGAGTTGTGTGACAGGATACTTTACTCGTGTGGGTCGCTCCCCTCGAGTGCCACTCCGGAGTAGGCTTTAGACCGTGTTGGGTTCCGGTCAGACCGTGTTGGGTTCCGGTCATTTGGACAGTGGAGATACTGAGTTCTTGAGCTCGACAGCAGAGCAGGCAGTACCAGTTTTTACTGGTGGCACTAGATTGGGTCTATTTAGCCAGATGTTGTTTCCTGGTGCATTCATACCGTCATTTCCTTCGGTATTGCATTTAGAGGCATACTTGTGGTGGTTTCCCCTTTTATTCAGTAGTTCTGTTTACAGCTTTACCCCCTTGCCCTTTTCTTGCCTCTAGTAGACTTAGTGGGTACGCCGGAGCTTGAGGCTTTACCCACAGGGGGAGGCTACTGGTTTACTAGTGGTTCTCACCCCCATTGTTGTTTTTCCTTTCCTTTCTTCCCCCCTGTTTTGCAGAGTCCTCCTTGGGAGTTGCTGATCTTCGATCGTTGTTCGGGGCGAGGGAGTCACGAGCTAGATCTGTACCACCCGAGGAGTGTAGCTGTATCCCCTGGTTGGAGATTCCTGTAGCTGTTGGCTGGTATTTACTGTTATCCTTGGAGGGAGATCTTTTGTATTTGGAGAGACAGAGTTGAGACTGATGTACTATAGTTTTAGTTTATCTCCTTTTATAGTTGAGAGATGCTGTAGTGAGGACATTGTATGTGGATTACCTGTATTTGAGGGAATGGATATTGTACTCTATTTCATGATGTATAGTAATTGAATTTTATTCTACAGCATTTTATTTCAGCTCTGATATTTGTGTAGCTATAGTACTATCTTTTGCAGGTTAGACGCTTCGCCTATGCGGGTTTTGGCATAGGTGGCGGATCTGTTGGCGAGCCCGGGTCGAAGTTTCGACCCCGGGGCGTGACAGTCACACTCCGCTCGCTATATAATCTTGGCTCAGCCGAGACTCATCTCACACTTCCGGTTAGTGATTGGCTCTGATACCAATAATGACGCCCTACTTCTCAGGAGGTCACTCATCCTAGAACTACTCTAACTCTAGTACACTTAACTCTCTTAACCTCTTGAATCTATCAACCACCTATCAACCAGCTAAAATGCTATAGTCGGATTAAGAGGTTTAGTCCTATTATACCTTATATATAGAACTTTTATAAATTCTAGAGGTGTCACACGTATAGCCCTACTAGAGTCAATGTTAAATTCATCGTGCACCTACCTTTGACATTAGATCGCACTTTTGAAGGTTTGGACCTGTAACTTGTTTTGTGGAATTGGCGTCGTTATTGTCCATAATGATGGGCCAGCCTTGTTGGCCGGCGAGGATTCACACATTTATTGTACTATTGGTAGAGAGCATAATAGTTTTTAGATTTTCATCAATCATCTCAATATATAAATCATAATTTTTTTATATCATTATTACTTGCTCCTATCATACCAACTGAAATTATTTTATAAATTCTCACCCCTTTTGTTTCTTTTCTCACAGTATTTAGAAAGTGGTGAATGGATCACAGGGTGTGATGGCATCAAATTAGTTAGGATAACTCTAAATTTTGTTAAGGGCATGTTTGGTTAGCCGAAAGTAAAGCGTCGAAAGTCAGAAATTGACATTTTATTCATTGTATAATTTATAAAAGTAAATAGAAAAAAGTTACTTTATAATTGTGATTTATAAAATGAGTTACAACTAAATCTCACTTTCTCGACTTGGGCTCAAAAAATTTCAAAGTTGCCCAAAGTGAAAAATTTATCTAAGAGATGTGTTTGGTCTTAAATTTAATTTTTAATTTATTTTTAAAGTTGAATTTCAACTTAAATTTGAATTGAAATTATAAATTTAACTTCACATTCTGTATATAAATTCAAATTCAACACAAAATTTCTAAATTTAAAATTTTGAATATATATTTAAATTTTAAATTTAGATTTGAATTCTAGTTTTAAATTTTAGATTAAAATAAAATATTTATATTTATATTTTAATCAAATTATTTTTAGCTAGGAACTTTAGCTTGAACTTTGAATTCAAATTTTTCTCAACTATAAATTGAAATTATTAAATGAAACTTGAATTCAAAATTTAGATTTTTAAGTGGAAATTAGAATTAGAATTTAATTTTACATTTTGAATTTAATTTCAATAATGAGTTGCAGTTTGAACTTTGAAATCGAATTATGAAATCAAGTGTTCAATTTGCTCAAGTTTTAATTCAAGTAATGAATTCATATTTGAATTCAAAATTTAAGATCAAATAGTAAATTAAAATTTGATTCAAATCATGGATTTAAATTTGAATTAATGTTTTAATTTTTAAGTTGAAATTGGATTTTAGGATTTATTTTTAGTTATGAGTTGTAACTAAAACTTTAAATTCAAATTGTAAATTTAATTGTATGTTTTAAATTTTAATTATAAATTCAACTCAAATTTAAGCTAAAATTTAAAATTTAATTTTTGAATTACAAACATAAATTTAAATTTAAAATTTTAATCTAAATTATGATTATAAGTCATTTGTTATATTTTCATTTCTTTTTATCTAATCGAATAATCTAAACACCAACCACCAATCAAACTAAAGAGTTATTTTTGTATGGGTTTTATAAAAGTAATTTTTTTTCACTTTAGTCACTTTCCGGCAAGGATTTAACTACCGTGGTACGTGGTCGTACCGAAAATTTGCTGGCAGGGCACGATCAGTGCCGACGAGTGCCGGTCATAAAAAAAAAATATGTGTGCCGACACATAATGGCATGAAATATTTATTTTCCTTAGTAATAATTTTTTTTAATTGCTTATTATGTATGTTTATCAAATATTTTAAATTTTATTAAAAAAATTACTTAATAATTTAAAGAAAAATAATTTTGAATGGGCTATTTATAAAAATAACCACCCTAACATTCTATATTACAAAAATAGTCTCCTAAAAAATTTATTTACAAAAATAGGCCTCTAGAAGCGAGGGGACCAAAAAGCGGTGAACCATTTGCCGCTTTCTTGAAAAGCGGCAAATGGTTTACCGCTTTCTGAAAATTTGTTGTAGTCCCCTAAAAACGGCAAAGCATTTGTCTCTTTTAAAAGAGGCAAATGGTTTGCCGCTTTTAAAAGAGGCAAATGGTTTGCCTCTTTTAAAAGCGGCAAACCTGGTTTGCCTCTTTTAAAAGCGGCAAACCATTTGCCTATTTTAAAAGAGGCAAATGGTTTGCCTCTTTCATGCTTTGCAGTTCACATAAAAAAATTTCATTAATACAATTTCCAAATAATACATTTCAAATCACAACATTTGACATCCAAATAATTCAATCACAATATTTAACATTTCAAATCACAACATTTGACATCCAAATAATTCAATCACAATATTTAACATTTCAAATCACAACATTTGACATCCAAATAATTCAATCACAATATTTAACATCCATACAATTCAAGAAGGTATAGAACCACCAACTGACTGTACAATGGTAAACGGAAACAAGAATACTGCCACTAAATACAACATAGAATGATACCATGAACTCAACAAAAGTAGCAGAAGCCATATAAAATGGAATTAAAACAGCATAGTGGCCAAATAAACAGATAATAAACTGCCGAAGGAAGCATCCTATTTGACTTCTGGAAAAGCACAACACCACATTACTGGATCCCAAAATTCCAAAAGTCCAAATCTATGTTGACCTATATGCTAAATTCCAATAAAATTACTAAAAACAACTATTCATCACTTAATAAGATTTATAAGATAAAAATCTCTTATGTCTACTGCAGAAAATTTGAATTTTAGTCCACTTGCAACTACCAAATGATGAGACAATTATTTAATTTACATCCTAGAACAGCTAAACTCTTCAAAAACCAGACTTCAAATAATAAAATCTATACGAAAAAGACAATGTGGTTACCCATTCTCTTCTAATTCTATCCTCCTCCCTATCTTATAATTTACGTAATTCGTTCAAAATTTGAATGAGAAAAGGCACAGGAATAACACTTTACAGCAACTTATGTCAGTGTCCTAAATAATGCAAACACGAAATTAGACTAGGTAAAAATTTGAATCTAATTTTCGTAGTGATTTCCTACTTACTTAATTAGTGATTTTCCTACTTACTAATTAACATACTAATTTTCTACTTAATTAATTTTTTAAACCCTAAATAAAATAAATTAAACTACGAAAAAAAATATATAGAAAAAAATGTACCTCAAGTAAGAAGTAGAGGGAGAGAGCTCGAGCTCACTGTAGGAAAATGACCACTGTGCACTGTGCACTGTGCACAGTGCGTGAGAGTGAGAGTGAGAGAGAAGAGTGCGCGTGAGAGAGAGAGAGAATGTGTGTGCCTGGCAGTGTGCGTGAGAGAGAGAGAGAGAGAGAGAGGGGTCTCGATCTGTGCGGGAGAGAGAGAGAGAGGGTAATGTGCGGGGGCACTGTGCGGGGAGAAAGCAGGGAGAAGAAGAAGAAGGGAAGAAGAAGAGAAGAAGAAGTGCGTGCGGGCTAGGTATAAGTGGTTAAAAGTGGCAAACCATTTGCCTCTTTTAAAAGAGGCAAATGGTTTGCCTCTTTTAAAAGAGGCAAACCATTTGCCGCTTTTAAAAGCGGCAAACGGTTTACCTCTTTTAAAAGCGGCAAATGGTTTGCCTCTTTTAAAAGTTAGGCTTTAGCATATTCTGTAGACTTATAAAAGCGGCAAATGGTTTGCCGCTTTTAAAAACGGCAAACCATTTGCCGCATAAGACTATTTTTGTAAATATTTTTTTCAGAAGCCTATTTTTATAATTATAAAAAATTTTAAGATTATTTTTTTAAAAAAATTCAATTTTGAATTGTGTCATCGGCACGGAGACTGTATCGTGCCGATATCTTATTTGCACGATACGACACGGTGGATACGGTCCGTGCCGATTAATACTTAAATCTTTACTTTTGTACAATCAAATGTAGCCTAAAGGGTATTTTAGGAGTAAAGACCTTAGTGTATTTAAAAGTTTGGATTAATTTTTTCAATATCTTTGAAAAAGTATGAACTAACGAGTTAAAATATTATTTTTTAATCGAGTGTTGGAATATGAAATTATAATATTATGTGTATTATAAAATTATTATGCAGATTATAGAACCGATGACAAGCATATACAGGAGAGATGAGTTGCACTTGTTATATGACTTTCCTACCGAGTATGACAGATTACTGTTTAGATCGATCCAGCCTTCAACCATCTGTGGAGACTCCTCTTCTCTCCCTCTTTTCATCCCCTCCCTTTCTTTGAGATGCCACCTGCAATTATCCTTGAAGCTCCCTCTCCCCTTTGCTCTCCATTTATTCCCCTTCCCAGATCAGATTTATACATCCTACGAACGTCGCGGGGCTCGAGCTACAACAAATTTTCACCAATCATTCGTGGAGCTGAATATACGAAGGGATCTAAGATGAAACAATTAAGAGGATGATAACAGGAACATAGAAACAAAAAGATTTTCTCACGGCAAAAACCACATCTGCCCAGTCCATATAAAAAAGAAATGAGTACACAAAAATACCAATGAAAACAAACAATCCTATATAAATAAACCTGATGGTTTTTTGGCAAGATATTGTCATACCAACTTGTAATGATACAATTTGTCATTGATTTCGCTTCTTTTTTTCCTTCTTTTTTTTTTTTTTTTTTTCTTTTTCCGCCATGTCAACCAACTGTTATGGAAGCTCCACAAAAGCATAGTACATGATTGGAGAAGATAAATTAATGGACAAATAATTTTCCAAACACAACCAAGCCCATGTATAGAATTTTACAAAGTAGTGAAGTTGAAGGTATTTCACCCAGCCCATATTCTGTCCAACCTGTCGACGCTCTTCCTTCCTCTGTCCAGCTGATCAGTGTTCCTCCTCGATCTCTCGAGGCAGTCCACGCTCCTCCTGGACTTGTCGAAGTGGTCGAATGAGATCCTAAGCTTATCTGACTTCTCCACATTGCTGTATCTGTACTCATTAGTTCTCAACTTGTCTATGCCAGACCTTGATTTGTCTCTTCGGTCTGTGCTCTTTCTCGACGGTTCGAAAAAACGGTCGGTGCTTTTCCGAGAAGGCTCAAACTGGTCAGTGCTTTTCCTCGAAGCACTTCTGGTGGGAGGTGATTTCTCAACAGTGGATATAAACTTCTTGAGATGTTTGAGGTACTCTGGGAAGAGCTCTAAATTGCAGTGTTTTCCTCCTTTGAGCCATAGGGGCTCATATTTCTCCCTACAGAGTTCCCAAAGCTGCTTTCCATGGGACCAATCCACAACTTCATCTGTCGTTCCCTGTAGATGAGAAGAACAAAGTGTCTTACCAAGTGACAGAACAAATTAAGAAAGAAAGAAAGAAAGAAAAACCTAGAAAGCCTCCAACTAGGCGCATAGTGCATGATGCAAACACTAAATTTTCATGAATTTGAAGGTAGCCCCGCTTTTAGTGATCCAGCAACATTATTTTGAACTTCAGAAACAACTGAACATTTCCAGAAAAACTATTAACTGCATGTTAACGAAACAACTCACGCAGACGAGCATAGCAATCTACTGAAATACAAACTGCTTAATACTAAACACTTAACATGTGTTGATTGCCTAATATTGTAAACCTCACGAATGAAAGGAGAGACGACCATTAAGACCGAGTGCAGCACACTTATTAGCATGATAACTAGAAGATTCAAATAGGGAAATGTCTTGCATAGCAGCTAAGCATGTACTTGCATGCTTAGTGCTTATAACCATCCAAATGACTCCATTCCGAGGCCAGAAACATAAAAAGTTTAAGTTCGTCGACGTGCGCGGCTGTCCCCATATGACCCCATAAAAAATTCAACTCCAGAATTTATATTATGATTGTTATAATTTTACTTAGTAGAAGGTCACATAGTGAAAAGAAATTTAAAATCTAATGGATAGGGTAAGTGTTTTCTTCGGGGATAGGTTCCAAGCTACTAGTTTAGAGAATGTATCTGCAACGAACTCTGTTTCATTTCACTATTGGGCAAATCTGAAAAAAAAATAGAGATGAAGTATGTCTCCTTTTGCTTTAATGTTTCAACATACTTCCTGCTTCGGCATTAACATTTAAATACAGGAGCTTTTAGAGGATAATTTCCGTCTGCATGAGCTCTAATTTATGACCAATAAGAAAGATTACCTACTATCCAGCCTTACAGGTTTCATAAGAGGACCCTAACTTTACTGTATGCGCTTTCAGAGTAGCTTCCACTTGCGTTAAATTGCGTATACTACTTCAAGGCAAGGATTTAAGTATCCATCGGCACGGACCGTATCCATCGTGTCGTATCGTGCCAACAAGATATCGGCACGATACAGCCCCCGTGCCGATGGCACAATTCAAAACCTTTTTTTCTTTAAATTACTAAATAATTTTCTCAATAAAGTTTCAAATATTTGATAAAGACACATAATAAGCAATTAGAAAATTTTGTTGCTAAAGAAAATAAATACTTCATGCCATGATGTGTCAGCACACAAGTATTTTTTGTGATCGGCACTTATCGGCACGGCTCGGCACGCACCGTGCCGGCAAGTTTCCGGCACAACCTCATGCCACGACACTTAAATCCTTGCTTCAAGGCCAGTTTAATGACGCATTTTGTTGTGTAGTTTTCAATGTCTTGGTTAGTTTCATATCAAGTCAAGGTAATCTAATTATAGACCACATCTTGTTGATTTAGAATGATCTCATAGGCTTGTCGAGCATAATTTAGACTTATTATTCATCAGGAAGACCAACATGAGACCCAAAAGGGCCATCAGTCCTTAGCAGATTACAGCAAGAGCTTGTCCAAGTGAAAGATTTTTACACATCAATTTGAACACTTACGAAAGAGAGATTAAATGTAAGTATCTTACTACAAATTATCTTACCATCCAATCCAAAGACAAGTTTCCCTTACGAGGAAAGAGTGGAAAAAAATCAAGAGGGAGTGCATCTGTCAAAACAATTCCTCAGTTTACTTAAGCCCAATATATTGGAAACAAATTTTATAAACTTAAACAGACTTTCAGGCCCCTGTAGTTTGTAATCTTAAGATTAATTATATCTTAAGCATTTTCCAAGCCAATAAAGAAGTAATTCTTTTTTGACTGGACTTTTAATAACCATTTTGCATTGCAATAAAATTAAGTTATCGTACAAATTTGAATGCTCAATGTGAAGACATCGATACTTACATGGATTATCAGCACAGGACAATTTACTAGAGGGATCTTGTCAATATTCTGAAAGAACAACAAGCAAAGAAGAAAAAGACGAAGTTAGGAAAATCATAAACTGCCAAAAAATTATATCAAGTGTAGATATGAAAGAGTACTAACCTTGTAGATGTCAAACCAGTATGTACGTTTCACAGGATACATAACCCTCAAGCCTGACAATATAGGACTATGCAAAACAACAGCTCGGAAGTTAGGCAGGCGGCTTGCCAGATCTACAGTAGGTCCACTTCCAACAGATTGACCATATAAGATAATCTCCTCTTCTTTAGCACCAAAATGCTCAATTAGGCACTTATAAGCAGCTTCTATATCAGCATAAGTGTTCTGTTCGCTTGGCTGAAAACAAAATGAAAAAACTATTAGTTTACTGCAACAAGCTATGTCTGATCAATCACATAACGATTTAAAATAGCTGCATTGATAGGTCAAATGGAAACAAACCTTTCCAGATGACTGGCCATATCCAGAATAGTCATACCTGCATGTTTACATGAGGAATAAGCAATGTACATTTCTAAAGTTTCCTAAGTTAATAGAAAAGCTGTAAAGGCACAAGCAATTTCTTTTCAAAACAATCGTTTTTCAAACTAATCATTCGAGACTGAAGACCAATAAAACTTGTGGATGAGAAAGTGGGGCAATGCTTCAATCATCTCCGATAACATTGGTGCTTTATTGCTTATTGTTTCTCATATAAATATTACACAATTTGCACAAAAAGCTTCTGTTGTAAATAATAGCTGAATTTGTTACAAGGCATAGCGTGTGGATCTCAACTCTCATGGTAATGCAAATAGCATGTGAAATTTAACTCTCATGGGAATGCAATATTATATGCTGCTCTTATAACCGAAAGAAGCTTCGAAATCCACTAGTATATGAACTGATTTTATAACAAGCAGCTGTCCATACATCCATGAACCAAAAACTATATATAGGATACTCGATATATCACATTGACAATAAATTAAACTGGCTAATAGCAGAAATTCAGTACTACAATATACATTATCCAACAAGTGGCAAACTTTGCCAGCCAAGCCAATAGCTTAAGTTGCAGCTTCTTTGTTATTGCCAAAAGTATCGCTAGCATAAAGCAAATTAAGTTTATAGAACATGCATCCATTCAATAGAAATAACTATAATTTAAGATTATGCATACTATAGCAGCTTCATCAAATCCCGATTGTCTCTAATCAAGAAAAGCTTCCCGAAAGCAGATCCTAATTCCAATCATAATCCATTTATCTTAACAACAGCCTTTCTTCCCATAATACTCCAGAATGTTCTTTGCCATCACATTAGTCCATTAATTATGACTGACTATAGAGTACAACATTCCTAACAGGATAACCTTGCCAGCTTTCTCTGGTTATTTTTTGCCTCACTATGATGATCCCTGCAAAATATGCTACAAATATAATTGCTCAGTGCCACTGTCAAAATGTTCACCATAATAACAACATTTCCACACTAAACATCACAGCTTATGCATGTTTCAAAGCTATCCAAAAAAGGCCATTAGTTCACATAGCCATCAGAATTTACCGTCATCATTTTCAGAAACCTCTTAGATATTATGCATGTCCATAGAAAATAAGGATGACAGTGAAATAAATATGCTACAAATTGACATCTGCATCAACTGTTACATTTGCCAAGAGACATAACATTATGTGTGACGGCGAGGCTTTCCCTAATTGTGCTGTCACAGGCTTAGCTCAAAGAGGCAACTTACTAATGAGAACGGTACCGCTGCCTATGTTTTCTTCGTCTACTGACCTACATTAGCATGAGCCTTCTACAGGACAATGTTCTTATCTTTTATGACAGTCCAGATAAAGAGTTGCTATATTTGAATCACTTTACGGGCAGAAAAACTGATAGTCACCATAGTCATGATAGTACATGAGACAACAGGAAAAGAAAATTATACAAATTCAATGTCCCCTGTAAAATGGAGTGAGCTATACATATGAAGAAAGGCTGCCCATACAGGCCAATATCTGATCTTGCAGAGAACTTATTACGGAGTCACCTCTGTCCAATTATTTAATTCAAGCCGCATGATATCGGCATGTATGAATAAGATTAATGCAAATTATGAAAAAGCTAGCCATATTTAGAAAATTCAACCTCCTAAGAAAGTAAATCATGTTTTCAAGCTGTTAAACACTTCTCTTAATTGCTAGGGAGATATTCTGGGCCACAGTGAGTCTGAAATAAAGATAATTAAACCCTCTTAACTGATACAGCATTTGGCACGTTGCTCCTAAACACAGCTTAGTTAAATAATTAAATCCTTCTTAATTTGCATATATCTTTGATTAAATAGGAAGAGATTAATTTAGACATTATCAATTATCAAGCTGCTTGCTAAACACTAATGACTCATACTAAATTTCTAAAAATAGAATCTCAATTTATATGCTACTCCCGGCTTCTTCCTATGACTAGCATTATAGGGAATGTCACACATCTTTGAACTTGCTGCCTCCAGGTAGTAACCCTCAATCCATAGCCTCCTGTTTATCTTACTATATTCTAAAACCCTACTTAAAAGTATATATCAAACTCCTAAAATTCATAATGTGTACCAGTTTCGGTGCCAGATGGAGAATGCCCTAATTACATAGGATCGACTTGTTGGCTGCAAAGTTCACTCCCATGTGCAGAAGCTTGCAGGTTTGCACAAGTTAATCAACTTCAGCATCCTTTTCTTTCTATGAATATGTACAACTCATATCGCATGACTCAAAGATCTTAGAATGTACTGGCCTTCGATCTACCATTATCCTCTCTCTCTTCCCCAATGCTTGGTAACCTTTTACAAGCAGATACAGAGGCTACAAATATGAAAGGCACCAGTTACAAAGTCGTCATAAAAGAAAATCCATTAACTCAAAGAATGTGTTGAAGTTCACTACAATCAGATCCTAAGAACAATCCAAGACAGTAGATTTGTGATCATACATGTTAATCATTTCGAAGCGTTATGATGAGGTATACCTAAGGAATAAAGTTTTCAGATATAAATTCTAAAGAGCCAAGATCAATGATGACACACTTTCTTTTTGACAGTATAAATTCAACATCTACAATGGAAGTGTTTGTTGTGAGAACAAGGCCTTTCAGACGCACCACATAACATCCTCAAGAACCTTTGAGGACAAAGCATGCACCAAGTCTACGTGTCTGCACACGTGCATGGGGTTTATGATTATGTTGGGGAAAAACTCAAAATTTTGAGTTTATAGTTTATTTTATTTGTGTTTAATATTTATTTAGATCTCCTAACAGATTAGTCACAAAGCGAGACTACATAGTTATAGCAGGACAGATCTGCTGGTTGCATGGCGTTCCGGTGCTTGTCGCAAACTGATGACATAGATACAATAATTAGCCAATTGAGGACTCCACATGGTGCTATTCAGCCAGCTTTCATGATTTAGACATGTCTATTTTCTTTTGGACTCTTCTTTCCATACTAAAGAGAATTAATTAAACAAAGGATAATGATGTACACTATAAACAGACAGCCTCTTCTTAAGTTTTGACGAATAGTTTTATTTCATTTACTAGTGCTTCTCACTACAGTAACTTTCCGATACCAATTCCTAATAGACAAACGAATGGATGATCATACATCATAACTTCGTTATATGTTTCATTTTTAAAAAATAAAATATTACAAATGCATTCTCGTTATAGTTTCCAGAGTTTTAGCTCGAAACAAGCATAACTATTCTATAAGATTCACTTAAAGAATGCTAAATTGGCAGAAAACTCATTGAAGCATTACAAACTACCAAAACTAGTAAACTGTTAAACTAATAGGCCCTACCAAAAACCAAAAAGCTCAAACCTTGCTAGAGGTCATCAGCTACCTAGGCATTACAAAATGCATTTCAGTACCCGTTTCTAGGATGCAGAATATGGTCATTATCCTAAAAAATGTTCAACTATGTTGTTACGGTTTGGTTCTGCCTAGTGCTTACTATTCTCCTCACCTCTCTAAGGGAATGAGATGCTTCATTTTTCTTCCATTTGAGGAGAAAGCATTTTAAACACGCTTCATAGGCAAATGTTTTCCAGTATAAATGGATGTTAACTTGTAAAGACTAAAGATTTTTTATTTGAGAGAATGTAAGCGAATACTTTATTAGGAAACTATTAATAAAAGCATTATCAATCACTTATGAAGTACAAGGTTACTTGCAAATTACTGAACATCAAAGTAAAAAGAGTTAAGGTTATCTTAATATAATGGATATTTAAGAATAGGTGGACGATCTTGCTGCTAATCATTTTCAACAAAATATGAACAGAAGTACCAAAAAGGTGAAAATGTCAAAATGGTATGAGTTGATGAAACTAGTTAAAAGCTCTGTTACACTACTGAATCGAAAAAGTTGATGGCGAAATTGATTTGATTCTCAGTGCTTTAAATGTTGACTGTGTCTTGCTTCTTATGGTCCTCAAGATTTTTATAGTTTTTAATCAAGTTCTATCAACCTGATCTCATGGTTAACCTACTTTTTTTGAAACTGGAAACCAATGCTACTAGCTTCATGCATCCGTGTGTCCTTACAATTTTTCACTTCTTTATTTTGTTTTTCCTCATTTCCTCTTTCTTTTTAAATGATCAAGAGTCTCATATTCTTCACAATTTTTTTTTTTTTTCAGATCACTGGACACAGCAATTTCAAAACCAAAAGTAGATACCTGGGGCTTTTTGATCGAACACTAATGAGCCTTTGTATATAGCTATATGTGATCTAATAAGGATGGGGAGACTGCAACACGAATAAACCGGCAACTTTCCTTTCAAAAAGCATGCCCAACTAGGAATTACATGTTTGATCAAAAAAGAGCCAGGGCTCAAAATATGGAATTCACTGAGCAATTCAGATCAGCAAGATTTACCGCTGCGATTCTGAGAAAGACACCCACCCTATGTCAAGTGCCTATGCTAGAGAATGCTTCGAAACAACTTCCAGCTACAGCACAATGTATGAGAGGAAGCGAACTAACTACATGCTTCGATTTAATGCCACACAATGGCCAATACAATAACCACCAACTAGACCAATACAATAACCACCAAATACGCCAGCTCTGCATCTCAAGAGGTTTGGTATCTTTTGGTGGACGCTGCCTTGCACAATAATGAAAAGCAGTTGATTCCTTAGATTTTACAGACTCTGGAAATTGAGACATCAAACAAAAGCAAAAGAGACTTATGATTGATCAGTCTAACCAAAGTAGGTAAAATGTTTTACATCATGAATTATACACAGAATAGACAGAAAAAAATAGTAATAATAATAAGAATAATAATAAGAATATTGGTAATAACAAAAAATTAACCAGCTCTCCCGAAATCAAAACCCGGGGAGATCTATTATACCTGGACGAGAAAAAGTACCAGAGCCACCGGATACTAATAAACGGTGCTCATAAAGCACCAACAATCATATAAGAGATAAATTGCTATGATGGACAAAATCGTTTTTCTCTCAACAAATATAGGTACGAAATGACCAAATCCGCCCTCCACTCCTACATTGTGAGAGTACCAAAACTGTGAAACAAACCTTGTTCCTCCTAAAACTAAACAGAGCTTAAGCTCAGAGAATATAGTGTTTTTAATTATTTTAGATCAGAGGCGTGGGTGGAAAAACAAAAAAAAAAAAAAAAAAAAAAAAAAAAAAAAAAAAAGGAGGGGGACCCCATCCAAAACTATGACCACAACTTGCAACAAATCCCTATGAAACAAGCTTCAACTCTCAACCTTTCTCCTATTAGAAAAAAATTATAAAAAAAAAAGTTCTTAGGGATCAAATTTGAGCTAGAAATTCACAAAAACACTCAATTGCGATTTCTCCGCAATCTTTGCCGCAGAATTGATTAATGATAGGTATGATGAAAAAAGGGAAGAGAAGTTCACCAATCTATGCATTTCGTAATCAAATTTCAAAAATAGGAATGAATAACAACGCTCCAATCTGGCAAAATAGAAATCAGAGAGCAGCAAAAAGGATTGCAAATTCTGCCCAATTAAGAAGAAGAAGTAGACGAAAAAAAAAAAAAAAAAAAAAAAAAAAATCAAGAAAGAGATTAAAAGAAAAGAAAAGTAAAAAAAAAAAAAAAAAAAAAAAAAAAAACCCAAAATTCCAAAAAAAAGAAAAAGAAAAAGGAGAAAGAGGAAAGAGATGAAGGGGGGAGGGGGTACCCGAGGACGTTGACGCGGAGGTGGATGCTGAGCTCGAGGAAGAGGTCGTACATGTGGCCGAGGTCGGCGGCGTTGCCGTGGGAGTAGAGGAGGGTGGAGGCGGCGAGGGGGTTGCGGACGTGGAGGGCGACGATGTGGTTGCCGCGGCGGGTGGGGAGGCGGAGCACCTCCACGTTCTCCCGGTGGGGGAACCGGCTCAGCGTCACCAGCCCCGTCTCCGCCTCCGTCGCCAGCTCGTACGACGCCGGCTGCGGCGGGAAAAACGCCAGCTTCGACGCCATCGACGACGTCACGCCGCCCATCCCCACGCTCGGGCCCCCCACCTACCTACACACTGCCTGCCTCGATCGGCTGCGGCACGGTGTGTCTGTGTTTCCCTCTTTTTCTCTCTCCTTTTCTCTCTTTTCCGTGGGAACGAAGCGACGAGGTGAGGAGAGCAGAGAGCAGAGAGAGAGAGAGAGAGAGAGAGAGAGAGAGTACGGAGAGTTATGATGGGGCTGCTGCGGTATTATATAACTCGGTAAATTTGCTCCAATGGACACAGACCGAGACGAGTGGCAGCTTTCTCTCTCTCTTTATTTGTTTCCTTTCTTACCATGTTGCTAGGGATTGAGATTGTCCATGGACTGTCTCGTTACACTTTGATTAAATTATTAGCTCACCTAGAGTGCGCTTTTTTAAGTATATATTTTATTTTATTTTTTTAAATTTTTCAGATCTATAATATGTGCTATGCTACATGTACAATCTATTTGAAATATACATTCTACACTTAATTCATTCTAAGATGGATATTCATCCACTCGTTATTTCGAAATGACGAGTTAAATTCACTCCATCTTAGAATGGATACGGTATAAAATGTACACCTCAAATGAGATGTACATTTAGTTTTTTCCCTATAATATTAACGATACTAAATAATAAAATTTAGATTTTTTTTTGAAACAAAAATTTTAGACATTGAAGAGCTAAAAAGTTAAAAATATACTATACTTATTCTTGAATGGATAAAATGTACATCATTCAGTCCATATAAGGTGTATGAGTAATTTTGCTCACTTTCATAAGCATACAAGCTTCATTCTTAAAAATGAAATATAGACATGCATATTCAACACTAAAAATATAATATCTCTAGTTTTACTATTTTATTTGATTTTATATAGTTGATATTTTTACAGCAAATTTTTTTTTAGTTAGCAGATCATCTTACTTTCATATCTTCTTTATCAATTTGGTTATAGTTTTGTCAAGATTTTTCAAAAAATCATTCATTCCAGGACTATTCTAGCACGCTCAATTCTCTTAACCTCTGAGATTTTACTATCATCCAAAATATTATAGCCGGATAAAAAAATTAATTTTATTATATTATTTAAATATAAAATTAATCTAAATTTCGGGAGTCCCGTTTAAGCTCAGACATCAACGTCAGGCTTAAGCAAATTCATAAATATCAGGCGATGTAAGATTCATCTCACATTTTCGGTTGGTGAATGATTCTGATACCAACTGTGAGGCCCCAACTTCTCAAGAAGTCTCTCATCTTAAAACTACTCTACCTCTAGCACGTTCAATATTCTAAACCTCTTAGATCTTATTACCATCCAAAAAATTTAGCCATATATATATATATATATATATATATATATATATATATATATATATATATATAATTAATTCAAATTTCGAGAATGTTATAAGTTTCCCTAGTAATTCAACACAAATGTATATATTGATCAAAATATAATATATTTATTTTTACACGTAGTTACAGCTGTAATACAACAGCAGCCGCTTACAACTGAATAGTATTTTGAACAAATTTCACTAATATTTTCCAAACTATTGTACGGATTATAGTCTAGGCCTCAATTTTAATCTGTTATATTTTAGTTAAAATTAGAAGCTGTGTATTAATTTAGTTTTGCTACTATATTTTTTTTTATTCAAACTTACATAAAAATTGATTTAGACATTTTTCTCACAAATAAAAAAAATACAGAAAGATAAAAATACTTTTAGGCATTTTTACATAAAAAAATTATTAGTTTTGCGTTTTTGTAAAATTAGACCATCTTTTTTATTTTGCCGATTCGAATAGTATTTTTGAAAAACTAATCAAAATAAAAATACGCATATTCTCTCTTCTTTTTTTTTTTTAATATGAGTATATATAAGTGTACATCCTAATTGGGGTATATATCTTACACCCACCCGATCCTGAAATGAGGTGAATTCTACTCGTCCATCAATAAGACGAGTGGAGAAATACCCATGCTGAAGTGGATGTAGGATGTACATCCCATTTGGAGTGTACAGATAGCAATCCTCTTTTAATATTTCTCCTCCTTTTTTTTCTCCTTCCTTCTCCACTGCCTGCTTTTCTCCATACCCCACTTCTCTGTTGCCATTTACGGTGCCCGCATGGGCTCGAACGTGTTATGGATCACAGAGGTGAGGGCGTGGGTAGTAGTGCAACTCAATGTAGCAGGGTAAACTAAAGGAAGTAGAGAAATAACTCTTGTTTTTTTATATTCTCTTTATTCTTTTTCCATTAAAAGAATAAAATATTACGTTATGTAACTATATATTGCACTAGTTGATTAGTGCAACAACAGACCATAAAAATAGTGCAATATATAGTCAAATAGTGTAATATTTTTATTCTTTTTAGTGGAGAAAGAACAAAAAAATCAAGAAGAAGAGGGCATTGACATCCCCTTCCTCTCCTTCCTTCTCCTCCATCGCTCGCACATTGCCATCGTTGCAACCTCAAACTCCAACTCATCGTCGTCAACAGGAACACATCTGTGATTGCCGCCCAAGCGCCCGTCCTAGATTTGCGACGGTGGGAGTGGAGTGGAAGAAAGAAGAGAATAAAAGCGGAAGGCGAAAGGCGGAAGAGGAGGAGGACGGAGGAACCAGCAGCGTGGAAGGAGATGAGAGGAATTAGAGAAAGAAAGAAAAAAGAAGTAAGAACATTTGATCAGATTTTAAAAAATCTATGCCAAATTTGTAATATTTAAAAAAAAAAAAAGTTGAATTTGTAAAAATACAAAATTAATAAACTTTTTATGAAAATTGCTTTTTTTTTTTTTTTTTTTTTTTTTTTTGGCAAACTAGCTGTCAATATGAAATTTGTATTTCAAAAATTTTCTAAGGTTATATGATATAGTAAAAATCTAATCACAAATAATATAATAATTTTAAATTAAAATAATATTATTTTTTATGACGGATAGAAGCGTGCATATTAAATATTATTATTTTTACAAAATATATACTGAGCATAGAGAATATTTTATCTCAAAATAATTTCACTAAAATTATTTTTATGTTATTTTATTTTTTTCTCTAATTTGAAGTTAGCGAATATACTCTTTACTTTTCATATATCTTATATTTTATCCATCTAAGAATAAGATATAGTTCACTGGTCCCTTCAAAGTGACCAGTAAAATATATTTCATCCTAAAATAAATTGAATATATATCTAACATTCTTCTTTATAGAAAGGGAGAGAAGAATTTTAATATAATGTTAATGTGCGGCAAATTCACACTAGCGTTAAATTATCCATACTAGCTAACAAACAAAATTATATTATATATCCTTACATAATAATAATGTATGAAATTAGTATTTTGTTTAGAGCTCTGCTACTTCTACATCTAAAATTGGGTATAGATTCTATAACTCACCCATCCAAGAATAAATATTTTTTCATTCATTATTTTAAAATAAAAAATAAAATACATCTCATACTAAAATAAATTAAATATAAAATATACATATACAGCTAGCATTTAACGTACGTAGCAGTACTCTTTTCTAGTTTTTTTTTTTATTATTTTTCTCTTTTGTTTTCAGAAAGAAATTGGTGTGTGATGATGGGTTTGAGAGAGATGGGTGTCCTTCTCTGGGCTTTTACTAAAAGGATGATTGGCCATACACCCGTGTTCAGAGGAGATGGGCACCTCAAAACCGTACGTACCGTCACATTTAAGAGGGATAAGAGGAAGTATTTATTACTTTACAAACTTAATTGTCACACATTAATAATGTACCAAAAAAAAAAAAAAAAAAAAAAAGAAAAAATATGAACTGTTTAAAAATATACAAAAATTATTGTAATTTAGTTATCCAATCTTATAAATTTTATATTATAATTTTCTAATTTATTTGATTTGAGTTAGTTGACGATATTTTTATTTTAAAATTTAAATTAATTATTTATTTTACTAAATTTATAATTAAAAAAATTATATAAAATATACTAACTAAATATGTAAATATAAATTATGCATTCAAATTTTATAGCCAAAATATCGTTGACTGGCTGAAATCAAATAAATTAAAATGGTAAGATAATAAAATCAAAATTTATAGAGATTGAAAAGCTAAATCAAAATAGTTTATAGTCTAAATAAGTTTTATACATTATTACACGTAATGTTATAGTGTTTCTGTTGGGGCCGAAAATGTCGCACTGATCGTTGACCGAGCTCGGTCGTCGATCGGTCCCGTGGGGTGACCCTTGAGATGTGATGCGCCACGTGCCAATAGATCAAGCGATCAGACCAAGGAGGGATCTGCTCGGCCGGATTCTTCTCAATCAAACTCTCGCGACTGCCCGACTTATATTAGCTGAATAGGAATGTGGAGGTAGAGAGAGCTCGGCCTAGAATAGCCGAACCGGGATGTGCAGACAAAGATTTGGCACGGTTAAGGAGTCAATTAGGAAATTGTATTGATTGGGGTGGGGTTATAAAACCAACCGGTAGTCGGTTATAAATTAATCTACTCTTAGAAAATACGGTATAGGTAATATAGAAAAACAGTAAATGCAGATATGAAAGATATGAAAAAGCAAGAGTAGTCACTAGCTTACAAGGTTGAGGACCCATTTCCCTTTGTTGGTTTGTTTATTTATACATTTACAAATCAAGTATATAGCCGCCGATTTTAAAAATCGGCGTGGTCTAAGGAGAATCATCATAAATTTCTCAACTACTTTCTTTCGAGTTGGTTCTCATTAATAGAATAGTAGTCGTTTTTCTGTCCAAATTCATCTCCTAATCGACGCACCGAAGCACGATTTCCGGCGCTTTTCAATGCTGGGCGCCGCTTGCCGTTTCTGTGTTAGTTACGAGATTAGCGCCCAAATCTCGTACTCCTTCCTTCTAGAGTTTTTCTATCTTCGGCTCGAGCAGCCGAGAATTGAACCTTGATTTCGCCTCGTTCATCGCTCGACTGAGACAGTTTGATATTTGTCTTCGGCCGAGAACGATCCTGAATGAGACGATAATTCTCTTGTTGACCACTTCTCCTATCGGTTGATGCCTTTAGCCGATGGGATATGTCGCGTGCCGCTCTCTCACGTTGACTGAGGCTGGTCTTAATCAAGACGCGGATTCCTCTTCATTGACTCATTCTTCTGATGTCTTTAACTGATGGTATACACTATGTGTTATTTCCTCGAGTAGTAAAAAATTTGGTCTCAATATCCTCAAAATAGACAACAAAATACTAATAGTAAGCAAACGACAAATCTTTATGACATAAATCTTTGGAGCCATGAGTTTAAGATTTATAATATTTTAAAAGTATTATATTTTATATTTAGAGTGATAAATCGGTTAGTAACTTATCGAGACAATGAGTTGGAGGCTTTTAAGAACTAATGTATTTTTGTTAATTGACTACGGATGATTTGTATCAAGCATGAAAAGGAGACCACCACCTAATTCATGATAATTTAGTATACCAACCATGTAGAAATCTATAATAATTTCACTATTTTATTAACACTTTTTACAAGTACCTAATTTAAGTTAAATAATTATTATTACAATATTTTAAATAAAAAAATATAAAGAATTATCGAAATATTATGAACTGTGAATTAAATATGTGTGTGGCTTATAGGATCCAAGAATCTAAATAGGAGAAAAACCACCTAGAGGGGGGTGAATAGGTTTAAACGATAAAATTGATTAGAGTAGCCTAATGAGATCCGAACTCGATGAAGTAAAAATGACACCGGAACGGTCTCGTCGAGTTGAACGATATGGCGTTATCCGATTTTGAATTTGGCGACCCAAATGCATCAAAAAACGTGCATGAAATTAGTATTTACGAAGAAGTGACTAATGCGGCCTATCGAGACGCAAACGCGACAAAACAAACTCGCTATCTAAACGATCTCATCGAGCTGAACAATGTAGTGTCGTCCTTTTTTATGTTCAACAACCCGAAAACCTAAAAAAGCGTAAAAAATAGTGTTTTCAGAGTAAGTTGACAAATCACCGAATATTTTATGCAATTTTTGGATTTGTTAGAGGTCTAGATGTAATTGTGACTACATAGGCTGCCTCGGGCAGTGTGCACGTGATCTCTAAACTTTTCGTTCGAGATCCGATGGCTTCCATTAAGTGAATTTTGATTAACGCGTCGTAAATCGACAAAACCGCCGTTTTATCGTTGCTTCGGTGCAAAACGCGCGATCTAGGTGAATCAATGGATCACTTATGATTGCCAGGTATCCCTGGCTATTCCCGACGCTGTCCTGACTGGTCCAGTGACTTTCGTTTCACGTTGGTGATTTTCGTAGCCGAAGTCGGCTTTTCCAGATGCGTTTTCGGTAATTATGGCACCGATTGAGTCTAGGTTTGCACAGAGTTAGTTGTTGCTGCCCGAACACCTTAAACGGAGCGCCCCAGGGCAGCATACGATGTTTCATTAAGTTCAGCAAAATCGGACCATTAGTGGTCAATCGGCGGATTTCCAAAAATTCCGGCAGATCCCCGAAAATTCCGACGGATCCCGGGACTTAAGTAAAGTCCATCGTATACTCGTTTTATATACTATGAGTCAGTGGGATGGGTATGTATGAGTTTATTACTGATCTATGGTTTTAATTTAGGCTCGAGCAGTCAGGAGCTCTGTGATCTTGTAAGCCTTGGTCCTATGCTTTGAGTTATCTTGCTATTCTTTTCTGTACATCTAGCTGCTTATACTTGGATTTATATCATACTTGATTGGCCATTACTTAGCTCTACTTCTGTTAAGATATTTTAGTATCTCCCTATACTTATACTACATGTTAGAGTAAGAGATCAGTTATTGTTATACAGCATAAGATGATTTCACAGTCGATTGGCATCCCGTGTGGGAGTTCCAGGCTTAGTGTCGATTATCCGGTCTTTAGACCGCGAGCTTGAGCATCAGCATTATAATCGCCACAGCACCAGCTGTACTTTATGTACACCAGCAAACTGGCCCCCGTAGCAATATTCTTTACCAATAGAGTGGTCGAGTATAACCCGTGAGCTCAAGATCGTACCTACTGGTGCAGGGTATGTCAGCCAGATCGGTGCCAGACAATGGCATTAACCTAAGGTCCTCATGACCAATAGTGGTATTGATTGGGTATTTGGTTTCCATCATTGACGCATAGTTCTTAATTACCATCATGCTTCGTCATATATTGTTGCTATCTATTTTCAGCCAACTCTAGAACATGTTTCAGAACCTTTTATATCCAGCATTGTGATTCACTGTGATTATTATACCTGTCAACTATCTGCTTTCATATCTGCCTACTGATTTACTTATCTGTTGATTATTGTATACTAGTAGGTACGACTTATAGTTCTTCGGCTCGTTGTACCTACTGGAATACTTTCAGTTGTATCTCACACCCTTTGGTGATCCACTTTTCAGATTCGTCGGGTGGTGAGATGTTAGGGCGATGTTGTGAAGCATTTCCGATAGAGCTGTCCCCATGATGCTGGCTAGATTGCTAGCCCTTACCTTATTACTGATTTATTTATATTATTGGGTCTTTAGTTGTATTTATTATCTGTTGAGAATGACTTAGATTATTGGTGATTCCGCACTTGACATTTAGTATGTTATATAGTTTTTAGTTATGCTGGATTGTTTAGCAGATTATTATTATGTTGTTTAGATAGTACTATGATTGTACATTCTATATTTGTCTGGTCATGCATGTATAGAAAATACTCTATTCAAGTAGGTAAAGAATTTTCTATACACGTGGCGATCTGTTCACGTTCTGAAGATTTATTTTCAACTCTAATTTATATATAAAAAAAAGTTAGACCGTTTTTAAAATCTTGAGGTGTGACTTCGTGTTACTTCATAATTTGATCCACATCACTTAAGGGCGAGATCTTTCCAAACAAATGATGTAGTAAAAATAATAAATAGGATTAAAATTCTAGTTTTTATAATTTTTAGAATTTGATTCTTGGTAATTTAATTTACTGATTATTTTTAGATTTTTAAAATTTTTCTATAAGGAATAAATATTTAAAAATTACAAATATGGGTTTTAGAAGGTTTTAATTAGAATTAGAATATTTATATTAAAAAATTTGCTAAAATTTTGGAATTTAATTTGTAGTAGGATTTTGAAAACGCTTCTATATAAACGTAGCACTAAGTTAATATAAGAAATTTTTAAAATTGATTAATAATATTTTTATTTTTGTCAAAAAATTAATTTTTGTGTATTTTTTTTTTTCTTTCTGCCATTGTACTTTTCTTTTTCTCAACGTAGTTTTGATCTTTGTCAACTGAGTTAATAAATTAACCAAAGAACAGTCACTATAACAAAATTAAGTTATATAGACACATATTTGTGACGCTTTTACATAAGTGTCCTATCTATATTCAAAATTAGGTTATAGGGTTACATTTTTGGAACACATTACAAAAATGTGTCGCTATACATCCTAGCGATGGCACATATAGCAACACTAACCATAAGTATTGGTACTTTTGCCAGCAACACTTTTTTTAGATTTTAGAAACAGTTAAAAATGTCGCTATAGCATAATTTTATTGTAGTGAGTAATTCATCATCCTTTTTTCAACTAAATTAACCAAAGAACAGTAATCCATCATCCTTTTTTTAAGTAAACATACAAAATGGTGATTTTTATAAAAAAAAAATTCATAGTTTAATCAAGTGTATTTTTTTTTTTAGAAATAGATAGTATTCTATCCGCTTCATTCATTAGAATGGTGAACTAAGCAATAAAAGTGAGACAGCTAAATCTATATATATATATATATATATATATCATTGAATTATAGAGTATGCAAACATGGCGCACGCAAAAATGTCAGCTCTAGTAATTGTATGGGTCCCACGCGTCAGAAGCAACCGGCAATAGTTAGCAGCAGCCGTACTATGCTTAAGACCATTCATGGGATCTTCCCACCGCTGTAGTAAGGTGCAGGTATGTAACACGTTGGCTGGGGACAACATCCACATGCCACCCGCGTCCCGTTACGATCCCTTTTGTAAAAAGCTTTGATAAAGAAACGCACGATTTGATTGATTTTAGAGACTTTGCTTCAAACAAAGGTTTCCTTCCTACGCCAATTTTTTTTAAATTTTTTTTTTTTAATCTAAGTTATTATCAAAAGTGACCTTTTGGATTAAGTATTATAATACTTAGAATTATAAAATTTATTATTAATTTATTAAATTATTTGAATTGAAAATTTATTAAAAATTATTATATTTTTGTTAATAAACTATTAATAATTCTCATCAATCATGAAAATAAGAATACATAGTAATTAAAAATGATCTAATATTTTTATAATCTAAAAATTTATAATAATCTAGCGAAAATTTAAAACATGTCTCTCTTTCTATAGCACTATATTATCTACAGCTAACATAGACGCTTACTGGGAGAAGACATGCCAATCACTTATTCCATCTCTTAGGAGAGGTAAAAAACTCAATCAAGAGTCTCGCTGCACGTCACGGCTCTCATTTGAGTCATCCTAGGGTCCAACCGAAAGCCTAGGATTTCTAAGTCCACAATGACCTACATCCTAGCCTCTAATGCTACTCTAATTTGTCACACCCTGGGATTGAAACTGCGACTCGGCCTCGCCAACAGATCCGCCACCCATACGAGAAGCCCCGCATAGGCGAAGCGTCTAATCTGCAAAAGATAGTACTAACAGCTATACATATATCAGAGCGAAAAAGTAACCTACTGAAAAGTAAAATAAATACATCCCAATGGTACAATTTAGGTTCTCACAATACATCAGTCTCTCAAAAAAAAAAAACTCACAAAATAAAAGGTACAATAAACCATCTGACTGTACTAAAATCTCCAAAATATGGTACATCTACTCTCCAAGGGTAGGTAGGGATTTAGCTCGCGACTCCCTTATCTCGATCAGTAGAAGCAATAGCAGTAGCAAGAATAGGAGTAGATGCCTCTAGAAAATAGTCACTACAGAAAGTGTAAAAACTACATCAAACAGCAGTTCTCAGTGGGTACCATCTCCAAGACCAACGGTCTACCCACTAAGTCTACTAAAGATATAAGATAATAATGAAGTATAAGTGGAAATAAAAAGATAAAAATAACTCTGCAGCTATAATGCCTTTATCTATAATGCTCAAGGGGTGATACAGATGATAAAATGCATATACTCGATCTCAACATGCTCAGTTAACCCAATCACATTGACTGCCACACCGGGTCCAGTCAAACCTGCGCCTACCTACTACCATTACATCCACGGAGTACTGGAATTATGTAGGGCGTCCCACAAGGACTGCATCGACATCGCGCGAAAGCAAAATAACAGGCCCAGCTCCGGAGCGGCACTCGAGGGGAGCGACTCCACCGAGGATAAACGGTGCATCTTTGTCGCGCTCAATATGACTCATGCAGGCTATAGTCCAAAACCACGATCAATCAGATAGGCAAAACCCAACTCACAACACTAATACACTGACCGGAGGTACTCAACAGCCGGGACCACCGTCGACCTAAACGGTTCCCAAAAGTAGAACAAAACTAGCCTCAGCTACTAAACTCCACTCAGCCCCCAGGTACGAGCGCAACATGCATCCTACACTATCCCGATCACTCGGTCAAACACCTGGGCAAGAAAAATCTCTGTCCAAAGGAACAAACATGAAGTGTGTAGGAAATCCGAAATATAAATAAAATAACCCAAGTTGACACTTTTTTAAAGCCTGATTAAATAACATACATCATATGACATAGTGCTAGTCAAAGTTCCATAATTTTACATTTATCATAACCAATAAATAAAGCACTAACTCTATCATGTATGTCCACTACAAAGATAGAATTAATAAGTAGTCCGCCAATTTTGGAGAAAATTCAACCCACCTGAAACTCAACAATCCGGGGTCCGATCTGGTTGAAAATTTGCGTGCGCGTTCCTCAGCCTCTTAAAATTCCAATACAACAAAAATCACCCAAAATCTCCTGCCGGATTGAACACAATTGCGAAAACAATCACTGCTACGCAAACAATTCCAGAAATTTCAGCAAACAACAAATAGGGAGAAAGAATGCAAAATCTGCATTAATTACCTCAAATTGAAGCTCCAAACTAAGATTCTAAGTTCTTCTCTGTCCAATGAACATCCCCAAATTCACAAAAACTTAGCTTCAAATCTCAAATGTCATCAAATTAACAAAGGGGAAGGTATTGTCCAAAACAATCACCCAAAATTTTAGCAAGTAATCACAAGAGATGTAGGGGTTAATACAAAGATAATCTCTAGCTGAAACCAAAAGAGATTTTACTTATCTTGAACTCAAAAACATGCCCACACTTTAAAATCCACAAAAGAACCAATATTCACCACGAAATCTGCATCCCCAAGGTTCATTCATCAAAATAATGTCCAATACAAAACTCTGTAGTAATCTCAATCACAGGGTCAAGAAGAACAAAAAAGATACCTAGGCAAATGAACTCCAAATTCAGCAAGAAGGGTACCAATGCGTTCCTCTACGAGTGTAGATACAAATCAAGCCTTTAAACTAAAAAATCTATGCACAGATCACCAAGAAAATTCATAAATACTAAACACTGACCAAAACTCCACTTTGTGCATGAGGGCTCCAGAGATGAAGTAAAAATCCCATAAAAACTCGAGAATGGAGGGGAGTGATCAATAACAAAGTTGTAGGCCTACCTTTTGTGAAGATCCTTCCACATTTCAGCTAAAGATTCCAAATGGTTTGTCTTGGGGAGGTCGTGCACTAAACGTCGACGGAGGTGGCAGCAGGTGCAACAATGGTGGAGTCCTCCAAAGGTAGGGAAGAAGATGATGAATATGCTCCTTAGATCCTCCAAACAAGCTCAGGTATGTGGGGAAGAATGTGGGGTAGTCCTCTGTAAAAGCTCCCAGAAAAACTAAGTTCCAAAACCTCTAAACTGCTGGAGATGAGCCCCCTATTTATAGCCCAAGAAATTGCCCAAATCTCAGCTTTTGGGTGAATTTTCGGTCGCCCGAAACTTTCGGACGCTGGGGAGGACACGTGGCAGCCATCCGAGTGTGCCCGAATCTCTTGATCGGCCATCCACATTGCGCCACGCATCTGCCGCGCAGTGGTTGGACTCGGCCAATGGCGGAGCGCCATGCGTCCTGTGTACGGGGACTCCGCGCCCCCCGCCTGACGCGCACGCGGCTCTGCCAACCCGTGCGCGCCACCTGTCCGCTGTTGGCCACCCACGCTGCGACGCATGTCCCACTGCGACCAACCACGCTGCGACGCGTGTTCTCGGCTTGGCTCCATGGTCGCGGTCCACTGCACTGGCCTTTCGGGCACCCGGATTCCCTTTTCGGGCGCCTGAATCCGACCCAAAACCCAAAATAGGTTTTTGATCATTTCGTCGCGCTGAGTCCATTTCTCACATCGTTTGGCACGCAAACGCACTCGATACATCATAAATATGTGTTAACACGCCGCTGACCACGCACTCAAGTAATACAGGGATTCGTGTCACCACATGATGAATATTAAGTTATAATTACTCAAGCTATATTACAACTAAGTGCTATTGAGTTACGTTACCCCTAATCCTAATATAGGTGGGACTATGCCTTTGGTGTCGATGTTGGTTGTGATGTTGATGCCTCTTCGGGCCGAAAATGCATCGCTGACAATTGACTTAGTCCGATCCGCGATCTGCCTCTGAACTGACCCTCTCGATGTGATGCGCTGCGTGCCAAACGATTAAGCCAATGAGGGATCCGCTCGGCCGGGTTCTTCTCAATCGAACTATGAATACGATTTGGGCTGGAGGAGTCGAACTAAAACGACATAGTATTGATCAACACGGTCGGAATAGCAAGTTCGCTTCGTATTGCTCGAGAAAAGGTTACAAAGGACAGATTACAAGTACGACTACTCCTAGAAAAGCTGTAAAGTAAAGTTGTAAATGCTGGTAGAAAAATCTAGCTAGGAAAGTTGTAAGAAAAGCAGTAAATTTAGTCTAGAAAAGTTGTAAATGCAGGTATGGAAGGTATTGAATAGCAGGGGTGGTCACTAGCTTACGAGGTTGTAGGACCCTTTTTCCTTCGATGGTTCGCTTATCTATACTTGTCCGAACCACGTAGACAGCTGTGTATATCGTAATTTATAGAAAATCATCGCGTATCTCTCAACCACTTTCTTCTGAATTGATTCTTCTCGGCTGGATAGTAGCTTTTTTCTGTCTATGTTCATCCCCAAGATTAGTGCGCCGAGGCGTGATCCTCAGCGCTCATTATTGCAGGGTGCGGCTTGCCACTCTCACGTTAGTTACGTGATCTGCGCCCGGAATCTCTTCCTGCTTTCTTCAAGATCTTTTCTTTTATGTTCGCATATGCTCCCTTCGGCTCAAGCAGCGGATTTTCGATTCTGATTTCGTCTCTTGTCGTTGTTCAGTCGAGACACCCCGATGACTTACAACTAGCCGGAGTCGGTCTTGGTCAAGACGCAAGCACCTTTCGTCAACTCTTTCTTCTATCGACTGATATCCTCAGCCGATGGTTTACGCCGCGTGTCATCTCCTGACTTTATCACAATGCATTTCATGTGGTGACAATTTTGACATCAACAATGCCTTCTTTCGTAGTAGGCGCTCATTCTCTTTTACAGGTACATAGTAGTTGATAATGGAGCAACTCATGTGATTCGCTACCCGTCTTTTCTTAAGTGCGTCCGAACTTTTTCCTTTGATGGCATCAATTTGAATTTCAAATTTTGAATATTCTAATTAAAATGAGCCCCCTCTTACTCTCCGAAAGGAAGTTGCGGAGTGTGACCAAAACCGAAGCTTCCTTCCGCATAACATTCTGCAGAGGTCTAATCTCTATGCCGAAGCACTCTTCGATGTGCCACATGTTTTCGCTATACTCGTTTCACCTCTGGTGCTTATTTTCAGCGTCAACAGCATACAATTACAATTGCAATGTAGCTGCAGCTATATATAATTCAACAACCTCACAATAGTATATTTTATTGCTTGGATTTCTACACTAGCGTCTTACCTACTGCAAAATAGAAGTGCAAAAGAGGCTTAAATGTAAATGATGCATGAACCTTCATCCAATTGATTACACTACGGAAGATTTGTTGGTAGTAATATAGTTATTAGTTATTGTCTAAAATAATAAATTTGTTTACTATAATGTAGTGAGTAGTGTGCTCACGATTAAGTAAAAATAAATCTTAATTGACAGTATATACAGAAATTAATAAAAATTATATAATATAATAAATAAAAATAGCACAAAAACAATTTAGTAGGGTTTAATTAAAGCCGAGTAGAGATTATATACTTTCAAAAGTATTAACCCAATTATATTTGTGATTTTTTTATAATTAAAATTATATTTAGATTCATACTATTGTATTTTTTTTTAATTTAATTTATAATAATATAAATCACAATATAAATTTAATAATAAAAAATTTATAAATATAATTAAATTTATATTTTTAAAATATATAAATTCTATTCCATATAACCAACAACATACAACCAAAACGCGGACGAGGAGAGGCGAGATGGTACGCTTACCCAGAAGAAGGGAGATAAAGGATGAGAGGGAAAGGTATTTTCATGTGTGCCCCACGCAGCACATGGTTGCTGAAACGCCGGCCCAGATCCCGATAACCTTCATCTGGATCCGTGCTTACACGTGCCGAGAGGCGGGGCCACCATTTCGCACGTGCCACGTAAAGCGGGCGCGGATCCCCACGGCCACCACGGCCCCTGCTTTCGCGGCGGGCTGGGGGATAAAGATCTAAAAAGATTAGATAGATAAGACGGAGGGCTCCACCACACAGAGAAGGCATATAAGCACTCTCCTTTCCTAATCTCCCCTAATGTATGATCTTTTAATTAATAATCAGAAGGGTATCATTAGACCAAGGACTTTACGATAAGGAAAATTATTTGTTCTGTCGGCGTGTGAAAGTGGTTGCAAGATTCCTCGGTGCAATGCTCCGAGGTGGCGTGACACCTGTCAACATATTAAACCTCCAAATCTAATACATGTTTATGTATTTTTTTCTTTAATTTAGAGCAATACTATATATATATATACCTCCAAAAAAAAATGTATATTTTACATCTATCCATCTAAAAATGGAAGAGTCACTTTACAAATTATGAAGTAATCTTTCATCACATCCCACCTATTAGATAGATGAGAAATATAATATACATACCATAAAAAGTGTATTCTTAGTATTTTTTTTTTTAATTTAACAATATTTTATATACCAGATAAAATGGCATTCCAAAAATATTACTATTGGATCAAGAATCACCACTGGTTGGACAAGAGACAAGAGACATCAGTATAATGTCATAACTACTTAATTATTATTTTTAATTTTATTTTATATATATATATATATATATATATATATATATATATATATATATATATATATATATATATATATATATATATATATTATTTTAATATTATATTTAATTATAAAATATTAAATTTTAAATTAAATTAAGTTGATATAAGTTTTTGAATTTTACTTTTTATAAAATTAATCTGTGTTAATAAAAGATAAAATTAGCTAAGTGGATTTTAAACTATTGGATTTTAATATAACTTCATAAAAAAAAATTCAGCCGATTTGATTAAAATCGGACCGATTCACTGATTCAATAGTTGAACCACTGATTCGATCGATTCAATGCAATTTTTAATTTATTCGATTCAAAGGATTAAATCGAACCACTTTGTAGACTGAATCACATCAGAACAGCCGAACCAACCGATTATGTTCAATTTTAAAATTATTGGTATTTAAGATTTCAGCATAGCTAGGCCATAGAATATTACCATTGGAAAAAAAAAAAAAAAAAAAAAAAAAAAAATCATTTGCTTTTGTAATGGTGGTAAACGGCCAATGATTTAAAAAAGGATCAAAAGTCCAGTCGTAACTCAGTTTGTAAAATGGTTTAGTTCAGCTCTTTATCCGAATAAATTAAAACAACACTTTAAACCATTTGAACTCCCGGTTCAGCCATCAAATCGGTGAATCAATTCAATTTAAATCAAATTTGGGGGATTCTTTTATCAAATCATATTAAAATCGAAAGTTAAAAGCAAATTAACTTTTTTTTTTTTATACTAGCACATATTAATTTTATAGAAATTAAAATTTGAAAACTTATATCTACTTAAATATATTATAATAATAAATTAAAAATAATTATTAAATATTGATGATATTACTAGCTCAACTAGAAATTTATCCTCCGGTTAAACTAGTGACTCGTGATGCGATAATATTTTTGGATCGATATTTAATCTAATTTTTAATGAAATGGTCAACTTAAGAGACTTAAAGTGTGGAGGTTCATTAAATGAGCAATTCCATAATAGATTTCAAATCTAATTAATATTGAGATAGTGATCAAGTCTCTTTTTTGTTTATACGAAATATTCTGTGGTCTCCATGGTTCGAGTTTCACATGCATGTTGGAATAGGAATAGGTTTGGCAATGAATCACATATAAAATCCGTGTTTGGTTCGAAAATAAAATAGGCGTAACAAAAGTTGCCCCTTGTTATACACCAAACGGAGTGTTTTTTTGCCGAAATAATTTATTTCGATCAATTTTTTTTATTTTCAGTTATTTCGGAATAATTTGAAATAAATTATTTTATATTTTTGGTGAAATAATGTTATTTCAAGGTTTAATTCCAAACGTTATTAAGATTATTACAAATTGAATTAAAACTAAATTTTATATATCTAAATATTGCAATATATTATACTTACATATTATAATAAATTATTTTTATTAAATTTATATTGGCTTAATTTCATATAGCTCCCTGTAATCATATCGAATAATTTATAAATTTTTTTTTTTAAATGACCCTCTAAAATTTTGTATTTTTAAAAATGATCTTACAAAATTTGTATTTATAAAAATAGCCCTATACCTACAACTGGGCGCCACGTGTGCATGCCACGTCAACCGGGAGGTGTGGTCTGAAAATAGTTAAACACGCAGGTTGATACAGCCTGCGTGTTTAGTCACGCAGAATCAACCTGCGTGTCTAAACACGCAAGTGGAGGCTCAGCCTGCGTGTTCTACATACCTGTTTATTTTTCCTGGCGCCACTTTTTATAGAGAACGAGTAGAATAGAAACCACTTTTCTGTAGCTCTCCATTACTAGCTTCAAAAACCCACCAGCATCCGCATCAATTTCAATCTTAATTAATATAAAAAATAGAGCAAAAAGCAGCAAGAAATCAATAATCTGAAGTATGAAAAATGGCAGCACCAACACAGGAGCTCCTGCACAAGCTGAAATTACGAACCCGATTCAGAAAACAAACTCGCCACCAAAATCAAACAATGTACTCAAAAGGAGCTTAATTTAACAGCATCCAAAAGCTCTTCCGCAAAAACAATCTCAATCCACGTAAAGCAAAGTATCCACACACACACACACTTAAACAATCAAATCAAACAAAATTACAACAATCTCATCCATAAATAATCTAAATAAACATCTATATATCAGAAAAAAAAAAAAAAAAAAAAAAAACGACCTTGCAATCGGAGACCAAATCCATCGCACCCCGCGCCGCAACGCCGCGCAATCGCGCGAGAGCAAGAGGAGATCCAAATCCGATCGGTATCCGATCAAACGAGGACGATCGATAGAGTCGATGGAAGCGTGCGGCGATTGCTCGAACAAACCCTAGGAGGAGGGATCGGCGAATCTAAGGATTGGATACGAATCCACGAAGTGTCGAACGCGAGAGCGAGAGATGAGGAGACTAAAATGTCGACTTTGGCGGCTCTCTCCGCTTTGTTGTTTAGATCATCGGTCGATTGTTCGAACTCTCTTTCCATTACAGGTTGAGCCTGCATGTTAAACACGCAGGCTGAACCTGCGTGTTTAGACACGCAGGTTCAGCCTGCGCGTTTAAACACGCAAACTCAGCCTGCGTGTTTAAACACGAAGGCCCAACCTGCATGTTCCGCTGATTCCAGATCACTCACCCCGACTGACGTGGCATGCACACGTGGCGCCCAGCTGGCAGTTATAGAGCCATTTTTGCAAATACAAATTTTGTAGGGCCATTTTCAAAAATACAAATTTTTAAAGGATTATTTTCAAAAAAGATCCATAACTTATATATGCCTACAAAATTTAACTTTTCATATTTATTCTTTTAAAAGTTCTAAGTTATATACAGAGAGAGAGATAGTAGAGCTTATATACTTTTAAAAATATAAACTTATCCATACTTTTTTATATATATATATATATATATATATATATATATATATATATATATATATATATATATATATTTCTACAAAAAAATATAGTTAACCATAGATTAAATACTTAACCTTGGTTAGTTAGTGAGGTAAATTTATCTTTTCACCCTTTCAAATATTTTTGTATTATTTTAACAGTTGAGATTTTTGGATAGACATATTTGAAAGGGCAAAACTAATATTTCACATATATTTTATTAAAAAATAAGCAATGAAGTAACGGCAATAAATTAGATGTATACATATGAACAATTTAGAAATTATGAAAGATAAATATGAAAAGTTAAACTTTGTAGAGATATATTTGTTATTCGATATGTTTACAGAGAGTTCTATGAAATTAACCCATTTAATTTTTAAGCAAAATTATAAAAAATAAATATTTTTATAATAAATTATTTTTAATAAATATTATAATAAATTATTTTAATAAACTATTTTTATAATAAATTGTTTTTATTAAATTATATTTTATATTAAATTCAACCATTACTTTTTTTCACTATTCTCTAGACTTTTTCATAAAATTAACCGATCACAATTGTAGTTATTCTTGAAAATAATAAAATTACAAACCAAATATAATTTTATTTTTATTTCTGATTATTTTAGAATAGTAAGCTATCACAGGATAAAAATATTATCCCAATATTCATTTTCCCTAAACCAAGGCTCCGTTTAGTTTCGAATTAAATCGTAGACTATAAAAGTTATCACTGCTTTTCCACCAAACAGTATAAAAAATGACAAAAATAGCTATTTCGATCAAACTGATTTATTCTAGGTAATCTTAGAATAACTAGGTAATAATTATTCTACCATTTTAGAGGAACGAGACTATTCTCATACAATCACTACAACAAAACTATTGAGAGCAAGTCTATTGGGAGGAAACTCTGTCGATTGCTGTGAGAGGTTGGTTTAATCCGAAAACCGAAAATCTTCAGCAAACCGTAGAGTTCGAGGACCTCTTTCCCGAATCGGTTCGTGCCCTGTGAAGCCTCCTTCCGCGACCGACTGCTACCATCCGCATATCTTCAGTCTGAGGTGGGGGATGTCACCAAGTAGGGGTGATCTCTTACTTTGTCTATTGTGTTGAGCTTTGTTCGGTTGTTTTTTTCTTACCTTAGTTGTAAGTGTGAGTGTTCTGTTGTTCTCCCTGAGCCTTGAGGTTTTGGAACCCTAGTGGTTAGTGACCCAGTGTTTGGGGTGTTTTGCTTGTGGACCTTAAGATAATATCAAGGGGTTGTGGAACGAGAGTTCGGTTGAGTGTGAGAGTTAGTGGACTCTGTCTTAGGAGTAACCTAAGAAGAACTTGAGAATTATACTCTGGTGTGGTAAGCTGGGTAGCTAGCCTTCGGGCTGTGGTGTGGCGTGAGAGTGCTTGACGGAGGAGCGGGTCAATGCTTTCGACTCGTCTGGGAACGGGCATACATAGCTAACGATTGGGCATGGCGACGTGAGGTGTAATCCCGGCCCCCCTTTCGGGTTTTCTCGTGGTGAAATATCTACCGGAGGGTGACGTGGATTTGGTCTCGGTTCTCCAAGCGCCGTGCATTTGAGTAGTGGAATACCCATTGAGGGTGGGTGAGGTGTAATCCCGGCTCTCCTGGCGATAATTTTGTTTAACCAGGTGGCGCGTGTGTGGAACTCTCCGACGCCCCACTTGGCACCCAGGACCAATCTGGTGAGCGAACGGTTATCGGACTCGACCAGACTAATGTACGAGTAGGTCGAGAGGAGTGCAGTTCGTATAATTGACCTCCACTCGGGGATCGTACAGGCCAATCGATTGGGAATGTGAGGTTCCCTTTTTGGCTTTTACGCAGGTGAGTGAGCTCGGCAGATATGAGCCGAGGCGTTGGTTTGGTTGGGTTTTGGTGAGGCATCTGGGGTGATCTTTAACCTTTACTCATTTTCTTATATGTTGCCTTCTTTGTGGTTGACTTTGTAGATGCTGCATGTAGACCAAGTAAGTGTAGAATATTTTTTCTCGATGATTGAATCCACTGGGAATTTCAATTAGTTCTTACTCCCTGTGGTTTACTCCTTTCAGGTGTTGGTTCGATTGGTGAGGCACGCGATCGCGGCTAGAACGTGGTCGAGTAGCAGAGCTAGGATTCTAGTTGGCCGTCCCTGGTGTTTTGTGTTCGGTTATTGTTTGGTTGAGCCAAGGGCTCGATTGTTTGTACCATTTTGTAACCGAACCGTTAGATGTAATAAAGTTGTATTTCTATGTTTTATCCCTTGTACTCTGATATTGTGTATCCATTCGCTTCTTCTGGTTAAGCGCAATAGGGACTGACCGTTCCGTTCGGGTAAAGAAAGGCTTTCCCGTCCGGCGGGAAGTTTGTGAGCGCCCAGGACCGATCAATCGACGGTCCCGGGGCATGACAGACTCTGTAGTGGTATCAGAGCCAAAGAGGAATCCTAGGTGGTTAGTGAGGAACTATTTGAACCATAAGAGATAGGGAGTCGTGAGTCATAGGAAGGCATTAGTATGTTGAAAGCGTGAGTTGTTCCTAATCTCTGGCGAAATCAAAGAATTTGGTTAGTAGTATTCCCAAGTCGGATGTTGGGGATCGATCGAGGGAACCAAACTTTCATTTTCGAATAATTTCATTGGCGCCCGACAACGCAATGATTGGAGTGAAAGGAATGTCTCTTAAGGACTTCCGCCTAATTGGGTCTTGTTTGGTTGGTTTGCCTTGGAGCCGAGTCGTAGGATTTCGGTTGTTGATACTAATGTTGTCTTATGCAGAGAGCGTGACACCCCTCCGACGACCATGGAAGAACCCTTCGACGACCACGGAAGAACCCTCCGACAACTTCAACTGAGCTGAGAGATTTGCTCAAACTACGGGATCAGGTGGCCACACTTCTCACTGTGGTCCAACAGCAGACTGAGAATTCTAGACGACAGGAGGAAGCCCTAAGGAAGCAAAGAGAGCAAATCTGAAGGCTCCAGGATGTGGACTTACCTCATATGGGAGCCGCGCAACCAGCTTGAGGACCCACTAGACAACATTCTACGGGGACTACCCGAGAAGTGCCCCGAGGGACCGGATCGGAAGCTTCAGCAGTCCTGTATGAAGCTCAGAGAGCAAAGCAAGACCGAGTGATGCAGAGTCTTACAAACTTCTAAAAGTTTAACCCGCCGGTGTTTAGCGGTGAAGGATGAGACCCGATGATTGTCGAATCGTGGGTCGACTCGATGGAGCAGCTGTTCGAGAACCTATGGATTTCAGAAAGGGATCAGGTCACTCTGGCCCTTTCTTTTTTAGACAAGATGGCCCGTCGGTGGTGGAAGGCCGAGAGAGCAAGCAAGACCAAGGAAACTTGCCTCTTCTGACCTGGGAGGAATTCCGAGGAATGTTGTTCGCGACCGATTTCCCCGACTATGCCAAACAGCAGATGAAGGAGACATTTAAGAACCTGCGATAAGGGAGTCGAACGGTGCAGTAATAAGAGTTGGGAGTTCTCCCGCATCGTGTGCTGTTTAAGAAACAGCAGATGGAGGAGACATTTATCTCTCTCAGACTCAGGTAGAGATCTAGCTCGCGACTCTCTTACCTCGATCAGCTGAATTAGGACGAACAGAAACAACAGCAAAAATATCTGAAAAAGAAACACCAACAGCGGGTGTGAGAACTACATCAAAAGAGTAGTCCTCAGTGGGTATCGTCTCCAAGATCAACGATCTACCCACTAAGTCTACTGGAGGCAAAAGTAACTGAAATGCTGAATAAGTAGTGTTGAGTCCAGAATTGTCGCCACCCAAGGGAGTTACACGTGGCATCAACCATTGGCTAAAGACATCAGTTGACGAAAAAATGAGCCAACCGAAGAAGAATCCGCGGACCAATCTCAGTCGCGTGAGAACGCGACACGCGATGCATGCCATCGGCTGAAGACATTAGTCGATAGGAGAAACAACCGACAGAAAGATTATTGCCTCATTCAGGAGCAATTTTGGCCAAAAAGGAACATCAAACTGACTTGGTCAAACGACGAAGAATGCAGAGTCAAAGTCAACCTTCGGTTGCCCAAGTCGAAGAAGGAAAGACTCTAAAAGAAAGGAGTGCGAGATTGGGGCGCGAATCTAATAACTGACTCCTAAACGACAAGTGGCGTCTAGCATTGGAAAGCGCCGAAGATCACGCTCCCGCGCGCTAATAAGGGGATGAACCTGGACGGGAGAACGACTATTATCCTATTTGGAGAAAGTTTGACTTAAAAGGAAGTAGTCAAGGATTTCACGGTGACTTTCTCCAAATCCCGTCGATATTTTAAATCGACACTTGTGAACATGGTACAGTGAGTGTATAAATACCCGGACCATCAAAGAGAAAGGAATCCTGCAACCTCATAAGCCAGGACCACCCCCTTATTTTTCATATCTTTACTGCTTTCCTAGATAAATTTACCGCTTTTCTTAGGAGTAGGGTTACTCATAATTTCTCCCCTTTCCTCTTCCTTATATCCCCCTTTCTAAGAAATATAAAGCATTAATCGTGTCACGCCCCGGGAGCAATTTTGAAGTGAAAACTGCTGTAGATTTTGGAACCATTTTTTTTTTTTTATAATTCTCCCGTTCTGGCACGTGCACAGATTCGCCACACATATAAATTCTCTCTATACAAACGGACAGAGTCTCCCGTGTATATGCACGGCGTCGCAACCACAACAATACATCAACCACACACATTTAACATTCACAGAGTGCCAAGTTTAAAAATAATCATTCATATGGCAAATAACGCCCACCCGGCGCATCATAAGTTCGAAAGGATAAATCCACAAGTTTTAAAAGTAGTGCCCACACGACACTCAATTTTTTAAAATTATTTTCGCAAATCGTTTTTATATTAAAAATTCGCGTCCCACGACGTATCCAGAAAACTATACCGAGAACATAGTCTCAAAGTGTATGACTAACTAACAGTAAAAACACAAGTCCGTCTCAACATTCACATCATCCACATTATCTAAAACCACATGCATGAAAACTAACCGAACTGAAATAACCAAGTAAAAGGAAAGAAAAAGTATCACCAGTCTGAGGAAAGACTGACACTCCCTAGTCGCAACATCACCTTCGTCCTGGACCCCACCCCCGACTAAACCTGTCACATAGTGGGAGTCAGTGACATAACATGGTAAGGAAATAAACAACTATAGTCACAACTATAATAAATGATGCTGAAAAATGATAGAACACCAAACCGTAAACCAGAGCATCCGAAACCCCATACTGCTACCAGTCATATCCCTCATGGGAATAACCGAACATAGCCGCCATGTCAGTCCACTAACCTCAGGCAATAAAATAGTCCCGCTTAGTAGCCGATGCAAAACAACCCCCACTGTAAAACTGCAGCACCGCAAATAGCCGCAAGGTGTCCCTTCACGCAAATCACCGCGTAGGGATCACGGGTCAAACAAACCACCTCTCCGGAAAAGTACACCGATACGGTGGTCAAATCGTTGGTGTGTGTGAAAGCGCCAAGACCATGATGATCACAAACCATGTATCAAAACCCTCCTGTGACAATCAGTCGCTCAAGTGTATCAAGTATATCAAACAGTACGAAAAGGGGTTAGTCAATTAATCCTTGTCCTGTTTGGTGTATCGTTCCATCACATTACCCGTGACCATATCTGTATCCTACTATCAAAGTAAGTGTCATCAAGTAATAATAAAGAAGAAAGGAATGGTTGAATAAAAATCCATTCAACAACGTCCCCTTCTTCGGATCAGGGTACCCACCTCAAACGGAGACAAACATTTGCGCTTGCGACCCTCCTAAGCCTTTTGAACTTTATCCGGACCTAATCAAAGTCCAAAATAAAATAATCAATATTTTACCCCAATCGACAATTTAGTGGTCCCGACCACTGTGAAAAAAAATCCATATATTCCAAATTACCGGAACCGCCTTCTATTGAAATCACTGCCATTATTACGAGTTCTTATACAAAATACAAAAACTTCCACTTTCACTACCACTTACATTTTCAGTACAAATGAAACTGCTTTCTTTCATAGAAGGCATTGGATTGTATGGCAGGAAGACTATTCCACTTCTAGATAGAATGCTCTAACAAGACTGAATGAAAGTAACACTAAGTATAGAGTGAAGGTGGCAGAGAACTCACCTGAACCTCCAAAAAGAGTGCTTTCACTTAAATGTTCCTTTTCCCGGATCGTTAAACTGTTCAAAACTATGCCCCCAATAACTTTGTCGTTGTTCGGATGTGGACAGACAGTCCACCGGATCTTATACCGCGACAATCGAACACCCGGAAGATAAAAACGCACTGAAAATACTCCTAACATTAACCAATAGAAAAAATCGTGCAAAACACAAAATTACAGAAAAATGAGTTTTTCAGGTGTACCATATACGACAGACGAAGCCTCGGTAGTGAAGGAAAAGATCGGACCCAAAAACGGTACCATGCTGTACCAAAACAACGAACCGACAAAACCCCGCGTCGAGGGCCCCTCCGATTGCGGAAACCGTCCTCCGATACGATTCGATTGTCGATAAGACACCGGATGAAAAACTAGGCCTTTACGTTGCCTTGACGAAGTCCGTGACGAAAAACAACCAAGCGGAACAACCCCTCACGGAAAACAAAACCAACTCCGTCAACCCAAAAATCTGCCCAAAAATCTTGTCGTCAGCGGCGGCGACGCAGGAAGCATGCACGGGCGCTGGCAGCGCGACGCAGGCCTGGCTGGGTGGCGCCCGCAGGCGGCCTGGCAGAGCAGCGCGCGTGAGCGGCCAAGCAGAGCAGCGCGGGTAGCCAAGTAGAGCGGCGCGGGCGGCCAAGCAGAGCGACGACAGCCTGGCAGGACGCGGCGCCCGCGTGCAGACAGCACAACGCAGTGACGGCGGCGAGTTGGCAGGGCGCGGCCCAGGGCGGCGGGTTGGCAGGGCACGGCCCAGGGCGGCATGACCCTGGAGCGCACAGGCGGGCGCAGGCAGCTCCAAGCGGCGGCAGCCTGGCAGGGCACGACCTAAGGCGGCGTGCCCTAACAGCGCGCAAGCGACATGCCTCTACAGCGCGCGGGCGGCGCGCCTGGCGGATCGCGCGGCGGCGCTCTTCAACAGCGCATCTGGTAGCTCGCGCGGGCAGCGCGCCCGACAGAGCGCGCGGCGGTGCGCCTGGCTAAGCGCGCGACAGCGCGCTTCGCGCTTGGCTAGGCAGCGAGCGGCAACGGCAGCTGGGGCTTGCCTGGCTAGGCAACGAGCGGCGACGACGGCTAGGGCATCAAGCGGCGGCGGCGGCTTGGCTAGGGCAAAGACGGCGGTCGAACCCTCCGTCAACGACCGTCAAACGACTCCGCCCAACGACTCCGCCAACCACTTCTCCGCTCCGACGGTAAACCTAACGAAACCAATGAAACAAATGAAACCAACGAAATGAGCAAAACCAACGAAACGAAAACTAACATTACTCCGACGGGGAAGACGAAGCGACTCCGATCTCCGGTGACAGTGGTGTTTCCGGATCCGGTCTCCGACGATGGCGACGTTTTCGACTTCGATTTTTAGCGCGCACAACGAAGAAGAACAAGAAATTCGATCTTTAATTATTTTGGGAAAACGAAAACAAGGGTTTCTCTTCTACGTATGAAAATCCCAAATCCCAAAATATTTATTCAAAATTTTCATTAGTTTGCCTCGATATGCGTGCCAAAACATCCGTAACGTTCCATATACGTTAGCACGGATTCCGATGCACCGATAAGCCTTAGCGGATATCAAAAATTTCAAAACTTACCTTTCCAGACCCGCTAGCTTCAAAACGTCATTCCAGAAGATCCGTAGTCGGGTTTTCAGTCCGATCGCACCATCGTTCTCCATTCAACGAGCTCTACAACGTTACGGCACTAACAACACAAAATTCTTCAAGAGACCAAAGCCAAGAATTATCCGTAAAACTAACTTTATTCTAAAAACAAAAACTAAAAAGTCAGTGTTATTACAAATCGGCTCCTTAGCCATGTCAAATTATTATCTCTACTATCTGAGTCAGCTACTCTACGCCTGACTAAATCTCTCTCTATCTCCAGATCTCTATTCGACTAATCTAAGCCGGACGGTCGCGAGAGTTAAAGTGAGAAGAACCCGACCGAGCACATCCCTTCTCGACCCGATCGCTTGGTCCATTGGCACGCGGCACATCACATTTCAGAGGGTCAACGAACGCCCGTGGCCGATCGACGATCGACATTTTCGGCCCCAACAATTTTTTTGGCACGCCCAGTGGGACCTTCAGGTAACTTTTAACTCTTCCTGCCGTAAATATGTCGGAGATTCCCGGAACCAGCGGGGGTCGGCGCCCCAGGAGCCGACCCTAGCTCAAATATCCGGGTGAATGACCCGAATGATAGAAAACAGCGAGGACCCAAGTGTCTCTCGAAAGAAACAACCGGGCACGGGACGCTCGATTTGATTCGATGTTGGCCGCGGTAACGGCCAGGAAAGAAAATGCAGACAGGCCACAAATGAGTCATAGAGTGGAGGGTATTACTCAACAATACCCCAGGAATTGTCGATGCAATCAACCTTGATGGCACCGGGAATGCCGACAAGGCAACCCCAGGGACTTGCACCGCTGGCGGCGACTTATCAAGCGGCGCAGCCGCTAGGGGCAGGACAGCCGCAGTGGACCCCATACTGGACGGGGTAGTGGCCGATATGACTGAAGATGGGCCAGCAATGGGATGCCTAGTAGGGGATTGCTCTGCCTCCCCCATCGCCGTTCGTCCAGCCTTCGGCTGGGGCAGGGTCGACGGACAGGTCCCTTCATAGGGTTCGTCTCAGAATCAGGCTGGCCCTTATGGGCCACCACCTTCACCAGCACAGCCGGTGACCCTGCTACCTCAGGCCGAGCTTGCCTAAAGCGCTGGGGGCAGAAATGGTGGGCAGGTCTCTCTGCAGGGACCACCCCAGTATTAGACCAGTCATTACGGGACGTCACCCCCGCCACCACAACCGGCGACCCTGGTGACTGAGGCTAAACTCGCCGAGATAGATGGGGGCAGGAATGACAGGCAAGTCCTCCCACCGGGACCACCTCAGAGTCAGGCCAGCCAATCTGGGCCGCTGCATCCACCGGCGCACTCGGCGACTCCAGCAGCTCCCGTAGGGCACGCCGAAGTACAAGCCCATATGGAGGAAGTCACCTACAACTCTGCTTGCCTGGAAACCAAGCTTGCAATACGACCGGTACAAAGGCCTCTGCACCCCGCACAAGTGAACATGATCAGCTCTAGAGGAAAGGAGTCAATACGAGAGCCCGAGTCCCTAGCGAAGAAGAAATCGGCTCGAGGCGAGTCTTGGCTTTGCATTCACTGCAAGGCCGAAATGACTAAAGAAGACTGGGACGCCCTCCTTCTCGGCGTGCCAGAGGAAGCAAAGAAATGGTTCGCCTTCCTCGATGGTGTTGGAGGTGCGGACCACCACGACCACCGGTCGAGCCCAAGTTTCGCCGACAAGTCCGGCGAGCAGTCCTCCGGAGAAGAGGACAAGGCAAAAGAGCAAGACCCGCCCATCCAGAGGGTCTTGTGGAAATTTTACGGCCGAGATAGGCCGGGGCCGACCCCAGTCGGCCACGAGGGGCTGCGAGTCCCGCAACAACAGAAGGGACCACGAAGACCCTTTGGCCAACAGGCCGGAGAGAGACCGACGTATGGGCCTGCCCAACGCCCAGGACGGATCGGGCACCACCAGAGAATCGGACCGACGGGGGCACAGAATGACCCAGCCGGCCCCTCTCGATGAGGGCCGACCACACAACCTCACTACCAAGGGATGTTGAAGGCAGAGGAAACCTTTCCGCCTCCCGATGCAGACTTCCCCTGGCTTACCAGGGGCGAAGTGGAGACCCTGGGCATTTAGCTGGTCTGGCATCTCCAAATCCAGCCATGGCCGAGACCGTGGCAAAGAAGGGAGATCCTCGGGGAGCATCTGAGGACGACGGACCCACCTGCAGACGTGCCGGTGGAACAATGATTCACATCTACGGGGCTGGCCCAACGACAGGGACCGGTTATAACGAAGACACAGCAGCGTCGTATGCAAAGGCTGGAGGCCGATGCTCGCAGCAACGGCGTCGCGACCCAGTGGTAGCGTCCGAACCCGAGGCGGGAACGGCCCATGCATCGACGCTCAGTTACACCGGCGCACCGCGATAATAAGGCGAGAGGCTCTGCCACGTCGCCTCCAAAGAAGACACCGACGCTCCGATCGATGGTAGCTAAGCCTGCAGGCGAAGACGTACGGCTGGAGTTAAACGCCCATTTGAAGGCTTTAGAGGATACAATAGGGCACAGCCAGGAAGCACCGAAAGAGCGACGAAAAGCCGAGGCGCCTGCCAAGTGGGACTTTGGTGAAATGGCACAACGCGATCATTTATTTAATTTAATTTGTATATTTAACATACGATAAAAAATAATTTGTTAAATGTTAATAATTTTTTAATTCAAAATTTTATTTGTTGCATTATTATAATTTATATACAAAAAAATTAATATAATTATTCTAAATTTTATTTTGTAATTGTATAAAAATATAATTATATTTTTTTTATTTTTTATTTATTATTTATTAAGTTATAAAAGAGATAATAATGTCATGTAGGGAGTAAGTTTATTAGCAGTATGGAAATTGAATAATTTTTGATTAAACAAACAAACAAAAAAAATAAAAAACTGTACTTTTTATGTCATTTACTTTCTGTCAAACAGCTATTAAAACAAATAGCAAAAGTAAAATATTTTTCACCCGAACTCGTTCTATCAAAAGTTTATTTGCATTCAAAATCTATTTACGTCGAAATAAACAAACCCTAAACTGTACCGCCATCACCATTACCGGCAAGAATCACGCCGCAGGCAACGGCAGAAATCGCGCGCGCAGCGCAAAACACGGGCAGATCAACACCTGTCCCAAAAAGAGAGATCCCGAAGAGAGATGGGGAGACGGGGAGATGAACACCTGTCCCCGAAGAGAGATCGGGAGACGGGGAGATGAACACCTGGCCCAAAAAGAGAGATCCCGAAGAGAGATCGGGAGATATTTTGGAGAGGGAGAGATCTTCTGAGAGAGAAGAGCAAGCGGTCAAAAGGGAGAGAGAGAGCCCAAAGGGCACAAACGGGAACGAAGCCGGCGAAGCCAGTAACCGACTGTGCAGGGCATTACTACAATACCAAAATTTGAATAATGTGCATAACAAAATAAGAAATACAAAGAAGAACATTTTCGAGCTTAATGCGATAAAAATTATTAAATTTGTAGGGAAGAAGAGCTTCCTCCCGTACCATATTCCACCTGGGGAGCCCTTGCATGATGCCCAACATTAATGCAACTTTTATCCGTTAACTCGCCGCCTATTTGATTGAGAGCTTTTGTATTTAAGCCACTGCTGCCACTGCTTCCGTCGGTGGAAGTATGGAGTAACCGCTGCAAATGCCAAACAGAGAAAAACTGCGATTCCGACCCACCAAGCATTATATGTAATTCCCAACAACAATTCATCACAACCTGCACAAAACAAGGGCAGTGATGATCAACAGAACTAGGAGAATTCTTAGCAGTAATGTTTCTCATTGTTTCCATTTCGCTATTTGGTTCCTCCCCAAATTTTATATGGATTAACGCCGCACCTACTGTCGAACTTATTCACTTTTCTTATTGTGCTTTACTAACAACATAATAGTTTCTTATAACAACACTAAAAAAGGCATGCACTCATAACTGCATTGTTTTTGTTGTGGAATAATACCCATAGACAAAAAGTTGAAAAGCAATGTGACATAGCAAATTTGTACGACACCAATATATGTTTTTCAACCATAGAACTAGGAGAAAATGATGATAAAGAACATAATCAATGCAAAAGAAACACTTGGCTATTCCACTGATGATGATATCAGGAAGAAACAAACAAACAAACAAACAAACAAACTGCTAGAGAAATATAAGGAATTTTCGGCAACTGTAGTACTAAGATTATCGTTGGAAACAGATTTACTGTCAATATTGACACCCAGCAGTATAATTTTCCACTCTTAATCAGAGAAACATGCAATTTTCTCCCAAGTATAAGCGCACACTGATATCTATGTGATTTAATATAAGATGACATCGAAAGGAAGTAAAAATAACAAGAGAAATCTGTGTTAATCTGTAGGCTGCTCAGATTTAAGACGCTTGACTGGAAGTTTCGGATCTTTATGAGAATGTGGCCCCTACCAGACCCTTATATCTGGTATCTGCTCATGGTGCGAGACGATATGAGGTGATTATCTCTAAACACAATTCATTGCACTACAATATTTTCAGATGACAATTACTGCTTGGAGCCCTTCCTCAACTAGTTGAAGCCTTTCCGAATGCACAAAAAATTAGGAGATTATACACTGAAGGGGGGCAGCTTGAACAATCAACCATTTCCTTCATCATCCTTATCACTTCATGTAAAGGGAAACTTAATTGGGCCCCTTCATATTGCATGCAAATTGTAAATGACTACATGAGTATATAAGGTCATCATTTTCATCATTCATTATCAGTATCCACTTAAGCGTCTAACCAGGATTCTTCTTTATTGCATGAGAGCCATACTGGAAAACCAAAGAAGTTCATCCTACGGTCCAATCAAGCATAGTAATTAAAAAAAAAAAAAAAAAAAGAAGAGTTTCATGTTAGTTATCTCTATTGCCTAAATTTGCCTTTGCTTTCTCATCGAAGATGATCCAATTCTTAAATTACAAACTATGAAGTCTACAGCATATCTTTCATTTGCTTATCTATATTCTGTAAATCTGAATTTGAAAGTGTGGCTAGATAAGCATAACTCTACAATTAGGCTAATAGTGAACTCTTCATTCGCAAATGTCTTAGTAACGCTTACAAACATCAGTTCCAAATTGACAAACGACAAATGATACAAGGAACATCACTACAAGGATGTGATAAGGAACTAAAACATACCAATATTGAAGAGTATGACTTCTCTCTCTTGTGTGTATGGTTGCGCAACAACCCCAGCAGCCTTCACAGTTACTTGAACATATACCTACAGGCAAAAAGCAAGTGTTCTTATCACCATAAAAATAGTTAATTCATGTTATTAAGTTGACACATACACTCACCGGATTAAAACTATCAGCCTGGAAAATAAGTTTCTCTGTGTTAAGCAATCTCCTATTGTTGTTCAACCAAAGCTGTGGAGCTTCGCTTTCCAATCGAATCGAAAAGCTTGCAGGAATCTATCACACACCGTAATGTTTAAACAATTCCCTTCAACTGTAAACTAAGTCTTTAACAAAATGCACTAAGAGCACTTTGAGAAAAACAATCATACAGAAGCTGGATAGGAGATTTTGACTTCATACCAAACAGATTTCTTGAGACCTGTTACTTTATAAACACGATGGCCCATATTTAACGGGAGAGTTTCTCCATCAAGCTCTTTTCCAGTGTTTAGTTCCTTTAATTCCAAACTGCCACTGATAAATAATGTGTTAACTGACAATCCAAAAAGAGTAGTACTATAGCCTACCAATTCAAATCCTATAACAGCTGTATATTTCCAGAAGGAAAAAAAATAGTAAAAACAAGAGATGGATCAAAAAGACAATTTTGGCTAAATACTACTGGAGACAGGAAACAGACCCATGAGTGAGAGCTAGAGAGACAAGGACAAAGAACGGAAGAGAGAGCAGGCTAGCCAGCGATCCGTGAGCCATTGAGAAGCTTCAAGACGGCACACTATAACCTGATTACACAGAAATGAAGAAATTATAAATATCTGCACATTCGACATATAGCTGCCGATATTCCCTGTTAAAACATCTTGCAGTTATCGGAGTGTGCCTCCAGGTTCCTAAAGCATGTATATTTTTGTACATGTAGTAGATCGCTCTCTCTTCATATATTAAAGCAAAGACCCATTGTAAGAGAGTACCTGTAAAACATTTACCCATTTGCCAATTGACCCCCCAACTTCTGATTTTGAAGTTTTAACTCTCGAAAGTGAAATTTGTCATACCATCCGATGGATGTTAATCCCTTTGTAAATGGCTCTATGCCATGTGATTTCGTGAAAAAAAACCAGAACAAATTTATAGCACACGAGTCTCAACTGAAAGAAAGGCATTAGCTCAATATTTGGCCCGAATCCCCAAATCCCCATCATCCTCTCTTCACCAGCAGGAAAAGGTAAGAGACCTCAGTGCAACCTCACTATAAAATAAGATTGGAAGATTAAATAAAGAATTTTCTCCCATGATCAAATTAGGAGCAGGGAAAGCATACTGAAGTGCAGCAATCAGTGCTTTCGAAGGCAGAGCAGAATCAGGTGTTAGGATTTTTGAGATATACAATGTTACTACTAGATGAGAGTTGGCAGAATCACATAATATTCTGTCGGAACTACGAACTTTGCTTCTTTCCAAGCTGCATCTTGGCTGCAATAGAACAGCCACAAGTCTATATGTACTGTTCTTCTACAATCATATATGGTGATCTTTTGTCTCATATGTGATTGTTGTTTCTTCCTTTTGGACAGCCTGAACAACATTAATTGCTTATTGAATAAGCTCAATATACTGCTGCAGATGAATGCTAACTAACAACCACCAAATTTTACAATGTTTGTACTTCATGCATCTGCTTAAGAAATCAACTGCCGATATGCTCAATATCATGTTTGTTGCAAAAATTACACAAATCAAGTCATAGTTTGAAGTATGAAAATTAACTTAAAAATAAGTTTAAAAATCAACTGAAAACAAGCTTAAAATAAGCTTTTTTTGTTCTTATTAAAGATAAAAATCTAAAAAAAATAATAATAAGCTTAGAAACTTACAAGCAAAAAGCCCAAAAAATCAACTAAAAAACTTACAAACATTCACATCTTAAAAATAAAATTAAAAGCCCAAAGAATCAATTAAAATTTCAAATTTCTTCAAAAATTCTAGACTAAATCAAAAGTCCATGATTTCAAAAATAGAAGCTTGATTAGTGGTTTTTTTTTTGTCACAGTAGATAAAAAACTAAAAAAAAATAAGTTTAAAACATACAAGCATTCACATCTTAAAAATAAACTTAAAAGCCTAAAAAAATAACTAAAAACATACCAGCACTAAGGATCGAACTGGGAGGAGGAAGTGTACGGCAGGATCTGATCGTCGATCTTGCGCACGGTCGGGGAGATGTGGGAGGAGGTATGCTCGTACGGTGGGAGAGGATTAGCGAGAAAGATTGCTGTAGGAGAATGAGATTATTTGGACGAGAGAGATCTGGGCAGAGAGTGAGAAAGACGCCTGGATGGGTAGTTATGTCAACGGGACGGATTCGAAGCGAATTTTTAAAAATCCGAATTGAAATCCGAATCCAACTACCAAACCCAAATCCGAATACGAATACCAATCTGATGGATTTTAAAAATTCATATCCAAATTCGAATCCGATCAAAAATTTAAAATTCAAATTCGAATCCGAACCGAAAAATTCAAATTCGAAATAAATATTTTTTTTTCTTTACAATATTTCAAAATATATTATATTAAATTTAAAATTTTAAAAAATATAAATTTAAATATAATATCAAATATTTATATACACATATATTTCGAGTTCGGGTCGGGTTCGAGTCGGGTTCAATCAAAATCTATATTCAAATTTAAATTTGTCAAATTTTTATTTTTTATATCCATATCCAAATTCATATCCGTTTAATATCGGATAAATTCATTCCGTTCGGATTCGGATTCGAATAAATCTTTGAGTATGTGTACCCATTCACATCCCTATGGATGGGAGAGGGAGTAAAGAGAGATAAAACAGAAAAGAGCTATGCTACCTCTACACCCAAAATTAGGTGTAGATCTTACATTCCACCTATTCAAAGGTGGGAGTTTTTTCACCCATTATTTTGAAGTGATGGATAGAATTTACTTTATCCTAAAATGAATAGAGTGAAAGATATACATCTAAAATTAGATGTACACTTAGCATTTTCCAACAGAAAAAGAGAGAGAAAAGAGACGGAGTTAGCATGGTGCGGTCAGGAAGTAGAAGGGGAGTTAACAGGGTGTGGTTCCATTATTTCCCAATTATTTTTTTCCAAAATATTATAAATATTTATCTATAAAAATATGTGAATCCGAACTAAAAAAAAAAAGTAAAGCAGACGAAAAGAGAGAAAAAATAATAGCGTGCTATTCTATTATTATTATTATTACTTTAATATTATAAATATTTATTTATATAAATATATGAATTTCAAATAACTTAACCCATCAAACTAACCGTTCTTTTCTTTTTGAATCGAACTATTCCTCTGTTCCTCTTCTCCTTTTCATCTGTCTTTTGTTTTTAACCGCCTCTAAACCGAATCACCGTCCTTTTTCTTTTTTTTTTGAGCCAGAACTATTTATAATTGATATATATATATATATATATATATATATATATATATATATATATATATATATATAGTTCGGCTACTATGCTTGTACAAGCACCAAACAATTGATGCTTGTAAGTTTTTTACCATTAGATTTGTATTGAAATTTGTGCTTTTTACTTTATCTTTCTCTCTCTTTAATTAGCTTTATAAAAACACAAATCCCAATACAAATCTAATGGTAAAAAACTTACAAGCACCTATTGTTTGGTGCTTGTACAAGCATAGGAGCTCAATTATATATATATATATATATATATATATATATATATATATATATACTGCCTGATTTTTTTATTTATTAGATTGATTTTTTAATCAATTTTTTAGACCAAGTCGAATCAATTTTTACTCTCAAATTTTTTTTCTCCGAACCAGTCGCCCCGAAATTTTTTTTTTCCTTTTTAGTCACTTTTTGAAGAACCAGTCGCCCCAATTTTTCTTTCCTTTTTTAGTCATTTTTTGAATCGAACCATCAACTATTTTTCTTTAACCGTTTCAATCCTGTGTCAAAAATTTTCTTTCAGCTGTTTCAATCTCTTACCGGATTAAAGCGTCTCTTTTCCGTTCGTTAATCGAAATATTCTTTTTTTTTTCTTTAACCATTTCAATCAAAGCAGTAATAATACTTATAGATTTTATATTGATTGTCCATCTCTAAACTTTTAGTAGGTGTAGTTTTTTATTTTTATTAATGTTTTATATTTTTTCAAAAAACTGTGGTTCTACTTCCGTAAATATATATTTTTTATATCATTAACTAATTTATTTTCTATTATTTTTTTATATTTTTATTTATTTATTTAATTTGTAAATTTTTACAATAATTTCTGCCCGCGTAATGCGTCAAGTTCCTACACTAGTATATAATAATGTTATTTTACCAACTACCTACGAAATTCTAAAAAGTGTTATCATCTAAACCGCACATTTCTTCATTTAAGGTTAAAATCTTACTGGCACATAACAATTACATCATAACAATTACATGCTAATAAGTGTATCGGGAAGACGAAAGTAGCCGTGCTCGTGAACGGAGAAGCTACTAATTGGATCAAGAGTAAGAGAGGGGTGAGGCAAGGGGACCCTATTTTCGCCCTACTTGTTTCTCATGGTGGTCGAAAGCTTAGCACGAATGACGGATGAGGCGGACAGAAATAAGCTTATTAGGGGGTTAGGTCCGTCTGAGGATTGTCGGGTATCGTTAATACAATACGCGAATGACACTTTATTTTTCTGCGAAGCCCGAAAGAAGTAGATTAGACACCCAAGATTCCTTTGGCACCTGTTTGAGTTGGCATTCGAACTTAAAGTTAATAAGGACAAAACGTAACTGTTCTACACCAGCAGGGCGGAGGGCTAGGGGAGCAAACTTGTGAAGATTGTGGATTGTAAAGTAGGTGATTTTTCAACTAAATACCTTGGTCTACCTTTGTCCAATAAGAGATTAAGGAAGGAGAACGGGAGAGGGGTCATCGACAAAATACAAAGAAGAATCGAGGGGTGGCGGGCTAAGTTACTTTCAAGAGGTGGAAAGCTCACACTGGTTAACGCAGTACTTACCAACCTTCCTTTGTATTTTTTCTCAGTCTTCAAGGCACCTAAATGGGTAGTTAAACGTATTAAGGCTCTTAGAAGGGATTTCTTTTGGGCTGGTACCTCGAACCTACTCAGGTGGGGTCGGTTAGTCACATGGGAAAATGTGGGCAGAAATAAGAATGAGGGGGGTTGGGTATTCTGGACATGTGCGCTATGAATGACGCCCTTCTCTGCAAATGGTGGTGGAGATTCTTCTCGAATCCCGACCTGCAGTGGAATAAACTTATTAGAGGGCTTTATTATTAGAAGAGGCAACCCCTGAGGGAGGGGAGCTCTTTGAGACCGGCATCTCAATGGTGGAGGAATGTTATCGGCACTAGAGAGATTTTTAAAGGGGGGGTCCTACTCGCTTGGTGATGGGAGAATGATTAATTTCTGAACCGACAGATGGTGTGGCGAGGTTGCCTTACGGTCTCTTCCCTGGATTGTACAACGAAGTGGATAGGAAGGCAATTAGAGTATGGTCCTGCTTAGATCGCAATAGGTGGAGATGGAGGAGAATTTTAAAAGGGGTGGCTACGAGGGGAAGGACTGTTAGGGAACGTGTGATTTTACTTAAGGGAATAGTGTGTGGGGGGGGGGGGGGGTCTCGCCGAAGAATAGACGGGATAGAGTGGTATGGAGATGGCACGATAAAGGGTTGTTTACTGTTAAGTCTACCTACAGAATGCTTAGCGACGGGGGGCTGCGGGATTACATCGTCTCTTCCATCTGGCGCCTGTGTATGCCAACCAAAGTTAAGATTTTCATTTAGCTCGTCCTTAAGAACCGGATCCTTATGGCGGACAATCTTGAGAAGAGAGGGTGGACGGGGAATAACCGGTGTGTACTTTGCGGTACACTCGTCGAGACGACCGATTATTTACTTTTGGGATGTGTATACACACGGTTCGTGATCGGGTCGGGAGATCGGGTTGTTGGATTTGAGATGTTAGAGGGTAGTGTTCGCGAGGTGTGGGAAAAGTGGTTGGGGTGGTTTTCATTATTGTAATTAGAATTTTATCGCCATCTCTAAATTGTTGATCCAAATAAGCAAGACTTACTGTGTCCAATAAAAAAAATAGATGAAATTCGCGTACTTTTCATCCTCCGTTATTTAAGCAGGACTTACTGTGTTCAAATAAGCAACACTTATGTTTATAGTTTCCTGTAGCTCAATGCCTTGCTATTGTGGAAATTCATATGTAAAGAAGGAATAGCAAAGATTGACACATATTTGGTTTTCTAACCTACACTGAGAGAATTTTTACCATGTACCCCTATATTTATTTATAGGGTAGAATTGAGAAGTGACGCCATGTAGAACTTTTATTATGTTATTTATTTCTCTTCACCTACTCTGTTCATACCTCTACACTCTTCAAATGTTTATTCTCTGTTTGGCTCTATGGTACTTCTAATGGTCACTTCTGAATTGCTTATGTTACTTCGAATCCTTGCTCATTTTTGCATTCGTTACATGTGCTCTAAATTGTTTACTGTTTATGTGTATTCTAAATAAATTGATGCAAAGGCTTCATACAACTTAGAATTTAGATAAATATGAGCATAATAGAAGTTAAAAAGCATCAAACAAAAGAAAAATTTAGGGCGGCGGAGCAACGGCGACCGAGTTAGAATCAGTTGGGTCGCTACCCGGGCTGTCTGTACCAACACCGAGACGGTTGATGATACCATGGCATTCCTCAATAGCAGCTCGAATTTTGACACGTTCGGCAAGGAGCTGCTCCCTTTGCGCAACGAAAGAACTGTGACATTCTTTCAACATGGCGAGCTCCCATTTAACACGACCATATTTTGCGAACAAAGTCGCATAATGATTGGTGAGATGGTCATACATATTCTTGTAATAGAACCGATCATCATAATTAGCGTCCTTAATATGCAAATCGAGATCTTCTTTCAATCTCTTAATGGCAATGTGAGCAGCATCCTCCTCGGCCAAAGCGGCAACTGAGAAGGCACCACCCCAGCAACACGCAACCTCAGCAACAGGGCCGTCGCAGGGGATCTACAAGTCAACATAGCCAACAAATTGCCCCTCTACATTTGTGGTCATCCCACACTGAGGAACAACCATGCCCAATTTTTCGGCGATTTCATGAAGCAAATGAACATACGATAACTCAACAATCGGCATTACTGCAGATGTAAGATACGCACATTGAGACAGAGCGAGAGGGGATGAGAGGGGAAGAAAATACGGGGAAAACTGCAAGAAAAAGATAGGGCAAAACAACAAAAGCGAGAGAAAAAATTTAAGACAATCTGCAGAAACCAAGGAAAAAAAATAGAACACAGCACAAAACACTCAAGAACCTATTGCTAAACACTGCATTATTACTCCAAAGAACAAAATTGGCTATATATCTCAATGAAATATTAATGCTAGTGATATCAGAGATAAGAATTGAAAAGGTATTGCATTCCCTCAAAGGGAAATAGGTTCTCTAGTTCCCATAGAAAATCTTTTACCGCAATATATCATGTTGATACATATTTTTAATCCAACTAACTAAATCTTTTATGCAATATATGCAAATAACTAAACATGCAACTAAGGGCAAGAATCTGAAAGGGTAAGCCAAAGCTTCCAACTAATGATCCCAAGCCTTTGGCTCAGGTTACAAAGAAAAAAGCTCAAGCATGATATACTTATTCCTAATATTTAACCCATATCTAGCCTATTATATAGCCTCAAATGAACAAAACAATACTAAGTTGTTAGGAAATGATGAATAGTCATGATTGTAAATTTTAAAGATCATAACTATGACTGCACTCTATATAACAGCTAAAAGTCATAATGGAAGGATTTTGTACATTAAGAGAGTTTTTGAAACACCACAAAAGTTCCATATTGGATGGGAAAAAGATTGTGAGTGGGTATATAAAGACTAAGCGCTCTAGTACTAATAACTTGGGCTTAAATCAGTAGCTTGGACTCAACAAGCTGCTAGTACTAACAGGTATGATGTGAATTGTGACGCTTGAAGCACCCCAAAAAAAATGTCAAAAATTTAGAAACCTAGACACACTTGCAACATGACGTGGGGCATAACATGGATAACAAGTAACCTCAAAAATGAAAGACAAATTGTAAGGCTTTAGGTAAAAAGGGAAAAAAAATGGATTGTAAAGAAGAAAAAATAACAATAACTGATATATTTACAAGAAATAATTTGAATAATAAGACCATTAAAACGTTTACCATGTAGAGTAGCATCAAGATGTGGTAAATGCAAAAGTACATTTCTTAACAAACAAACCCATATTTATCTAAATCACCTAGGCACTTATTTACACTGACAACCCTAAGGCAATGACCAATTAATCTTCTTTCTCAATTAGGAATCCAATCAGTTAAGAAGCCACATAACAGAACCATCAACTGATCAAACCCTAAGCAATTAAATTGCTAGATTAAATCTTGACAAAGATCCATTCTTTGACGATGAGGATACATCAGATGATGTAGACAAAGCTATTGAAGCAATTAAAAGGCTAATATTGGTAATCAGTTATGTATACAAAAACTAAACAAAGGGAGAAAAGTTGACGAAGGCAGCATTCTGAAAGAATATTAATTCGGAGCAGGAGACAGATAAAAGGGATACTAATGACTCTACCGAAGAGCCAACTGATGAGGAAAAGGATCAACAAACAAAGATTGAAACTAAAAATGATCAAATACAGCTAGTAGAATGAAATTAAAATTAAGTAAACAAAGAAATGACAAGCTCAGAGCTTTGGAGTTGAATGCTTTGATATAATTTTCCAAATGGTAGTTTGTTTAAACAATTCTTTGATAGTGGCCCCATTTTCTTGAACATATATGAACTTCACGAAGCCATATATATTGTAAGTGCCATCACAAAATTCCATCAACTATTGCTTTTGTTACATAATAATTGCATATGTTACCTTAGATATTGTTCTACGCAAATAAAGATGGTAACATTTTTCCCAGATACTGCTTGTAGCTTCAATTTCAATTCTACGAACAGAAAGGAAATATTTGTTATGAATAATTGCTTGATGCTTCCCCCATGCCAAACTAGGTAGTATGGTTAGGTTTTCTTTTTTTTAATCTTTTGGGACAAATTTGCCCATTTGTCTACTTATATAGTCCATGTTGTTTTCTCCTCCAACAAATTGACCTACGAAATAAATGAAAAGTTCTTAAGGTCAAAAGGCATAAAGTTGTCAATTAAACTATGGTTTGCATTATCACCACTTTTGTTTCTTGGCATGTATATTTAAATACAAAAGACAATTGGAGGCATCAAGTTAATCTCACTAGATACTACAGCAATGACAAGAATGTATCTGCTTCTTCCAAGCACCAAGATAAGATGTGTAGTTTACTCTATTAGAATAACATGCCATTTCTAGTAATATAAATATATTTTTTCGCTTTCAGTATTTTGTCTTCACATGCAATAGCCCGTTAAACCTAGCTTCTGGAGCAGTTTCTCGATATGGTAAAAATTGTATCACAATAGCTATTGCATAAGAATAATACACAATTATTATAACAGCACGAAATACTAACTGAATCGATAAGAGCAATAGGGCACCATTCCAATTTTTTTCCATCTCCAGTTTTGGAATTACTACTCAAAATTAGAAAATTACAATTGATACAGATCAACGCGAAGCAATCAAGGATCTCAGATCAGAGCAACCTTCAAACTCACATCGCGATCAAAAACCCTAACATTTTAAATCCAAATACCACAAATTCACAATGCCAAGCAACCAAATGCTCAGATCTGGAACCCTAACTAAGATTCCACATCACATACTTGAAGAACATGATTAATTAGATTAAATAACATGAATAACCAAATTAAACTAATAAAAAAATTTAAAGAACAAAAAATTCCTAACAAAACAAGCAAAAAGTAGATGATAAGAAGCAGATATAATCGACGGCGAAAAAATCAGGAAAAAAGAGAAAAAAAAACGAAGAAAAGGAGATCGGAGACGATGCGATCTACCTTAGAATTAGATCAAAGTATAGATCGAGATCGATGGATTCTTCGCGTCTAGGCAACCCTAGGTTGGGGAAGAGAGGAGCGCGTCGCCACCTCAAGGAATTTTCGATACTTTCTATTCGATAGAGGATGAGCTTTAATGTGCCCTAGTCAATGGCTCACGCAAGTAACCTAGACCCGGTCCACCACGTCAGCAAAAAAATCTGGCCCAAATCGTTCTCCAAATTTTCAACCCATTTTTCATTTTGGCCTCTATTTTTTTATTTTTATTTTTTTTACAATGTGACAACTTCGGAATTTAAATTAGTCATATATAAATGATATAATAGAACTAAATTTATTAACCCGGCTATAGCATTTTGGGTGGTAGCAAGACCCAAGAGGTTAAGAGAGATAAGTGTGCTAGAGCTAAAATAGTTCTAGGATGGGTGACCCCTGGAAAGTGAGGCGTCACAATTGGTATCAGAGCTATTCACCAGCCGAAAATGTGAAATGAATCTCGGCTGAGCTAGTGTTATATAGTGGGTCACCAGCCGAAAATGTGAAATGAATCTCGGCTGAGCTAGTGTTATATAGTGGGTAGAGCGAGGTTCCCTGACTAATGACCGTTGTGGGTAGAGTGTAGCTCCCTACAAGGTCGGCTAAGGCTAGTGAGACATGCCCGATTGGCGGGTCTGTTGGCGTGCCCGAACTGACCAAATCGGCGGTCTTGGGGCGTGACTGATAAGAGTGTATATCTAATATAATATTCATATCCTATTCTCCATAATTATGTAATTATAGACTAAGCAGCAGTAAATGTAATATGAGTATAAAACCATATTGAGTATAAAAAACTATTGTTTTTTTTTTCTATGTATACTCTACAATTTTTTTACGAAAATCAAAACATCAAGAAAATTTTAACATTTATTTTATTAAACAAAATAGAGCGATTACTATACATACGTTGTAAAAAAAAAAAAAAAAAAAAAAAAAAAAAAAAGATTTCTTTTAAAATTTAAGGAAATTAGGTTCCTATTATTGCAAGTTTTCTTATACTAAATAATTATTAAATCTATTTTGAATGTAATGTAACAATTAATATATACAAAAGAAAACAATAATTAATACACCATAAAAATATGTAATTAAAATGTTACCCCAAAATCAAATAAGATAATTTAGATTAGCTATTAGTATTAGTATTAATAATTATGCCTTTAAAAAAAAATCGAAAACTTTATTTATCTATGGATGATCAGAGTATTTTTGTAAAAATCAAGAAATAATTGTTACATTTTTCGCCTACTTTTCTCAGTAGAATTCAAAAGTTATATAAAAATCAAAATAATGAAATTCTAAAATATAACTTTGTAACATGCAAAATATGGTAGAAAATATAATCAGTATCATACTGAATATAAAGAAATATTGTTGGTTTTTCTAAGTATATTCTATAATTTTTTTAAGCAAAATGCAAGTGTTAAAAAAAATGAGACTATTTTTACAAAATATTCATCAGAAGTTCTGTGTTAGAAATTGTTTTTCCGGCCTGTCCTCTTTAGATTGCAATGCTCTAGCGTTATAACCTCTAAATTTTCGGCGTTTTTGAAATAGGCACAACTTATCAATTTTTGGTAGATAATTTGCAAGTTTCCGAGAACTCACAACTTTTTCTTTGTTTATAATTTGGAAATTATGAGACGAACAAATGAATGATAAATTTGTGGTGCGCGGATAGGATTATTACCTCCACAAAACCAGACAAATATTTAAAAAATCCAAACTTCTCAAATTTTTTTGTTGAGATAATTATATTCAAGTAATATGTGGGTAATACAGTATCTTAAAATTTAACGAAAACGGTATAGCTATTTTTTTAATTACCCTTTTCAGGTAACAAATTTTAAAAATTTAGTATCTATATTCCCTATTATTTCTTAATAGTTTTCGGTTTGTTTAGTGCAAAATTAAAATAGAGAAAGAAAAAATAAAGGGCGAACATGTAAACTTATACTTCTATTCATGTACGACGTTAATTAAAAGTAATTACTTGTATGTCTAATATAATATTCAGATATTATTCTCCATAATTATGTTATTATAGAGCAAGCAGCACCAAATGTAATATGAGTATACAATTATATTGAGTATAAAAATATATTGTTGTTTTTTTCTAGGTATACTCTGCAATTTTTTTCGTAAAATAAAAAAAAAGGAAATTTTAAAATTTATTTTTATTAAACAAAAGAGAGTAATTGCTATACATACGTTGTAAAAAAAAAAAAAAAAAAAAAAAAAAAAAAGGACTTTTTTTAAAATTTTAGGAAATTATGTTCTTATTATTGCAGGTTTTTTTATACTAAATAATTATTAAACCTGTTTTGAATCTAATGTGATAATTAATATATACGATAGAAAACAATAATTAATATAACGTATGTAATTAAAATGTTACTCCAAAATCAAATAAGGTAATTTGGATTATCTATTAGTATTAGTATTAATAATTATGTCTTTCAAAAAATTTAGAGAACTTTATTTCTCTCAGGATGATCAGACTTTTTTTTTGTAAAAACGAAAAAAAAATGTTACATTTCTCTTTTGCTTTTCTCAATAGAATTCAAAGATTATATAAAAATCAAAATAATGAGATTCTAAAAGAGAACTGTGTAATATAAAAAATATTTTAGCTACATAAGTTCTGTGTCGGAAATAAATTTTCCGGTATACGAAAGGAAAAAGTAATTAATATAACATAAAAATATGTAATTAAAATGTATATAATACAAAATAATTTTTATTTTGAGAAATAGTTACTGCAATAATTAATGCTAATACTAATAAGTAATCGAAATAAACTTTATTTGATTTTGATACCTAGAGGGATGTTTTTTGTAATTATCTATACTGATGTTGAAAAATTTTAATACTTGTTTGTAATTTCCATGATAAATTATTTATGATATAAATATTATAATATAAAATACTTATTTCCCTGTCACGTTTGTTTTTTTTTTTTTCACAAATATATAGAAAAATTCCATAATAATTTACACAATATATAATACGAAATAATTACTATTTTGATACATAGTTGCTGCAATAATTAATAGGCAAGGAAGAAATAAAAAAAAAAAATACAGTACAAACATATGGAATTGAAATGTTATCCTAAAATCAAATAAAATTTATTTGGATTAGTTAGTACTATTAGTATTTGTTAATTTTGATACTTTGAGGGAGAAGAAGAACAGTATAATAAATTTTAGGTTATGAAAAAATTAAGTAATACAATTTGGTATGCTTGTCGAATTTATATCAATATTTTGATCAATAGATGTCGCAGTAATTAATAGATATTGAGGAAATAAAAAAAATAATACAATACAAAATATATAATTGAATTTTTACCCGAAAATCAAATAAAGTTTATTTGGATTAGTTATTAGTATTAATATTAACAATTTTGATAGTTGGAGGGCGAAAATAATAGTATAATGAATTTTAGGTTATCAAAAACTTTTATGTAAAGCAGAAATTTTTATTTTGAGGTTGAAGTCATTTTTTTATAGAGGTATGGAAAAGCACTTTCCTGGAAGGCAAAAGTTTCGAAACGTTAGTTCAGATTATAATTTTCAATAAAGTAAAAGCCTTATTTTTTTCATTTACGAATAGAAATTTTTATAACAACGAATAGGAATTTTAGGTCGTCAAAAGAAATACGTGATTGGAATTTAAAAATAATATAAATAAAGTTAACATTGTTCCAAAAATATGTTAATTTAAAAATAATATAAATAAAGTTTACATTATTCCAAAAATATGTTAATTTAAAAATAATATAAATAAAGTTTACATTGTTCGTAAAATATGTTACCTATATTATACTATTGGCAAAAAAATATGAAAGTATGAAAGTTGTACTGAAGAAATAAATTTTACATTGTCCGATCAAATTTATTTATTTTTTATCACTTTAAGTTGTCAGAAACTTAACGCGGAATAGTAATATTTATTTCGAAATTTGAGCTATCTCTTTATATATATATAAATATATGTTTTTCCTTTTTCTTTTTCTTCTTTGTCATTTTTTTTTTATTCTATAAAAATTTAATGTTTCTCATTAATTTGGGCTTATTTTATTAGTCGTTCTTAATTGTCTCGTTATATTTTTTTTCCAAAGTTTTTGAAGTAAATACTGAGAAGAAAAGAATACCTTGTAACTTCATGGCGTTACAAATAAAAAAAATTCAAAAAAACAAAAAAAATGAAAGGAACGGAAAAAAAACAGAAAAAACACCAAAGAGGAGTGAACATTAAAGAAAATGTTGAGAAGAAAAGAGGAGACTGTATTTTATTTATTTTTTTTTTTACATAAATAGAAGGGTGTTAGTTTTTTCTTAGAGAAAATATTTTTCGTTTATTTAGCTTAATTCCTCAAAAAATATAAATTAGAACTCTGCTTTTATTTTCCTTTTTTTTTTTCATACTTTTTTTACAAATAAAAAAAGTCGCGTAATTTGAGAAAAATGTTATAGTAGTTTGAAGGAAATATTATCGGGTTGTTTCTTTTATATTTTTTCTCCCAAATTTATGGGAAAGTTTTTTCCACTACTATGAAAAAAGAAAATTCCGAAAAATGAGTTTTACATAATTTTTTCAATAAACTAAGAACCTCTAAGATACGACTTGAAAATACAACCTTATTTTTTCAATCATTCTTTTCGCAAAGTTTTTAAGAAATGCACAGTAAAAATACGATATTGTATTCAAATTAAATATTATGTTTTAGCAAGAACACAAAGTATCAATATATATAAATATTACAACTATTCTCTGGCAAGTGTAAATATATATAAATATTACAATTATTCTCCGCAAATATATCGTACTATTTTGAGAATATTAGTCACATAAGTCATTTTATTAAATAGATGTCTTCATTATTTGAGTCTGGTTGACCTGGAAAGTTTGCTGAAAAACATAGAAGAAAAAAAACAAATGATTTACTATTAATATTCCAGATATATAAATAATTATAAATTTAATAAATGAGGGAAGAAGGAAATATATATTTTATATTACCCAATACAATGTCTTTTAGCTGTAGAAGTAAAAAACACAACAATCATTCTACATAAAAAATAACTTCTCTAAATTAGATAAGAAAAAAATTTTATTTACGTATTTTCCAATTTAAAAAAATGTGTTACCTCAAAGATGTTTGGATGGACGGATTGGATATTTCAGATATTTTTTCCCTAAAGGAATCAGAACTTTCAGGATTTTCGGCAACATTTTGCACCAACAGATTAGAACTGTAGAAGGAACATATACAACAATTCTACATAAAAAATAAGTTCTCTCAATTATATAAGGAAAAACACTTATTTACGTATTTGCCAATTTAAAAAAATGTGTTACCTCAAAGATGTTTCGATAGACGGATTGAAATCTTCTTCATTTTTTATAAGCAAAGTCTCCTTTGCCAGTCTTTTGCCTTTTAAATTATAATTTATAGTAAAAATTTTTGTTACCTTAAAAGAAGTAATGCTTGTTCTAAATTGCTGCAAGTCAGACATAACTTGGAAAATATGTTTCTGACCAATAATTTTTTTTTATTATAGGAGGAGTAGTAAATTGATCAGAAGTGGCCATTGTAGCTAATTGTTGTGCCGGGAAGTGGACCAAATCTTGTGCTAATCTGCCAAATACGGTAAAACATGCTATGCCGGTTGCATCTTCAACAATGGTGTTTAATTTGTACCTTATTTATAAGAAGAGAAAATTAGTTTTTTCATATAAAATAAGTAAATGTGTTTAATATACTAAAGACTATATTTTTCTTACCATGGTACATGAGATCGTTTATTTTTACCACAATGCTGACAACCCATTGTATCATCAGAAGTTTTTATGGCTGCTCGACAGTTATAGCAAGATTTATACCACCAGCCATATGACGTATCAATGTCTATAATTGTTGCTTCGCATGTATACTTTGTATTCTGTTTGTAAAAAATAATGTATAAAAAGGAAGAAAATCGAAAAGTTGTCAAAACAAAAAAAAAAAAACAAAGAAGGAAAAAAATGAATATATGTTTTGTTATATTTCGGTTAAACTCACCTGCGTGTCGAGCGAATGTATGTCTAATAATTCACCAACTATTCTCTTATTCAAACACATCTCCTCTTGAGGGCTAATCACCTGTTTGTTGTCAGCATGAATCCACTCAATTTGTTTAATTATTGTATGTAGTCTGCATGTAGAATAATAAATGAAGTGAAAGGGAAAAAAAAAAAAGAAGAAGGTGCAACATAAAGATTTGCAAAGTCATATCAATGAATATATATTAATATCAAACCTATTTCGAAAAGTAGAAACTTCTGGAATTTTCAAGTTCAAATAAATCTTTGAAGCAGAGCACGTCGATAGATGTACTTTCTCTGTATTTGAACAGTATAAAGTAATTACTAATTAGTATTTATATGAATGTTCAATCATTGAAAATACACACTAAATTTTTATTATACATTTACTATATCTACCTTGAAATGTTCTAATAGTCATTCCAGCTAGAATCACAATAATTGGGCCTTTACTTTGCTTAAAAGGTCCATTTATGGTCTCAAACAGTCATCGAGACAGTGGTATTTCAGGTTTCATGAAGCCATCATCTCTATCGGTATGTCCATGATATAGAAAGACCACTATGTTTATGTCAAGAAGTAAGAGAAGGGAATTTTGTTTCTCTCTCTATACGTCGACGGCATACTATTGGCTGGGAATGACATCGAGTTGATCAATACCACGAAGGAGTGGTTATCTTTCAATTTTGAGATGAAAGATATGGGTGAGGCGAGCTATGTGCTCGGTGTGAAGGTCATCAGAGATCGCTCTAGGAGACTTCTTGGTCTGTCTCAAGAATCCTACATTAAAAGGGTTCTGGAGCGGTTTAGGATGCATCATAGTAAACCCGTTGATACTCCAGTGGAAAAGAATCACACTTTGAGTCTTGATCAGTGCCCTAAAACGGATAAAGAGAAAAAGCAAATGAGTAGGGTCCCTTATGCGAGTGCGATTGGCAGCTTGATGTACGCTATATATGATGTGTACTCGACCTGACATATGCTTCGCTGTTGGTTTGGTAAGTCGTTACCAGAGCAACCCAGGACCTGCTCATTAGCAAGCGGTCAAGAGGATCCTTCGATACTTAAAGGGAACCAGTGATCTCGTTCTATGCTTTCAAGCTGGGGACTTGAGATTGAAAGGATATAGTGATGCTGTCAGGCCCCGAGTTTTGAAAAACATGCTAATTTTTTTTTTTTTTTTTTTTCAAAGTTTGAAAACAGCCAGGGCGCGACAGACCGCCACATATATAGAAAATTCTCAATTCCCTCATTAGAATTGAGCTTTTTCTATACATGTGCGGCTAAGCTTTTGCAACAACATCAGAGCAACTAAACTAAGTATAACTAAACAATTAAATTACAACAGGTTATGATTACAACTCTTTTATGTAATTTGCGGAATAATTAAAAGTAGCGGCTGCCATGGGTCGATTGCTAATACGGAACCTCACCAACACGTTCCGACATCCCAACACCCGAACGACCTGAAAAACAGTCACCCAGGGGGTGTGAGATACATCGACAGTGTATCCCAGTGGGCACGATGAGCCGAGAAATAGCTAATCGTACCTACTGGATAGATATAATAATCTGCGAATAGTAAATAGATCGATAGGTAAAGCTGAATAATCAATAAATCACGATATAACTAAGCAGATATGGGTACAGAAATATCAGAATCAATCATGGTGATAATCAAATATAACTGAGCAGAAGTAGGTACTGAAATAAAGCATGCTAGTATATGGAAGTATATAAGCTATGCATCAATCAAAGAACAGCAACTACCCAATCATATGCCACTATTGGTCTCACAGAACCTCAGGCAAAGATATCAAAGCAGAACCAACCACAACCATACTGGATTCCACCTAGCCGAGCTGAACAGCAACCCCGTACCATTGATATAGCCAAGAGGATCCTCGTACCTAAAGGTACAGCTGAGAGTTTCCTCATATCGGTACAGCCAAGGGGCTCCCCATACCCAGTGATACAGCAAGAGGGGATAGCTCACGGGTCAACCAGACCCTTTACCGATAAAGAACGCAATATGGGTGATCAATCCCATAGCGTACGCGAGTGAACAGCGGGTGCACAACTGTAGTGTCCCAGTTTTTCCCCTATGTTTTTCCCCTATTTCGGGGTGTGTAACACCTAGTGTTGGTGTGTTGGGCCCCAACATGTCAAAGTGATGTGTTGTTTGGACTTAGGGTGGTTTTGGAAGCGAGCCTGACCTTCGGCTGACTTTGCCGAATTTTTGGAATGGAATCAGGCCAAACGGAGGCCGTATTTGGATTCAGCGCGGAAAAACGCTTGAAAACGGCTATTTACTTATTTAATTTGGAGTCCGGATGCCCAAAAACGGACCCCCGGAAGTTTTCTGCGCAAAATGGTGCACGGGGGGGGTCTGTGGACCGGCCGGGACACGTGGCGCCTTATTATTGGGCCGGCGCACGGCTCTCGGTCCACGGAGCGGACCGCCGGTGCACGGTGCACCGGCGGGCCACGTGGCAGGCGCCCGTTGGTCCGGTCCAGGGCGCGCGGCGCACGGGAGGGTGCGCGGGCAGCGCGGGCAGGCCGGGCAGGCGCTGGGTCAGGCGCGGTGCACGGTGGACCGGGGCGCGCCACGTGGCGGCCCCGGATTGGTCGGCTCACGGGTGCGCGGCGCACGCAACACCGCGCGTGGGCGGCCGTACGCGCACGCGGGCGGCGCGTTGACGGACCGGCGCCCGTGTCGGGCGGGCGGCGCCGCCCCACGTGGCGCCACGCCATTGGCGGGCGCCGCACGCGGGCTGACCCGGGGAGGGGGGCACGTGGCGCTCCCCCACTGGGCCCGCACGGCTGCCGCCTGTTTGGCGGACGCGTGGCGGGCCCAGGGCCGGGTTGGACGGAAGGTCGGACGGGCGGGGATCCCGTGTGCGGCCCGGGTTGGGCTGGGCCGCACTGTAGCCGCCCGAATCTTGGCGGGCCGGGCTGCACTGTAGCAGCCCGAAAACCCCCCCTGCGCCCGAAAGTGGGGACACAGGGGAATTATGCCAATTGTTTTTGGGGGCCTATAAATAGGCCCCCTCCTCCCCCTTTGTTGGGGTTTTTCCGGGAAATAGAGAGAGATCCAGGGAGAGGTGTGAGAAGAGAAGTTTTTCCTCTTCTAATTTTCTACCTCGTGGTGCGTTTCCAGATTTTTGGGAAGATCGACAGCGGCGTTCCGGATTTTACAGTGTGCCTCGGTTTTCCCCCATTTCGGCCCGTTATCGTCGCATTTCAGTCCGAGGAGTCCCCTGCGCAGCACAGAAGTCCGATTCCGACGATTTCTTCGCCAGTGTGTTCCTAAGAGGTAGGGCTTCGTTTTTCGTGTTGATGGTTTCTCCAGATTCTGATTCTTTGGCACGATTCCCGAGGTGATTTGACACCCTATTTTGCTGGTTGGATTTTTGGACAGCGACGACTTCGACGAATTATTTCTCCGCGTAGGAATATCGGATCGGGGTGATTCAAGAGTCGATTTTGGGTGATTTTTCGCGAGGAACGCAACCGTGATTTTTCTGGGATTTTAGGAGCTCGGGACAGAGGTGAAAATTCCTCGTTTTGCGTGCTGATTTTTAAACAGCAAATGTGTGTTTGGAAATTGTGATATTTACACCTTGTACACTTGTGTGATACTGTAGGACATTGTGGCAGCTGACAGTGTGTTTAGAGGACAGCGGGTATTTTCTGGGTACATTGTACACGCTTTTCGAGGTGGGTGGTTGCGTATCCCTCTTTGTTGATTTGCACACTAGGAATAAAAGAGTCCCCAATTATGCATGTGATAGATAACTTGTAGTATATGGACCTATTGCATTTGGCCCCTAAATTAATTTAGTAGCTTCTATGTGATAGATCTGGGACAAGGAAATTGGACATTTGCTATATCGTGAACCGCATGCAATTTAGTAAACCAACAATATTATTAAAATAATTCTAAAAGTATTCTTCACATGAAACTTAGTCCTTTCCAAATGTTTTTAAAAGAGAACACTTGCATGCTTATTGGACAACTAGTTAAGTCACTATTTTATTGCAGCACGATATTATGGGATTTGACTTAGGAGAAAACATCTGTTATTGTTATTCTTCTCTAGCGATGCATGATGCTCGAGTCTGATCGGGATTTTGGGGATAGTATTGCTTGGGACAGTTTGGACATGTCTTAGGGGATTATGGGGCATAGTGGCAACCGCGGATGTTAGGCGGTTGACCAGATGTTTTTACCTTATCAGATTGGGACTTATGGGTTCAGCGGTGACCGCGGATTGTGGGCGGTTGACCGGATGTTGTTATCACACCAGATTGGGGATCGGGGTTGCATTAGTGGATGGAGTATTCCCACTTTGATCATGGTCATGATCCAGTCCTGCTATTGTGAGACATCGGTTACAGTGATGATTGATACAGAGATACTTTACTCGTGTGGGTCGCTCCCCTCGAGTGCCACTCCGGAGTAGGCTTTTAGACCGTGATGGGTGCCGGTCAGTTGGTGAGTTGTGAGTGATGACAGAGCAGGCAGTGCCAGTATTTCCTGGCCCTCTGATTGGGTTTTCTTTGGGCAGTCAGCTTTATAGTTGCATCTATACAGTCATCTTTTGGCACTGCATTTAGAGGCATAGTAGTGGTAGTTTCTTTTCAGCAGTCTTTATTGCATACCACTGTTCTTTCCTTTTTGCCTCTTTATTCCTAGTGGGTGCGTCAGCATCAGAGGTTTTACCCACTAGGGGAGGCTACTGGTTTATCTAGTAGTTCTCACCCCCATTGTTGTTTCTTGTTCTTTTTCCCCCTTTGTTTTGCAGAGTCGACTGTGGGAGCTGCTGGGCCTTCAGCGGCAGATCGAGGTAAGAGGATCGCCGACTAGCTAGATCGTCTACCCCGAGCGAGAGTTTAGCTAGACTATTACTGTACTCCCCTTTTGTATCTCAGACTTAGTAGTTTACTTTTGGGTCTGGCTGTGGCCAGCTGGTTGTATTATTTAGGTGAGCTGGGAGTATATTGTACTTTTATTACAGTTTACAGTTTATTTCAGTTTGAGATTACTGTTAGTTCTATTAGTTCAGCTCTGTTTATGCTCTTCTTGTATATTATCTATCTGAGCAGGTTACCAGCGCTTCGTGTACATGGAAAATTCTGTGTACACGGCGGATCTGTTGGCGGGCCCGGGTTCTGGTTACCCCCGGGGCGTGACAGATTAAGTTGGTATCAGAGCTTAGGGATAGGTCAGTTGGGACTTAGGAAACCCTAGGCTTTTGGCAGACCCTAGGATGATAGGGCGTGAGAGGCGTGACACTTTGCGAAAGTCGTTGATTTATTTATTGGACTCTTCCAGTGAGTGAGGAGGGATCGACATACCCAATTTCTGGTGGACCGTTATGTTGGCTGCAGACAACATAAAGTCGCAGAAATTGGGGGATGTCTTTGACTTTCGCTAGATTGGGTCGTGTGGGGTTATGTTACTGATTCGTGTTTCCTTGTGGCAGGATGCCTCCCCGACGTCGGATTCCCGCTCTGGGTGCCCCTACACCCCCTGGTGAGCCGGAGCAGACGGGATCCACTGAGATTGCTGAGCTGCGGGCCATGATGGCCCAATTGGCGGAGAGCCATCGTCAGCAGCAGCAGAGGATCGATCAGCTGCTCGCTCAGAGAGAGACACCACCCCCAGCTGTTCCTGAGGCCTTTGTGCCTCCTGTTACCCCTTTTGTGCCGTCAGCGCCATCTTCGAGTAGCGGGGCCCCTGGAGCTATTCAGCCTTTGACTGCGGAGGAGGAGCGGGATTTTGCTGACAAACTCGCCCAGTTTGTTAAGCGGGGACCACCTAGATTCTCAGGGCGGGATGCCCCGCCCTCGGCTGTTGGGAAATGGCTTTCTGCGATGGAGAAGCTTTTTCGGGATTTCTTCATCGACCCGAAGTATCGAGTGCACATGGCGGTGCACTGTTTGGACGGGGATGCTGATTTTTGGTGGCAGCGGGTGGAGCCACCGGAGTTCCGGATTTCTCGGCAGCTGCCCTGGGAGGAGTTCCGACGGTTGGTGCTGGACACCTATTTTTCGACCAGTGTGAAGAAAAAGTTGGAGGACGACTTGAAGAACCTGCAGCAGGGCGAGCGATCGGCCCATGCCTATTTCCAGGAGTTCATGGAGTTGTTGAACTGCGTGCCCTTCGTCGCTCGTGACGGGCCGCACCAGGTTGAGATGTTCGAGGGAGGCCTTCGTCCAGAGATTTACACCCTGGTGCATGCTCAGAGATTTCAGACTCTGGATGCAGCCGCAGAGCATGCACAGTGGGTGGAGAGAGGTGATCAGGTGGTGGCCAGACAGCGGGCCGCGGTCGCTCAGGGCTCCGACAGAAAGCGACCAGCCCAGGATGAGGGGGGACAGGCCAGTACTTGGAGGCCGCCCCGACCGCCACCGCCTCAGTTTTCGGGCCGTGGGCGTTCGGAGCGGCGAGGGCCTGGTGGATCCCAGAGGCCCCAGCAGCAGCAGCAGCAGCAGCAGAAATCGCAGTCGTCGCAGCGCGGATCTCAGCGGCAGCCACAGCGACAGCGACAGTCTCAGCAGCAGCAGTCCCGACAGACACGGGCTCCCAGCAGTTGTATTTTCTGTGGAGGTCCGCATTTCCCCGGCACCTGCGACCAGCGGTGGGGTCGTTGCTATGGATGTGGACAGCCAGGGCACATTCGAGCTGCGTGCCCCTTTTCGACCTCAGCCGCCCCTTCTTCAGCATCTACCCCTGTATCATCGCAGCAGCGGTCGACGGCTCAGCGGCCTTATGCTCCAGCGAGCAGGCCATCTTCTTCTCATTCCACCGACTATCGCCCTCCAGCTCAGAGTGGGCGGTGTATGCTGCACAGGTAGAGGATTCTTCAGCAGCGGACCATGTGGTGGCAGGTATCACTTTACTTTCTGGCATTAGGACTCGCACCTTATTTGATACTGGAGCATCGCATTCTTTCATTAGTAGATCTTTTGCATCATTACATGGGTTAGAGGTAGGACTTTTGCCACGTGCACGAGAGGTACAGATTCCCGATCACACTTTGCTCGTGGAGGAGTGTTGTTGGTCCTGCCCGATGCAGATCGAGTCCTGGATTATGCCAGCAGACCTGTTGGTCTTGAGACAGCTGCAGGATTTTGATGTGATTCTCGGGATGGACTGGCTGGCTCGGTATTTTGCGACTATTGACTGTGCCGAGAGGACTGTCACTTTTAGAGAGCCAGGCCAGGAGGTGTTGGTGTACCGGGGATGTCAGAGTGCTTTCTTTGCCTCTATGGTTTCGACTTCCCGAGCGAGGCGGATGATTCATCGAGGATGTGTAGCCTTTTTGGCTAGTGTTGTTGAGGGGCCTACGGCGGCACCGGGACTCGGGGATATCCCTATCGTCCGCGAGTTCCCGGATGTGTTTCCACCTGAGCTGACTTGTATGCCGCCCGACAGAGAGATCGAGTTTGTGATTGACGTAGTTCCAGGAACTGCGCCAATCTCTAAGGCTCCTTACCGGATGGCACCGGCTGAGCTGAGAGAGCTTAAAGCACAGTTGCAAGACTTGATGGATAAGGGTTTCATTAGACCCAGTGTGTCGCCCTGGGGAGCACCGGTGCTATTCGTGAAGAAGAAGGATGGGTCACTTAGACTGTGTGTGGACTATAGGGAGCTGAATAAAGTGACCATCAAGAACAAGTACCCTCTGCCGCGCATCGACGATCTCTTTGATCAGCTGCAAGGGTCTTGTGTCTTTTCCAAGATTGATCTACAGTCTGGTTACCACCAATTAAAGGTGAAGGCCGAGGATATTCCTAAGACTGCTTTCAGATCACGGTACGGGCATTATGAGTTTACAGTTATGCCATTTGGATTGACTAATGCCCCTGCCGCCTTTATGGACTTGATGAACAGGATATTTCGGCCATTTCTGGATCGCTTTGTGGTGGTGTTCATAGATGATATCCTGGTTTACTCCCGAAGCGAGGCTGAGCACGAGGAGCACTTGAGGACTGTGCTACAACTTCTGAGGGAGAAGAAGTTGTATGCCAAGCTGGTGAAGTGCGAGTTTTGGCTTCGGGAGGTAGCTTTCTTGGGCCATGTGATTTCCGCCGCCGGTGTAGCTGTAGACCCGGCGAAGATTGAGGCAGTTCGTGATTGGCCCCGACCGACGACTGTATCAGAGGTGCGCAGCTTCATGGGATTAGCTGGTTATTATCGTCGGTTTGTGGAAGGCTTTGCGAAGCTTTCCACACCCCTCACTCGGTTGACGCGTAAAGGGGTTAAGTTTATCTGGAGTGAGGACTGCCAGAAGAGCTTCGAGGAGCTGAAGGACAGACTGATGACTGCTCCTATCCTTTCCCTCCCTGTTATGGGGAAAGGATATGTGATCTACAGTGACGCATCGCACAGTGGACTGGGTTGCGTGTTGATGCAGGATGGGAGGGTAATTGCTTATGCATCGAGACAGCTCAAGGATTACGAGAAGAATTACCCTACCCACGACTTAGAGCTCGCTGCCGTGGTGTTTGCACTGAAGCTTTGGCGCCATTACCTGTACGGGGAGCATTGTGAGATCTACACCGACCACAAGAGCTTAAAGTATCTGTTCACACAGAAGGAGCTGAATTTGAGGCAGCGCAGGTGGTTAGAGCTACTAAAGGATTATGATGTGGATATCCTTTACCACCCAGGCAAGGCTAACGTGGTCGCTGATGCTTTGAGCCGGAGAGCAGTTCAGAGTTTGTCTATGTTGATCACAGACCAGGCGCCCCTATTGGAGGAGATGAGACGGCTCGAGATAGAGGTTGTGTCCCCTGGGGTCTCTGCTAGACTGACGTCATTAGTCGTGCAGCCCACTCTGCTGGACAGGATCAGGGAGAAACAGAGTGAGGACCCCCACTTGACCAGGATTCGAGATCAGCTTCCGAGTGATCAGTCAGGGGATTTTACAGTGGATGCTGCGGGAGTACTGAGGTACAGGGACCGAGCATGTGTGCCAGTGGATGCTGAGATCAGAGAGCAGATATTGAGAGAGGCCCATTATACACCTTATACCCTTCATCCTGGGGGGACTAAGATGTATAAGGACCTCAAGGCACATTTTTGGTGGAATGGCATGAAGAGGGATGTCGGGAGATTTGTGGCCCAGTGTTTGACTTGTCAGCAAGTAAAAGCTGAGCATCGGGTGCCAGCTGGCAAGTTACAAAGTCTCCCATCCCTGAGTGGAAATGGGACCACATTACCATGGACTTTGTGGTCGGATTGCCGAGGGCACAGGGCGGAGCAGATGCTATCTGGGTAGTGGTGGATCGACTTACCAAGTCAGCGCACTTTTGCCTATGCAGACTACTTGGCCACTCGATCGACTAGCCCAGTTATACCTTGATGAGATTGTGAGACTGCATGGAGTACCCGCCTCCATTGTGTCAGATAGAGATCCGAGGTTTGCCTCGCGTTTTTGGGGAGTTTGCAGACTGCGATGGGGACTCAGCTCAGATTCAGTACAGCTTTTCATCCTCAGACTGATGGGCAGTCAGAGCGGACCATACAGATCTTGGAGGACATGCTGAGGGCTTGCGTCTTGGATTTCGGCGGAGGTTGGATTCGGCACTTATCCTTGGTTGAGTTTGCGTACAACAACAGCTTTCAAGCGAGCATACAGATGGCTCCGTTTGAAGCGTTGTATGGACGCAAGTGCCGATCACCACTTTATTGGAGTGACGTAGGCGAGAGACGGACCTTGGGGCCAGATATACTGCTAGAGGCAGAGGAGAAGGTCCGGGTGATTCGACAGCATCTTCAGACCGCTCAGAGCCGACAGAGGAGCTATGCTGATGTTCGGCGACGAGACTTAGAGTTTCAGGTTGGAGATCATGTATTTCTGAAAGTCTCGCCGTCCAAGGGGATCAGGAGGTTCGGCATTCGCGGGAAACTCAGCCCCCGATACATTGGACCATTCGAGGTGTTGGAGCGTATCGGGCCTGTTGCTTATCGACTTGCACTTCCCCCGAGACTGGCTGGTGTCCACGATGTTTTCCATGTTTCCACACTGAGGAGGTACGTCTTCGACCCGTCGCACGTCATCGACTTTGCACCCCTCGAGATCAGCGAGGATTTGAGATATGAGGAGCGCCCAGTGCGGATTCTTGATCGGGAGGTGAAAGAATTGCGCAATCGGACCATTCCCTATGTGAAGATCCTTTGGAGCAATCATGATGAGCGCGAGGCGACGTGGGAGCCAGAGTCAGAGATGATGGACGCCTACCCCTACTTGTTCGAGGCTCTGGATTGAGGTATGATTTTAGTTTCGAGGACGAAACTTTTGTTAGTGGGGGAGGATGTAGTGTCCCAGTTTTTCCCCTGTGTTTTTCCCCTATTTCGGGGTGTGGAACACCTAGTGTTGGTGTGTTGGGCCCCAACATGTCAAAGTGATGTGTTGTTTGGACTTAGGGTGTTTGGAAGCGAGCCTGACCTTCGGCTGACTTTGCCGAATTTTGGAATGGAATCAGGCCAAACGGAGGCCGTATTTGGATTCAGCGCGGAAAAACGCTTGAAAACGGCTATTTACTTATTTAATTTGGAGTCCGGATGCCCAAAAACGGACCCCCGGAAGTTTTCTGCGCAAAATGGTGCACGGGGGGGGTCTGTGGACCGGCCGGGACACGTGGCGCCTTATTATTGGGCCGGCGCACGGCTCTCGGTCCACGGAGCGGACCGCCGGTGCACGGTGCACCGGCGGGCCACGTGGCAGGCGCCCGTTGGTCCGGTCCAGGGCGCGCGGCGCACGGGAGGGTGCGCGCGCGGGCAGGCCGGCAGGCGCTGGGTCAGGCGCGGTGCACGGTGGACCGGGGCGCGCCACGTGGCGGCCCCGGATTGGTCGGCTCACGTGTGCGCGGCGCACGCAACACCGCGCGTGGGCGGCCGTACGCGCACGCGGGCGGCGCGTTGACGGACCGGCGCCCGTGTCGGGCGGGCGGCGCCGCCCCACGTGGCGCCACGCCATTGGCGGGCGCCGCACGCGGGCTGACCCGGGGAGGGGGGCACGTGGCGCTCCCCCACTGGGCCCGCACGGCTGCCGCCTGTTTGGCGGACGCGTGGCGGGCCCAGGGCCGGGTTGGACGGAAGGTCGGACGGGCGGGGATCCCGTGTGCGGCCCGGGTTGGGCTGGGCCGCACTGTAGCCGCCCGAATCTTGGCGGGCCGGGCTGCACTGTAGCAGCCCGAAAACCCCCCCTGCGCCCGAAAGTGGGGACACAGGGGGAATTTTGCCAATTGTTTTTGGGGCCTATAATAGGCCCCCCCTCCCCCTTTGTTGGGCTTTTTCCGGGAAATAGAGAGAGATCCAGGGAGAGGTGTGAGAAGAGAAGTTTTCCTCTTCACATTTTCTACCTCGTGGTGCGTTCCCAGATTTTTGGGAAGATCGACAGCGGCGTTCCGGATTTTACAGTGTGCCTCGGTTTTCCCCCATTTCGGCCCGTTATCGTCGCATTTCAGTCCGAGGAGTCCCCTGCGCAGCACAGAAGTCCGATTCCGACGATTTCTTCGCCAGTGTGTTCCTAAGAGGTAGGGCTTCGTTTTTCGTGTTGATGGTTTCTCCAGATTCCGATTCTTTGGCACGATTCCCGAGGTGATTTGACACCCCATTTTGCTGTTTGGATTTTTGGACAGCGGCGACTTCGACGAATTATTTCTCCGCGTAGGAATATCGGATCGGGGTGATTCAAGAGTCGATTTTGGGTGATTTTTCGCGAGGAACGCAACCGTGATTTTTCTGGGATTTTAGGAGCTCGGGACAGAGGTGAAAATTCCTCGTTTTGCGTGCTGATTTTTAAACAGCAAATGTGTGTTTGGAAATTGTTATATTTACACCGTGTACACTTGTGTGATGTTGTAGGACATTGTGCAGCTGACGGTGTGTTTAGAGGACAGCGGGTATTTTCTGGGTACATTGTACACGCTTTTCGAGGTGGGTGGTTGCGTATCCCTCTTTGTTGATTTGCACACTAGGAATAAAAGAGTCCCCAATTATACATGTGATAGATAACTTGTGGTATATGAACCTATTGCATTTGGCCCCTAAATTAATTTAGTAGCTTCTATGTGATAAATCTGGGACAAGGAAATTGGACAATTGCTATATCGTGAACCGCATGCAATTTAGTAACCCAACAATATTTTAAAATAATTCTAAAAGTATTCTTCACATGAAACTTAGTCCTTTCTAAATGTTTTTAAAAGAGAACACTTGCATGCTTATTGGACAACTAGTTAAGCCACTATTTTATTGCAGCACGATATTATGGGATTTGACTTAGGAGAAAACATCTGTTATTGTTATTCTTCTCTATCGATGCATGATGCTCGAGTCTGATCGGGATTTTGGGGATAGTATTGCTGGGACAGTTTGGACATGTCTTAGGGGATTGTGGGGCATAGTGGCAACCGCGGATGTTAGGCGGTTGACCAGATGTTTTACCTTATCAGATTGGGACTTATGGGTTCAGCGGTAACCGCGGATTTTGGGCGGTTGACCGGATGTTATTATCACACCAGATTGGGGATCGGGGTTGCATTAGTGGATGGAGTATTCCCACTTTGATCATGGTCATGATCCAGTCCTGCTATTGTGAGACATCGGTTACAGAGATGATTGATACAGAGATACTTTACTCGTGTGGGTCGCTCCCCTCGAGTGCCACTCCGGAGTAGGCTTTTAGACCGTGATGGGTGCCGGTCAGTTGGTGAGTTGTGAGTGATGACAGAGCAGGCAGTGCCAGTATTTCCTGGCCCTCTGATTGGGTTTTCTTTGGGCAGTCAGCTTTATAGTTGCATCTATACAGTCATCTTTTGGCACTGCATTTAGAGGCATAGTAGTGGTAGTTTCTTTTCAGCAGTCTTTATTGCATACCACTGTTCTTTCCTTTTTGCCTCTTTATTCCTAGTGGGTGCGTCAGCATCAGAGGTTTTACCCACTAGGGGAGGCTACTGGTTTATCTAGTAGTTCTCACCCCCATTGTTGTTTCTTGTTCTTTTCCCCCTTTGTTTTGCAGAGTCGACTGTGGGAGCTGCTGGGCCTTCAGCGGCAGATCGAGGTAAGAGGATCGCCGACTAGCTAGATCGTCTACCCCGAGCGAGAGTTTAGCTAGACTATTACTGTACTCCCCTTTTGTATCTCAGACTTTAGTAGTTTACTTTTGGGTCTGGCTGTGGCCAGCTGGTTGTATTATTTATGGTGAGCTGGGAGTATATTGTACTTTTATTTCAGTTTACAGTTTATTTCAGTCTGAGATTACTGTTAGTTCTATTAGTTCAGCTCTGTTATGCTCTTCTATGTATATTATCTATCTGAGCAGGTTACCAGCGCTTCGTGTACATGGAAAATTCTGTGTACACGGCGGATCTGTTGGCGGGCCCGGGTTCTGGTTACCCCCGGGGCGTGACAACAACCATCATAATGC
>CM054954.1:8000916-8047762 GCA_029168755.2 Tillandsia fasciculata
AAATCACGTAAAATTTTGATAGAAAAATTTTTATACTATACAAAATAATATCAATATTTTTGATCCAAAATTTTAGTATCCTATTATTATATTTTGTGAGATTTTTATTTTCAGCCGTTGATTTTGAACTCTTTCGATCACTAGGTGAATGATATCGAAAAATCACAAAATTTAATTTTTAAATACTTCAAATATTTTAAATCAAATTTAAATGAGTTGATTGTCCATTCGAAAGTCCGAATATTATAAATAATTTGGGAGCACGAACGATTCCGTTCCTCTAAAAGCACACAAGTTCTACTCATCTAATTATTCAAATACTATTTTTATTCAAAAACAAATTTAATCTTATTCCTATTTGATTTTGAACTTATACTTATTTTTGAAATAAACAATTTAATCTTAAATCCAAACCAAATGGAGTCTAAAAGAATGTGGAGTGAATGATGAAAGGCCCTCTTTTTTTTTTTTTTTTTTAATCATTTCATCCATCCAAAAATTTCGTTTCTATCTAAGTAGAGCTATAATGAGGATAAAAATAAGAAAATTCTCTTTTTGATCCATTCTGGTCCGCCTTCGCTTCCATCTTAATCCTTGGCAAATGGTACTGTGAGTGAGGGCCAAACATAAAATATAAATTAACTTCTCTTCCATCTTATTCCTTGGCAAATGGGCAGCAAACCGTAAAATAAAAATTAATTTATTTTGAATTCCTTCCGACCAAATAAGATGCAGCGTGGTCGGATCCGCCCTATTTTCGTCGGGAGGCATTTTGCCTATGATTTCTCTGTGTGTTCTTCCAAACACAGAAACAATAGTCTCTAGTGATAGTCTTTATATTGTCTGTTTTTTTTTTTTTGTTTTGTTACTTGCCCCTTTTCCTCTGTGTTCTTCCAAACAAGGAACAAAAAGTATGTTTTGGTTGTTGTAATATATTTGGAAGCTATGATTTTTACATTTTGGTTCTGAGATATAATCACTAGTTCGGCATTTTGCTATCTGCGAGTCTAAAAAAACAAAACAGAGATTGGCAAAATTCCAAAATTTTCAGAAAAATATTCAATAATAGTTCAATTGACAAACTATAAACATATAACACTATAAGTATAAATTATTTTTTATCATTTTCAAGATAATAAAAGTAAAAAGAATATAATTAATAAAGTATAAAACATTTAACTTTGTTGTCTGATTTCTATATTTTTTATATATTCTAATATATATAATATATATATATATATATTATATATATAATATATATTATTATATTATATATATATATATATACACACACACACACTAGTACAGTGACCTGTGTGATACGCTAGGTAGATAATGTTAGATTTTATATATGGATTTGGTGATTTTAAACTTATGTTTTGATCTTTGGGCTTTTCTGGACGGCCTAATATCTATGAGTTTTGCCTGGGAGCCCAAACCCATTTTTTCCTCTAAATGTGATGTTTAGTCCCACATTGAAAACTCATCACAAGTAGAGTAGGTTTATTTACTCCTTTACTTGTACATGTATTGGTTAGGAGAAAGTGAGAGCAATGTTTCTCCTAAACACACGCGAGCCCGAGTCGAACGGGCGCGCGATGACCTAGTTTTTTTTTATTTTGATTTTTCTTGGACTACCCAAGAGCCTTCCTTGAAAAGTGCCTTACGGGCTACCCAAGAAAGCTACCTATTGGAGCTTGTCCCTGGTGGAGAATGGACTTCCTTGTTGGGCTCTATATTTAGAGGAAGAGATGGTGGTTGTGGTTAAAGGCATTAGCTACAGTACTAGCATTAGCATACTGAGATTTAAATTTTCCTACTCTTTTGATTTTGAGCTTTTCATTTTTTCTGGATCTCTAAAAGATGTTGGATTTGCTACGCACCATTCCGAAGTTGTTGCCGACGGGGTGGACAGTAGTTGTTGTATCGCTAGGGGTGATTGCCGGAAACTCGCACGTGGAGGGACAATCTCGCTTCTAGAACAATGCTTACGCACGTCTCGACATTCACAGACTTCATTTAAACTTTATTATATTTTATTATTAACAGTATGATAGAAAACTAAATACTAGTATTTCGATTTTAAATTAAGTTTAAATTATTTGACTAAAAAAATATTTTGAAAAGATATATTTTTCCAACAGATAATAGAAACAAAATTATAAAATGTTAATAAGTTTTATGTTTAAACCTTATTGATACACAATAAAATATACCATATTAATCCTATAGAGCTAGGGGTGGAGAAGAGCGAGCTTATCTCAGCTCAAATTTGACTTGAAATTAATTTTGAATCTAAATTTAGGCTCAAATTCGACTTGAAATTAATTCAAGCCGAGCTCGAGCGAGCCTAATTTCGAGTCGAAGGAGCTCGAGCTCTAAACATGCCGCTTGAAATTTTTAACATCATGCAATCTATAGTTTAACTTCTATAAAATAAATATATAGAATTTGATACAAAAGCATCTATTATAGTTTAAAATACAAAGTAAATATATAAAATACAGTATTATAATATTAAAAAAATAATTTATGAATTAATATATCTAACTTTGTAAAAATATCCATTTCTATGATAAGGAGGGCAAGAAAGTAATAAGAAATTTATGACTACAGAGAAAGAGAGAGATTAGAAATTTAGGGCAACTGAAATTGTAAATTTGTGAAAGAAAAGGAGAGAAAGAGTAATTAGGGCTTAGCCTCTTGAGCCAATGAATATAATTCAATAGCTTAAACTCTATATACACTAGGGGTGGCAATTCAGCTCGCTGTTCGCGAGCCAGCTCGTGTTCGGCTCGAAATGAGCTCGAGATCAAATCGCTCGTTTAGTAAACGAGCCGAACACGAGTCGAATTTTTCAGCTCGTTTAATAAACAAGCCGAACACGAGCTGGGGTCAGCTCGCTCGTGTTCGGCTCGATAACGACTTGAATATATATATATATATATATATATATATATATATATATATATATATATATATATATATATATATATATTTTACTATTTAGATTTTAAACTATTAATTTTTTATAAATTTTATTTTTTTAATTTTTTTTTCAGTTTTACATCTAATAATAGGAATGAAAATCAAACTTGTTGTTCGCGAGTCAGCTCGTGTTCGGTTCGTTAATAAACGAGCCGAACACGAGCCGAATTTTTCAGCTAGATATTTAAACGAGCCAGCTCGTGTTCGGCCCGAACACGAGCCGAATTTTTCAGCTCGATATTTAAACGAGCCAGCTCGTGTTCGGCTCGTTTATTAAACGAGCCGAACACGACCCCAGCTCGCTCGTGTTCGGCTCGTTGACACCCCTAATATACACGTAATTAAAATACATTATATATATATATTGTGTTTTTTGAGTTGAATTCAAACGAGCCCAATACTTCAGCTCAATTTGAAATAAATTTTGAGTTTTCCTTTTTGTTCCAACTCGACTTATTTAATTTCGAGTTGAGCTCAAGCAAGCTGACTTCCGAGCCGAACGCAAGTCGAATATGAACAGGCTCGCTTATTTACCAGCCCTATATATATATATATATATATATATATATATATATATATTATATATATATATATATATATAGCCAATCTATAATTAAACTCGACTATTAAAATATAAAATTATATTAATAAATTTATAAAGTTTTGAATGAAAATTTTTATTATGGTTCGAAACAGTATTAAAAAAGTATTTTTAATATTTTTTTTACACAAATAAAATACATATATTTTATTTTATTATTTTTTACGACATAAATATTCGAAAGAGATGCCATTATGCCATCAATTTTTTTTTTTTAGATCTAAAGAAAAATTAATGGTAGAAAAAATAATTGAATTTATAAAAAAAAATAAACTAATCATCTTTCCTCGTGATAATAAAAAATAAAAATACTTTAAATTATAATAATTATCAATTTTTAAAATTATTAAAAAAAAGTGAAGATATAGATGAATCAGCAGTAATAATAATAAAAGTTATAATTATTGTTATCAACCGACCTTAGTGCAAGTGGCAAAGGGCTTGGTGGTTGATACTCGAGACCCGAATTCGAAGCCTAGTTGCTTCACATTTCCAGCTAAGTTTATTTAAAAAATAAACGAAGCGGTAGCATGCTACATTTCTCTCCCTAAACTTCATGCTAAAGCAGTCCTCAGAGATCCAGATGTAATAAAATGAGGATTGTATGAGTCGTATCTTAAAGAAACATATCTATTCTAGAGATCCAGATGTAATAAAATGAGGATTGTATGAGTCGTATCTTAAAGAAACATATCTATTCTATTAATAATAGAGTTTAAGAGATAAACACATAATTTTTATTAATTAAATAATTAAAAATATAGATAATTATATTAAAAATTAGAAAACGATGGAGATGGAGAGTATCAAGGCATCAACAAAAATAGGTAAAAAAAAAAAGATCGAGATAAGAATAAATGTAATCAGGAGAAGGAATCAATTCCAACCGCCACACCACAAAACGATGAGGAGAAAGAGAAGAGGTGGCACCACTATCGAAATTTACAATCGACGGAGTAATATACGATGATGAAGATGATGATGATGGTTATAGGCTGAGGACTTCTCTTTTATTTGTAACCAAAAACTAAAGAAAACTATCAAAATGGGATACACACAAAAAAAAATAAATAAATAAAAAATAGAAGTACGAAAAGATAAGAGATTATTTAAAAACTAAAATAAATATTATTTTTAATAAAAAAAATAACTTAAAAAAAAGAAGATAATGTAGCCAAAGCAAAGAAATAGCAAATAAAAAAATTAAAAAAATAAAATAAAAATTAATATAAAATTAAATGATATATAATTGTTGTTGATGTTGTTGTTGTTGTTGTTGTTGTTGTTGTTGTTGTTGTTAGTATCACTCACTATTTACGATATCTTATTTAATTGATTGTATGAGACCAGTTTAATAATGGAGCGGGTGCTTGTACACCCCACTTGGGGTGTAAAAAAGCATTTCCCATATTCTAAAACTCATTCTCACGGATGCTCTTCTTCACTCACCTTTTCTCGTTCCCCGAGTGGCACCCAATCTCGGACCACCAATCATATCGCTTCAATTCTCCATCTCACTCACACATTCTGCCACGTGCCATATTCTTTCCCCTGGTTTTCTCCTGTACTTCTCCATAAATGCAATTACAGGACAGTATCCTTCTCCCATTTCGCATTCTACTTCCCTCCCCTCTTCTTCCTATTTTTTTCTTCCGATGCCGCTTCCCCGCGTTTTTCTCCCCTTCTCCATTTCCTCCGCTGCGAAGCACGACACAATCACTGAGCTCGCCGCCAATCCTTCTTCCTCCCTCCGCTCCCTTACTCTCGCGGCCGCCTCGTCCGCATCCTCCTCCGACGCAGCTACGTCATCCGACGAATCCGCCTCTCTACTCACCTTCCCCTCCCTTCTTCCCTCCAATCTCTAATTCCTTCTTCTTCTTCTTCTTCTTCTTCTCCTTCTTCTTCTTCCTCTCCCTTCTCTGCCTCCTTCGCGTACCTCACTTCTCTCCAACCAGTCGGCCCTTCCGCCGGCAGCGTCGTCACCGCCGCCCGCCGCCCTCGCTTCCTCCCCACGTCCCTCTCCTCTACTGCGCAACTCCATCCGAGATCTCCATCTACGACCTCCGCAGCCTCCGCCCGATCGACGCCGTCGCCGTCGCCGCCTGCCCCTCGGCGGGGGCGGTGAAATCCATCGCACTCCTCCCCGACGGCCGCCGCGCCATCACCGCCCACCAGGATGGGCGAGTCCGCGTGTGGCGACGTTCCTCCGGCCGCCTCCGCCTCCGCCTCCGCCTGGCCGCCGCCCTCCCCACCGTCCCCGACCGCATCCGCCGTCTCCCCCTCCCTGGCAGCTACGTCCGCGTCCGCCGCCACCGCCGCCACCTCTGGATCGAGCACGGAGACGCCGTCTCAGCCGTCGCCGCCGCCGCCGCCGGCGACCTACTCTACTCCTCCTCCTGGGACATGACCCTCAAGATCTGGCGCGCCTCCGACCTCCGCTGCGTCGAGTCCCTCAAGGCGCACGACGACGCCGTCAACGCCGTCGCCGTCGCCCCCGACAGGAAGGTCTACACGGGGTCGGCCGACGGGAGTATCAGAGTCTGGACGCGCGGGGAGCGGCGGCACGCGCTGGCGGCGACGTTGAAGCGGCACGCGTCGGCGGTGAACGCGCTGGCGATCGGCGGGGATGAGCTTGGAGCGGTGCTGTACTCAGGGTCCAACGATCGCTCGATCTTGGTGTGGGAGATGGAGGGCGCCGCCGAGCACATGGCGGTCGTGGGGGCTTTGCGGGGCCACGAAAAGGCGGTGCTGTGCATCGCCTGCGTCGGAAACGTCGTCTTCAGCGGGTCCGCAGATCGCACGGTGAGGATTTGGCGGAGGTGCGGGACGCAGCACGGCTGCCTCGGGGTACTGGTTGGACACTCGAGTGCTGTCAGGTCGATTACCGCAGTCCGAACGCCGGAGGAGGCGGAGGAGGAGACGGCGAAAGAAGAGGAGTTTAGGTTGTGCACCGGCAGTCTGGATGGAGAGATTAGAGTATGGCGGGTTCGGGTTTCGATACGAGGCGAATCCCATCCGTCATAACATATAATAATAATAAATTTTGTTTTAATTTATTTATTTATTATTTTAGAAAAAAAAAATTTAAAAAAAAAGCTGATATTTTACTAGTAATAATAATAATGTGTAATAAAAAGACTGTAAAAGTTTTTTTTTTTTTTTTAAGGTGATCAGCAGTGTAGCGGGATTGGATGTACTTTGGTATGGCTTTGTGCCAATTGATTTTGTAGCTGTAAAGAGCTGTCCCTATTGCGGAGTATTCCACTTACACGCGGAATGTGTGAGCCCTACTCATTCTGCGGAGGAATTATTATGTCGTATATGGGATGACACTTTCCCCGTTCGGAAGCTACAGCACCTTTACATGTAAAAAAATATATTTATTTAAATAAATAAATATATCACTTGTTATTGTTTACTTTATTTTCAAATAATATTATTAGTGAATACAATATAAAATTGTTTTTTTACTAAATAATTGAAAGCATCATAGGCTCATAGCAGGTTTTTTGTTTTGGGACTAAATTTATTTCCACTTTATATCTTTAGCAGAAGTTTGAGAATTTTTTTTTTTTTGCAAAATGCTTGGGAAGTGACCGTTGTTATTGAAAAAAAAAACAATGGTCAGATGAAGTATGCCTTAGCATTTATTAATTTGAATAAAATCTACAAATATTTGTAATTTATGATTAAATTTTTAATAATGAAAGAAGGTAAATTTATATTTTGTTAGGTCAGTCTTATTTTTCTAGTTTATGAAAATACAGTTTTTTTTTTTAATTAATTTTTTAGTTATCTTATATAGGATAACTGATCGGCAGTGAAGAACAGTAGGTTCATCCTTCCCTCTAAAACTACTTATTTTCAAGCTTCTACTTCCCTAAGAATTGCTATTTAACTAATAAATTATTATAAATTAAGTTGTTATTAATTAGTTAATATGTGAATATTAACTTATACATAAATCCGCGCTACGCTCTGGATATAAATTTTTTTTAGTACAAATAGTTTATTTTTATAAAAATATAAAAGTTATGATATAAAAAAATTTGAATGATTAGTGGTGAAGAGCCATAAGGACAACAAATAAAAGCTTTTTTCCAAATATAGTGGGTAAACAACCAATCAATTCAAAAAAAATTGATATAAATTTTAAGCTTTATTATATATTGAACTCAAAATCGAATCGCTCGTTTAGTAAACGAGTCAAAATTTTCAACTCGTTTAATAAATAAGTCGAACACGAGCTGGGGTCGGTCCGCTCTTGTTCGACTCGATAACAAACTCGAATATATAATATATATATATATATATATATATATATATATATATATATATATATATATATATATAAATAAGATTTTTATTATCTAATTTTTATTCCAACTTAAATATAAAATTTAACTTTGTTATAAAGAGACCTATTTATAAAAAAAAAGGCTCATTTATCTATAAATATTTTTAAAAGCATAAAAAAATTTTTAGTCCTTAGAACTGATTGGTTATTGAATCAAAAGTCAATAATAATGATTATTTGTAAGATCCACCCTAATAAAATAATTCAAAAACTATTATAATTGATACAACGATTAAAATTATTAGTGTCAATACGTTTATTACTTTCAAATGCACATTGAGTGAACTTGTATAATAGATAGTGACACAACCGCCTCGCCAGCGCATATTAAATATCAAATATTTAGATAAATTAAATATCAATTGGCCATATTAAAGATTAACTAACAGTATTTACACAATTATATAAAGAATCGAAAATCATATAAAAAATAACGGGTGCTTAAATAAAATAATATCGTAAATAAATTACACATTCTTAAACAAAATAATACTACAAATAAATTACACATATTCAACTCACTGCCTATACTATTTAACAATTCTAAACAGGAAGTAATGTTCATCTCGAATTGAGCTGATGTATTCAGAAAGAAATAACTTCTCAAAGTAGGGGGGCCTAACAGGGAAAAAGCGCTTTCACAAGTCGGCGGTGTAGAGGTCTTCTCCAATGGGTGGTCACAAAGCAGGATAAAAAAAATAAGCGCAATTGATAACTCAACTTACGGTTATTTTCCCACGTGATCACATGTTAGATCAATAAAACCGCTTGTTTTGATTTGATACCTCCTATTAAAATTTTGATAAATTTTTCGTGGTTGTAAAACTGCGTTTTTTTGTTTTTTTTTTGTTTTTTTTCCCTGGTTGAGGGAACTCTATGCTAAAATCTAGTTACATCATTGCAGAGTCTGAGGCAGCTAAAACACAATCTCAAATCATAATCATCTTCTACTATATACATATGGTTGAGCTGGTGCGAAGAGATAATCATGTTGGACTCGTCGATCGCAGATTAATTTTATAAAAAGAAAGAATTTTAAGGATTAAAACAACATACTTATTATGTTGTACTCGTGTTTTCCGATGTCATTTACGTAATAACTACCTTTATTATGAAACTACTTTATTTTAAGCTTCATTTTGCTGCTTTTTTCCTTTTTTCTTGTTTGTATGGGAAAGATGAAGTTATAAATGAGCAAGTGCAGTTCTTTCAGGAGTTTTCTGGTGATGTAATAATATGGAATCAGTTTTTGTTGGCTGCAATATGTTTACAATTTTACCCTGAAAATCTCAAATTAAGGGACATTTACAAACTCTCTTTGAGGTTTGAAACTATCAGATGAAATGGAGTGTAGATACAGTATTTATACCATCCACTATAGTATCTGCTTTTAGTTGGATCCAGACCAGATCCGGTCGGGTCGGTTATAGAATTGTGGTATTTGAAATTTTATAAATAAGTGATTGATATATAAATCAAAATATTGATTCATTTAGAGAGAGATGGTTACAAATAGGACCACAATAAGAGTAGCAGTCATTTATCAATTCTTAAGTAAGAAAATCCTACAGATCAAGCTGGTGTGGCTTCCGCAGCATAATACGCTTTGATCTCCTGGACATCGTCGTAGCTTCGAGAAATATGGGAGATCTCTGGTGAATCTCGGTAGGAACAACCAATCAAGGGCCTGCAAATAACACCACTATTTTATAGCAAAGCTGATTAAGAAAGATGCTTCAAATGTGTTCCATCTGTTCAACCAATCTGATGATGATATACATTATCAATTGCATAGAGAAGAAGGCACATATTTCATAGGATTAGGTTTAATATATTACAGATTAACAGCATGTTAGATTGCATGCCTTTGACTCGCCCTTTGCTTTCGAGTTATCGACAATTGAAATGAAATGTAAAAGATTAATACCGATCGTGTTTTCGTTCTCTTGTAACTTTCGAACATTACGAATTACCTATCGCTGGTAAACAACACAATTTGCATGAATAATTATTTAAAGCGTATTAAGAGTAACTCAAATGAGATAAAACATGAGCCTGCATTTGTAACTCAAATAGGGAGAGGGGAAGATCCCTCGTACTGTGTTTTTTTCCCGTAAAAGCTTGACCTCCTGTTGTTTCCATCAAGAAGGACATCGGAAAAACTTCGTAGAGAACACTGTTTACATAAAAAGAAAAAAATAATAAATAAACTAATTACTACAGCAAAGTGATTTTATCCAAAAATTACACACATTCTGATAATTGGTAGAACCCTGCGTACCGTAGTTTTCCGTTTGGACTCTTATTATCTGCAGGGTACATAAAGATGCCTCCGTAGAGCAACGTGCGATGGACGTCGGCGACCATACTGTGGACATTTTAGGGAGCACAATCATGTGAAGTTGTAAATACAAAAAAGAACAGATATTATAAATCTAATTCACACATGCCATGATGATAATGTAATCTAACAGTATACAATAATTTCCTCTTTGAGACTACCAAGTAATGAGAGGATAGCCAGAAAACCACACCTTCCAATATATCTCAGAGATTTTGATGATAAGCAGAGCGAATCTGCATAGTTTCCTCAAAATTTGTAGTAGGTTTTGATATGTATCTACTCTGATTAGATTTGAAGTCACTATCTGCTATTTCAACACTGTTAAAAAAGAATTTCGAGAAGTTTAATAGTAACTGGAGCAAACAGTAAAAAACAAAAAATGGCAAAAAGAAGCCAAGTTAAAGAAGCTTAACAACTTAGCTTGCGAATAACAGTTCCAAGAGTAAGCAAACTTCGATTAATATGGCAACCTTCTTTTAGCCTCACACCAGCCGATAATGCCTGATAAGCACGGTCGCTTCCAGCTAGATCAACAAAATTCTGTATTGCAAGAACAAATTCAAAGTTCATCATCCCTTTCAGATTGAAATAAGAATTCATGACCGATTCATGAAAAAATTTCATTACACACACAGGCCGCAAGGGTGCTTGAATATTTTACCCAAGAATTCGAGCACGACTTTCAATTGTCTGCAAATAAGAGAAGAGAAAATTTACTATAGCATTTAATTCAATTTCGAGGTAAGACCTAAATTATGAGCTAGGGAGTACCAATCTGAGTATTTGATGAGATCTGGAGCTCATTTCATTCAAGGAGGTTTCTCCAATTTGCCTTTGAGCTGCAACAGATGTCAGGCTATTCAGTTTAGTACATAAAAAAACTCAAGCACTAAAAGTCTAAACTCTAAACAGTTTTATTTCCACACCGTCCCAAACAGCAAGGAGCTCCCTGAATGATCCTCGGGTCCCTCAGAGTTTCCTCTGTAAGCTTCTCAAAACAGTCCCTTTTTATTGACAATTCGAAGAAAAAAACAGATAATAATATAATATAAATACACAGGTGAAGTATGAAAATTGCTCAAAAATGTTATTGCAGTCGCTAAAGCAAGAACTATACCTCTGGACCATCAGAAGCCGGAGAGGAGTGGTATCAACACTCAAAGAACGAGATCCCTCACGGCTTCGTTTGCCTATATCTCCATTGCTGAGGAATTTGTAGAACAAATTCTCTCTCCTGTGTGCTGCGAAAGGGAGAAAAAAGAACCGCTTATGTGATGATCCGGACTCCCGCAGAACCTTCGCAACATTAATAGTGACTGTAGAGGCTTGTACAGTGCAACGGAGCTTGTAGAACGAAATTGGATATTTAAAATTGACTCTGCGCGAAAATCGGAGCAAACGGGAATTTCGGGAGCTTTTTGCAAAATTTCGGATGAGAATTTGGCGAAACGGACGTCGTATTTGGACTCAGCGCGCGAAAACGGTCAAAACGGTATATTCGCTTTATTTTTCGGCACTTGGTACTGTTCACCGGAACAGTAACCGCCGGCCGGAATTACTGTTCCGGCCGGCGGCGGCCGCCGGCGAGCGGCGGCGGGCGGCGGCGCACGGCGCGCGGCAGCGGCGCAGCGGCGGGCAGCGGCGGCGGCGGAGCGCGGGGAGCGCGGCGCGCGGGCAGGCGCGGGCAGCAGGCGCGGGCGCGCGCGCGGTCCATGGACCTGGCGTGCACCGGGAGCACCGAGTTTTTCCTCTGCCACGTGGCGGCACCCGATTGGCTGGCCGGCTTCTAGAAGTCACGTGGGAGGGTGACACGTGGCACGCTCCTATAGGCCGACATTTTCCGGAAAACCCGGAGCGCGGACCGATCACGTGGACCACGTGGCCACGTGGCGAAATCTGATTGGCCCTTGCACGGCTGTTTCCTGTTTGGGCGACACGTGGCGCTTCCTGGATGGCCAGTTTCCGTGTTTCCTGTTCGGGATCTGATCCCGTGTGGGAATATTCCCTTTGGCCCATTATAAAGAGGGAACCCCACCCCCTCTCATTGCACCTCGTTTTGCGCGCCAGAGAGAGAGAATCAGAGAAAAGTGCCCAATACGAAAGTTTTCCTCTCTCTCTCCTCTCTCTCTCTCTACAATCTCAGAATTTAGGAGTTACAGATAGTGAGATATCTGCGACGCGGCGCACTGCGACGATTTCTTTTTAGGCCCATTTCCCGTCGCAGTTCCGTCGAAAATTCACTGCGGGCTAACCAGGTGGAATTTTTGGACGATTTTTGCGACAGCGCGACCGTAAGAGGTAGGGCTTCGATTTCCGTATTGATCATTTTGCTCCGTTTCGTACTTTTGGCACAGTTTTCAGGTCCTCTTTGACCCCCCTTTTTACTGTGATGATTTTTGGACAGCACCGACTTCTCCGATTTTTATCTTGACGTAGGAGCGTCAGATCGAGGCGTTTTAAGAGTCGATTTTGATCTACTCTTCGCGAGGAACGCAATCGTGATTTTTCTGGGATTTTAGGAGCTCATTTTAGAGGTGAAAAATTCCTCTTTTCCGTGCTGTCTGAAAAACAGCAAATATTGTGCTTTTTGGGGTTTGTATTTATACCGGGAGCATTGGTTTGCAGGAATTGAGGACTGTGGACAACCAGGAGACTACCTGGGGTGTTGTTTGAGCTGTTCAAGGTGGGCGGTTGTTGCTTACCTCATTTTTGACAAGCTCACTGGGATTACTAGAAATCCCCTAAAATATGACAATTAATGAGAATCATTGGGACAAACTAACAGGACTACTAACAGGACTACTAACAGGACAACTAACAGGACAATTAATGAGAACCATTGGGACAAATTAATATGACAAATGACAAGGACCGCTGGGATAAACTCCCCTAAAAATTAATGTAACCCCACAAATGATATGATAACTTATATTGGGACACTGTGATTGAGACAAAGGCTATGATCTCGCATGCAAATGACTTTTATTCAGTAAATCAATTGTTTTAAACCTTTGACTCTATTTTACAACTTTTAAAAATAAAAACAGTTGCATGCATGCCCGGACATCAGGTAAGGCCACTATTCATTGCTACACTATCATATTGGGATTTGAACATGTTTTATTGTTGTCCTTTGCATTCAGATGTTGTTGCTCAAGTGTGAGCAGGGGTTCGGGATAGTGTAGCCAAGGTTGTGCTAGATTGTGGACTTGTGGGGTATTGCGGTGACCGTGGACAGTAGGCGGTCGACCAGAGGATTATCCTTGCATCAGATTGGGGTTGAGTCTGGTTTATTGCGTCAGTTGGGGATCTGGTTTTCCTAGTGGATGGTTTTCCCACTTTGATCATAGTCATGATCCAGTCCTGCTGATTTATGACACCTCTGATACTTATTACTGAGATACTTTACTCGTGTGGGTCGCTCCCCTCGAGTGCCACTCCGGAGTGTGTTTCAACATTATCCCCTATCGGCACCCCCGATTTGGCCAACATTATCCCCTATCGGCATACCCGATTTGGCAAATACTATCCCCCATCGGCGTTATACCCGATTTGGCAAGGCACAGCAGGAAGTACCAGTTTTGCTAGTGACACCAGATTGAGTTCATTCAGACAGGCATTTATACACTGATTCATACATTTAGTTATTCTATTGCTTGGCATTTAGAGGCATGGTGGTGGTAGTTTCCTTTTTATCAGCAGTCTTTATAGCTTACAACTGTTCTTTCCTGTTGCCTCTAGTAGTCCTAGTGGGTGCGTCAGAGTTGAGGTTTTACCCACTAGGGGAGGCTACTGGTTTATCTGGTAGTTCTCACCCCCATTGTTATTTTTCTGTCCCTTTCTCCTCCTTTCTTTTGCAGAGTCGTCTGCGGGAGCCGCTAGGCCATCGGCAGCTGATAAAGGTAAGGGGATCGCTGAATAGATAGATCTCCTGTGAGGCTGAGAGCTATTAGACAGATAATGCACCCTCCACTCAGACTGTGATATTCTCCTTTTATTTTGGGTCTGGCTTCCGCCAGCTGGATGTACTATTTTGGTGAGCTGGGAGATTATTGTACTTATTACAGTTGTATTTGTATTTCCAGTCTGAAATACTATGTGGTTCTTCTATTCAGCTCGATATTATGCTCTTGTACTGTTCATATTATATCGGAGCAGGTTACCAGCGCTTCGTGTTCGCGGGAAATCCCGTGTGCACGGCGGATCTGTTGGCGAGCCCGGGTTCCGGGGCGTGACAGATTAAAGTTGGTATCAGAGCTTAGGGATAGTTCAGTTGGGACTTAGGAAACCCTAGGCTTTTGGCAGACCCTAGGATAATAGGGTATGAGAGACGTGATAATTTTGCGGAAGTCGTTGGGTTACTTATTTAACTCTTCCAGTAAAGTAAGAAGGATCGACTTAGCCTACTTCTGGTGGACAGTTATGTTGGCTGCAGACAACATAAAGTCACAGAAATAGGAGAATGTCTTTGACTTTCGCTAAGATTGGGTCGTGTGGGGTGATGATACTGAGTATGGTTTCTTGTGGTAGGATGCCTCCGCGACGTAGAATGTTGACGCGTTCTCAGCCTGATTCCCCTGAACCCGATCAGGAGGAGTCCGAGCAGGGCCAGCAGAGTGAGGTGCAAGAGCTGCAGGCTCAGATGGCCCAGATGTCTGAAGCTGTTCGGCGTCAGGAGGAGGCCATGAGCCGGCTGACGCAGATGTTAGAACAGAGGGCGCAGCCTGTTGTAGCACCCTCGGAGAATTCTCCCGTACCTTCTTCCCCTGCCGTGAATCCCCCAGTTGTACCAGTGACCCTGGCATCCCCTGTTGCTCAGGGAGCAATCCGGCCATTGACTCCTGCAGAGGAGCAGGAGTTTCTGACAAACTTACTCAATTCTGTAAGCGGGGACCGCCCAGGTTTTCAGGGCAAAATACTCAGCCTTGGGAGATCGGGACTTGGCTTTCTTCGATGGAGAAGTTATTTCGGGACTTCTTCATTGACCCGAAGTACAGGGTACATATGGCTGTACACTGCTTAGACGGGGATGCTGATGCATGGTGGCGTCGGGTGGAGCCCCTGGAATTTCAAATCACTCGACAGCTACCCTGGTCTGAGTTCAAGAAGATGATTTTAGATACGTACTTCTCCACGAGTATGAAGAAAAAGCTGGAAGATGATTTGAAGAATCTCCAGCAAGACAACCGGACAGCATTGGACTATTTTCAGGAGTTCAAGCGGTTACTCAACTGCGTACCTTATGTCGCCAGGGACGGACCCCACCAGGTAGAGCTCTTTGAGTCGGGCTTGCGCCCAGAGATCTATACTCTGGTGCATGCTCAGAGACTACAGACCTTGGAGGAGGCAGCAGAGCATGCCCAGTGGGTTGAGAGGGGAGACCACGTCGTCGCCAGACGTGGGGGCCTGGTCGCTCAAGGCGCTGACAGGAAGCGACCAGCGCAGGACGACGGGGGGCAGGCCAGTTCGTGGAGGCCGCCGCGACCGCCACGGCCTCAGTTTTCCGGCCGCGGACGTTCTGAGCGGCGAGGGCCTGGTGGATCCCAGAGGCCACCGCAACATCAGCAGCAACAGCATTCGCATCAACAGAGATCGCAGTCGCGGCAGCAAGGGCCTCCGCGACAGAGGCAGCAGGCGAGGCAGCCCCAGGCTACGGTTAGGTGCATTTTCTGTCAGGGACAGCATAACTCTGATACATGTGATCTGAGGTTTGGCCGCTGTTATCGATGTGGACAGTCTGGCCACCTCCGAGCTGCCTGCCCATATGCACCATCGACGGCTCCTTCTTCAGCATCTGCTCCTTCTTCGTCTCAGCAGTGGTCGACAGCTCAGCGACCATATGCTCCAGCAAGCAGGCCATCTTCTTCCTATCCCACGGAGTATCGCCCTCCAGCTCAGAGTGGGCGAGTGTATGCTGCGCAGGTAGAGGACTCTCCAGCCGCAGATCATGTGGTGGCAGGTATCACCTTACTTTCTGGCATTAGGACTCGTACATTATTTGATACTGGAGCATCGCATTCTTTTATTAATAAATCATTTGCATCATTACATGGGATAGAGGTAGGACCTTTACCACGTGCACGAGAGGTTCAGATTCCCGATCACACCTTGCACGTGGAGGAGTGTTGTTGGTCCTGCCCGATGCAAATCGAGTCCTGGATTATGCCAGCAGACCTGTTGGTCTTGAGACAGCTGAAGGACTTCGATGTGGTCCTCGGGATGGACTGGCTGGCTCGGTATTTCGCAACTATTGATTGTGCCGCGAGGACGGTCACTTTTAGAGAGCCAGGCCAGGAGATGTTAGTATTCCGGGGATGTCAGAGTGCTTTCTTTGCCTCTATGATTTCGACTTCCCGAGCGAGGCAGATGATCCATCGTGGATGTGTAGCCTTTTTGGCTAGTGTTGTTGAGGGGCCTACGGCGGCGCCGGGACTCGGGGATATCCCTATTGTCCGCGAGTTCCCGGATGTTTTTCCACCTGAGCTGACTAGCATGCCGCCAGATAGGGAGATTGAGTTCGTGATTGACGTAGTTCCAGGAACTGCGCCAATCTCAAAGGCTCCTTACCGAATGGCACCGGCTGAGTTGCGAGAGCTTAAGGCGCAACTCCAGGATTTAATGGATAAGGGCTTTATCAGGCCGAGTGTGTCGCCTTGGGGAGCACCGGTGCTATTCGTGAAGAAGAAAGATGGGTCACTTCGACTATGTGTGGACTATAGAGAGCTAAATAAAGTGACCATCAAAAACAAGTACCCTTTGCCGCGCATTGATGATCTTTTTGATCAGCTGCAAGGGTCTTGTGTCTTCTCTAAGATAGATTTGCAGTCCGGTTACCACCAATTGAAGGTGAAGGCCGAAGATATTCCTAAGACGGCATTTAGGTCACGGTACGGGCATTATGAATTTACAGTTATGCCTTTTGGGCTAACTAATGCCCCTGCCGCATTCATGGATTTAATGAACCGGATTTTCCGACCATACTTAGACCGGTTTGTAGTGGTGTTCATCGATGACATCTTGATCTACTCCCGAAGTGATGCCGAGCATGAGGAACACTTAAGAATTGTGCTGCAACTTCTGCGAGAGAAGAAGTTGTATGCCAAGCTGGCGAAGTGCGAATTTTGGCTTCGGGAGGTGGTCTTCTTGGGCCATGTGATTTCTGCCGCAGTGGCAGTGGACCCGGCAAAGATTGAGGCAGTCCGTGATTGGCCCCGACCGACGACGGTTTCTGAGGTACGTAGCTTTATGGGTTTAGCTGGGTATTACCGTCGGTTTGTGGAAGGCTTTGCGAAGCTTTCCACACCCCTCACTCGCTTGACACGTAAAGAAGTGAAATTTATCTGGAGTGAGGACTGTCAAAGGAGCTTTGAGGAGCTAAAGAATAGACTGATGACCGCACCTATCCTTTCCCTCCCGTTATGGGAAAAGGATATGTGATCTACAGCGATGCATCACACAGCGGACTTGGTTGTGTGTTGATGCAAGAAGGGAAGGTAATTGCCTATGCATCAAGGCAACTCAAAGATTACGAGAAGAATTACCCTACCCATGACTTAGAACTCGCTGCTGTAGTGTTTGCACTGAAACTTTGGCGTCATTACCTATATGGAGAACACTGTGAAATCTACACCGACCACAAGAGCCTAAAATACCTGTTCACGCAAAAGGAGCTAAATTTAAGGCAGCGTAGGTGGTTAGAGCTATTAAAAGATTATGATGTAGATATCCTCTACCACCCAGGCAAAGCTAATGTGGTCGCTGACGCCTTGAGTAGGAGAGCGGTGCAAAGTTTGTCGATGTTGATCACGGACCAGGCACCGCTATTAGAGGAGATGAGACGGCTCGAGATAGAGGTTGTGTCCCCTGGGGACTCTGCTAGACTGACATCTTTAGTCTTGCAGCCCACTCTGCTAGACAGGATCAAGGAGAAACAGAGTGAGGACCCCCACTTGACCAGGATTAGAGACCAGATTCCGAGTAATCAGTCAGGGGACTTTGCGGTAGATGCCTCGGGAGTACTAAGGTACAGGAACCGAGCATGTGTGCCAGCGGATGCGGAGATCCGAGAGCAGATATTGCGAGAGGCCCATTATACACCTTATACCCTACATCCTGGTGGGACTAAGATGTATAAGGACCTCAAGGCACACTTTTGGTGGAATGGCATGAAAAGGGATGTCGGGAGATTTGTGGCTCAGTGTTTAACTTGTCAGCAGGTGAAGGCTGAGCATCGAGTGCCAGCTGGCAAGTTACAGAGTCTCCCAATTCCCCAGTGGAAATGGGACCACATTACGATGGATTTCGTGGTCGGACTTCCTAGGGCACAAGGAGGAGCAGACGCTATCTGGGTAGTCGTGGATCGACTTACCAAGTCGGCGCACTTTCTGCCCATGCAGACTACGTGGCCACTTGAGCGACTAGCCCAGTTATATCTGGATGAGATAGTGAGATTACATGGAGTACCCGCCTCCATTGTTTCAGATAGAGACCCACGGTTTGCTTCGCGTTTCTGGGGGAGTTTGCAGACAGCCTTGGGGACTCAGCTCAGATTCAGCACAGCTTTTCATCCGCAGACTGATGGGCAGTCTGAGCGGACGATACAAATTCTGGAGGACATGCTTAGGGCTTGCGTCCTGGATTTCGGCGGAGGGTGGATTCGACACTTATCCTTAGCTGAGTTCGCGTACAACAATAGCTTTCAAGCGAGCATTCAGATGGCTCCGTTTGAAGCATTGTATGGACGCAAGTGTCGATCACCGCTTTATTGGAGTGACGTGGGCGAGAGGCGGACCTTGGGACCAGATATATTGTTAGAGGCAGAAGAGAAGGTTCGAGTAATTCGACAGCATCTTCAGACCGCCCAGAGCCGACAAAGGAGTTATGCCGATGTTCGGCGACGAGATTTAGAATTTCAGGTTGGAGATCATGTATTCCTGAAAGTCTCGCCATCCAAAGGAATCAGGAGGTTTGGCATTCGTGGAAAACTTAGCCCCCGATATATTGGACCCTTTGAGGTATTGGAGCGTATCGGGCCAGTTGCCTACCGACTTGCACTTCCTCCGAGGCTTGCTGGTGTCCATGATGTATTTCATGTTTCTTCTTTGAGAAAGTATGTCTTCGACCCGTCGCACGTCATCGACTTCACACCGCTGGAGATTAGCGAGGATTTGAGGTATGAGGAGCGCCCACTGCGAATTCTGGATCGAGAGGTAAAGGAATTGCGCAGTCGGGCCATTCCCTATGTAAAGATCCAATGGAGCAATCATGACGAGCGCGAGGCTACATGGGAGCTCGAGTCGGAGATGAGAGATGCTCACCCCTACTTATTCGAGACATCGGACTGAGAATTGTTGTTGAGTCTCGTTTCGGGGACGAAACTCTTTTTAGTGGGGGAGGATGTGATGATCCGGACTCCCGCAGAACCTTCGCAACATTAATAGTGACTGTAGAAGGCTTGTACTGTGCAACGGAGCTTGTAGAAACGAAATTGGATATTTAAAATTGACTCTGCGCGAAAATCGGAGCAAACGGGAATTTCCGGGAGCTTTTTGCAAAATTTCGGATGAGAATTTGGCGAAACGGACGTCGTATTTGGACTCAGCGCGCGAAAACGGTCAAAACGGTATATTCGCTTTATTTTTCGGCACTTGGTACTGTTCACCGGAACAGTAACCGCCGGCCGGAATTACTGTTCCGGCCGGCGGCGGCCGCCGGCGAGCGGCGGCGGGCAGCGGCGCAGCGGCGGGGCAGCGGCGGAGCGCGGAGGAGCGCGGCGCGGGCAGCGCGGGCAGCGCGGGCAGGCGCGGGCAGCAGGCGCGGGCGCGCGGTCCATGGACCTGGCGTGCACCGGGAGCACCGAGTTTTTCCTCTGCCACGTGGCGGCACCCGATTGGCTGGCCGGCTTCTAGAAGTCACGTGGGAGGGTGACACGTGGCACGCTCCTATAGGCCGACATTTTCCGGAAAACCCGGAGCGCGGACCGATCACGTGGACCACGTGGCCACGTGGCGAAATCTGATTGGCCCTTGCACGGCTGTTTCCTGTTTGGGCGACACGTGGCGCTTCCTGGATGGCCAGTTTCCGTGTTTCCTGTTCGGGATCTGATCCCGTGAGGGAATATTCCCTTTGGCCCATTATAAAGAGGGAACCCCACCCCCTCTCATTCCACCTCGTTTTGCGCGCCAAGGAGAGAGAATCAGAAAAAGTGCCCAATACGAAAGTTTTTCCTCTCTCTCTCCTCTCTCTCTCTCTACAATCTCAGAAATTTAGGAGTTACAGATAGTGAGATATCTGCGACGCGGCGCACTGCGACGGTTTTCTTTTTCGGCCCATTTCCCGTCGCAGTTCCGTCGAAAATTCACTGCGGGCTAACCAGAAGGAATTTTTGGACGATTTTTGCGACAGCGCGACCGTAAGAGGTAGGGCTTCGATTTCCGTATTGATTATTTTGCTCCGTTTCGTATTTTTGGCACAGTTTTCAGGTCCTCTTTGACCCCCCTTTTTACTGTGATGATTTTTGGACAGCACCGACTTCTCCGATTTTTATCTTGACGTAGGAGCGTCAGATCGAGGCGTTTTAGGAGTCGATTTTGATCTACTCTTCGCGAGGAACGCAATCGTGATTTTTCTGGGATTTTAGGAGCTCATTTTAGAGGTGAAAAATTCCTCTTTTTCTGTGCTGTCTGAAAAACAGCAAATATTGTGCTTTTGGGGTTTGTATTTATACCGGGAGCATTGGTTTGCAGGAATTGAGGACTGCGGACAACCAGGAGACTACCTGGGGTGTTGTTTGAGCTGTTCAAGGTGGGCGGTTGTTGCTTACCTCATTTTTGACAAGCTCACTGGGATTACTAGAAATCCCCTAAAATATGACAATTAATGAGAATCATTGGGACAAACTAACAGGACTACTAACAGGACTACTAACAGGACAACTAACAGGACAATTAATGAGAACCATTGGGACAAATTAATATGACAAATGACAAGGACCGCTGGGATAAACTCCCCTAAAAATTAATGTAACCCCACAAATGATATGATAACTTATATTGGGACACTGTGATTGAGACAAAGGCTATGATCTCGCATGCAAATGACTTTTATTCAGTAAATCAATTGTTTTAAACCTTTGACTCTATTTTACAACTTTTAAAAATAAAAACAGTTGCATGCATGCCCGGACATCAGGTAAGGCCACTATTCATTGCTACACTATCATATTGGGATTTGAACATGTTTTATTGTTGTCCTTTGCATTCAGATGTTGTTGCTCAAGTGTGAGCAGGGGTTCGGGATAGTGTAGCCAAGGTTGTGCTAGATTGTGGACTTGTGGGGTATTGCGGTGACCGTGGACAGTAGGCGGTCGACCAGAGGATTATCCTTGCATCAGATTGGGGTTGAGTCTGGTTTATTGCGTCAGTTGGGGATCTGGTTTTCCTAGTGGATGGTTTTCCCACTTTGATCATAATCATGATCCAGTCCTGCTGATTTATGACACCTCTGATACTTATTACTGAGATACTTTACTCGTGTGGGTCGCTCCCCTCGAGTGCCACTCCGGAGTGTGTTCAACATTATCCCCTATCGGCACCCCCGATTTGGCCAACATTATCCCCTATCGGCATACCCGATTTGGCAAATACTATCCCCCATCGGCGTTATACCCGATTTGGCAAGGCACAGCAGGAAGTACCAGTTTTGCTAGTGACACCAGATTGAGTTCATTCAGACAGGCATTTATACACTGATTCATACATTTAGTTATTCTATTGCTTGGCATTTAGAGGCATGGTGGTGGTAGTTTCCTTTTTATCAGCAGTCTTTATAGCTTACAACTGTTCTTTCCTGTTGCCTCTAGTAGTCCTAGTGGGTGCGTCAGAGTTGAGGTTTTACCCACTAGGGGAGGCTACTGGTTTATCTGGTAGTTCTCACCCCCATTGTTATTTTTCTGTCCCTTTCTCCTCCTTTCTTTTGCAGAGTCGTCTGCGGGAGCCGCTAGGCCATCGGCAGCTGATAAAGGTAAGGGGATCGCTGAATAGATAGATCTCCTGTGAGGCTGAGAGCTATTAGACAGATAATGCACCCTCCACTCAGACCGTGATATTCTCCTTTTATTTTGGATCTGGCTTCCGCCAGCTGGATGTACTATTTTGGTGAGCTGGGAGATTATTGTACTTATTACAGTTGTATTTGTATTTCCAGTCTGAAATACTATGTGGTTCTTCTATTCAGCTCGATATTATGCTCTTGTACTGTTCATATTATATCGGAGCAGGTTACCAGCGCTTCGTGTTCGCGGGAAATTCCGTGTGCACGGCGGATCTGTTGGCGAGCCCGGGTTCCGGGGCGTGACAGCTTAAAAAACAAATCAAATTGAACAATGTTACTGATTTAATTTCCTACAATTTTCATTCGAAGAGAAGGAAGAAGAGAAAAGAACGAAGAAGGGAGGGGGGGGGAGGGGGCAGCTTACCGTACTCCCTACGAAGGGAGAAGTTAGAGGAGATTGGAGGAATATTACATGCGAGGAGGGGACACGGGCCCGCAGGAATCGGGAGCTGCCGGATCATTCCAGATCAACGATCGTACGGGTCGATCGGCCGGATCTGGACGACCCAGCGAGGACCAACAGATCTCGACCCCCACGAACCGACGGCGGATCTCCACCCCGTACGCACGGGTGTGCACATGGCAGCGGATCTCAACCACCCCCACGAACCGACGGCGGATCTCAACCACGAAGGACGGACGGACGCGAAGGAGGCGCGGCTCGGGCAACACCTAGGCGGAGGAGCCGCGGTTCGGACGACACGTAGGCAGAGGAACCGCGGATTGGACTGCGAAAGAAGTGAGAGAGAGCGAGAAGGGCATGTGCAGCGCGAACGCGGAGAACCCGGGCGAGAGAGAAGGGGAGGGTAGAGGCGCGCAGAAGAGGACACGTAGGCAAACGAAGCAGGGGAGGGCGACAGATAAGCTCTGAAGAACCCACAATTCATTAGTTTCTATTGATATATATATATACTAGCGGAGTACCCGCGATTCGCTGCGGATATCGAACAAAAATGTATAAAATACATAGCATTAAGTAAACAGTAAGAAAACACAAAGTCATACTATAGTAATATTTCATTTAACAAAATACGTAGAAAGTCAGAACTATTTAAGTAGACGATAATATCCCAGACAACATTTGCACAAAACATATACGAAATGTAAAAAACAGTGTGCAGTATGAATAGTAAGTTCTCATTTATTGGCTTCATCTGTAGAGGCAGCTTCATCAAACCTACAAATTAATTTACATAATTAAGTACAATCAATATTGTTTGCGGTAAAATATAAGGATGTAATGATGTTAATCTGGTTTAGACTGTACGTGAGTCGGAGCCTCTTAGCATGTTGGATTTCAGATAAGTCGTTAGGAAGTTGCCCTGATCTGATTATAAATTAACAGGGAAAAAAAAGGGGGGGAAACAAAATAGTCAGAAAAATATTAATTCCTGTATAAAAATTTATTTAAAGTGTCAAGAGGATAGTTTGATTACCCTGAGGAACATTCAGTACTCGGCGATGGTTCCACAAATATTTCTTTCTGGATTTGTTTGTTGGTCTCAGGTGAATGTACCTGTTCTTCACATTTAATAAGCAAATTTGTCGCTACAGAAGATTTTCCCTTCATATTTGAGTATAGGGTAAATATTTTAATCACTTTAAAAGATGGAAAATCGGATGTAAATTTGAGTGCATCAGGTACAATTTGAAAAACATGCATTTGACCAATGACTGTTTTAATTATAGGGAAAGGGAGTACTGATCTGAGCCCGGTAAGATAGCTAAATTTTGAGCTGGAATACGAATAAGTTCCTGTGCTATCTTTCCAAAAACAACAAAGTTAGCCGTACCACTACCATCGTCAACAATAATGTTCAATTTGTAGCTAATCAAAATGGAAGACAATTAATCATAATTTATTTTTAATCGAAATTAAATTGGAACATAAAATTTATATATCAATATAATGTAGAACTGAAATTATTACCATGGTATAGGAGGTTGGTCGTTTTGATTACAACTTGAGCACCGAAAAGTATCGTCATATGTTTTAACAGCTGCCTTACAGTTACGACATGCTTTGTACCACCAACCAAATGAGGTATCAATGTCAACAACTTTAGCCTGACACGTGACTTTAACATTCTGAAAGGAAAACATGTGTGTGTATGTACATACATATAAGGCAGCAAAAAAGGAAAAAAGTCAAATAAATGTAAAATGTTAGTATTATAAGGAAAACGAATACATGCATAGTAGAAATGCCGAGAGCTAACAGTTCAGCCACTGTTTTTCTGTTAGAGCACATCTCTTCCTGAGGACTGATAAGTTGGTCATGACTGCTATCAATTCGTTGTATTGAATTAGTTGTAGGTTGTAAGCTGCAGACGGTAATTTACAAATAAATGAATTATGGTACAAAACCGTGTGAAAAAAGAAAGAAATAATTGATTTCAAAACCTATTTAGCAATTCCGAAACTTCTGGAATTTCCAAATCAAAGTAAATCTTTGAAGCCAAACACATTGACAAATGCATCTTCTCTACAGGCAGACAATCAAATACAGAATGAATAATAGTTGAAATTAATGAAATAAAGTTACTGTATTGTAAATATAGTTGCAAACCTCTAAATGACCGGACCGTTATTCCAGCAAGGATTATTATAATTGGAACGTTTTTATTTTTTTCTAAAATATAATTATCATCGAAATCCAATGCAAATTTATCCCATAATGTAATTGGTAGAACATTATTCCTGTATAAGAAAGGAGACAATATTCTGTGCATATGAGTAAATAAATATATATATAGAAGAAAAAAAACCAAAAACATATAATTAATGTAATTTATATTTAATTGTAAACAATATGAGCAAAAACTGACTCTAAATCTTTGATTTCTAAATTTCTAATGGTAGTAAGAGTTTGTCCGACATATTTCTGCGTAATGTCGCCAACAGCTGTAATTTGGCCAAAGACATCTGTAAAATATGTAGGATATAAACATTAGTATCGAAAAAGTTGGAATGGTATGAAATTTTGGCTTTTATAAAAGAAACGTGAAATTTTGTAAATAAACAGTACCAGCCAGAACAGCATCGTTGTATTTCTGTTTCTCAAGTTAAGAGAAGGTCAGGAAAGCAAAGCTATATAAAGGGATGTCTTCACTATTTTCTTCGAGTAAGGTTAGGGAGGTCCATTTATTTATCTGAAGCATAGCATATCTCTTCTTTGTAGACATTAAAAGTCAAGAAGAATGTATAAGAATGAATTCAAGAAAAGCATGAAAGGAATTAAAAGTTCCAAGATAGTTTGGTCAGTCTAGAATGCTCAAGGTACTGTAAACTAAACATGGTACCACAATGTAAGAGAAAAAAAGTAGGTGACACATGAGGTCATTCAAACAATAGCATATATAAGAGGTTCAAGTAGTATCTAAATCCAACCACAGAAGGCAAGTTGAGAAAAACACAGCACTAAACATTAGGCGGTTGGTTCCTGTTTCTGCCGAAGGGAGCAAGCAGCACAGGCAGATGGCCCAGATTCCAGCTGATCGCACTACTGCTATGCAATCTACAAAAGGCAGGCAACAGCCAGTTAATCCAATTGGAGTTTGTGAGAACCTGTGTAAGAAAAGAGGGAGAAGTAAAAGTATGTCAGAAGCGAAGCATATTCCTGTAAGCAAAGTAGTAAGGAACAAACAAATAAGACGCAAGGCATAGTTTCAGAAGATCACAAATTGTAGAGCCACATAAATTTAAACAGGAAAGAAGTAAGTTTCAATTCAAGAATAGTAGGAAACCCATGCATATAGACTGTGGCTCCTTAGCGACAGCGGGTAGCAACTTCAAGGCTGAAGAAGAAGTTGTGGCCAAGCAGACTAAGGCACCAATGGAAGTCATATTTTAGAAGTAAAAAATAGTTAGAAGTAAAGGAAAGAATGTACAGAAATTCAAACTGCCAACACATACGTACATATGCAAACATGCAAACACAAAATTCAAATTGGCAATACATACGTACATATGCAAGCACACAGACACACACATACACGCACATACATATATGTATACACGCAACACGTACACACATGAATGCAGGAAAAACACAGACACACACATGCATGTAGGGAACACGCACACACATGCACGCAGGTTTAAAAACACATGAAGGCACAGATATGTAGCAATCATTAGATGTAAGTACCAATGATTTAAAGGATAGGCAACACAGGTAGACACAACCAACAGCTAGCAAAGAAGTAAGCAGGAACTAAAACAAAAGGGTTGTGAAGAAAGAGGAAACAAAAAAGAGAAAAAGAGGAAAAAAATATAAAGTAGGGTGGCTCAGGCAAAAGGTAAAAGAAAAAAAAGGGAAAAAAAAAAGAAAGAAAAGAAAGGAAAAAGAGAAAAGTGCGAAAGTTCCAAACCAAAACGTTACTATCGCGAAGGTACAGCAAGGATCATTGAAAAATGGAAGCAGCAATACAGGAGAGAGGGAACATCATGAACCAAAAGCAAAGAAAGCGGAAAATGGACAGAAAGCCCAGTTGTGTGGGTGCCCGCGGACGGGCCATCCAAATATCAGACCAAACTGTAAAGGTAGTGAAAACCAAAACCAAAGCCGAAAAGATTAGAGAAACCATGCGGCACAGGTGAAGTACAGTAAGATGCCGAATGCGTCCAGCAAACAGAGCGAGAAAATCACGCAAATGTAAAAAAGAACAGTACAAACTAAAAGGGTGCACAGGTGAAGTACAGTAAGATGCCGAATGCGTCCAGCAAACAGAGCGAGAAAATCACGCAAATGTAAAAAAGAACAGTACAAACTAAAAGGGTGCTAAAGGGCGGGCCGTTAAAGCATAAAATTGCCCCTCAAGAAAATCGTGGCCCGCCATGCACGTCATCATTGCCACCGACCCACAGGAAATAGGAGGTAAGAAAGAACATCCCGGGAAAAAACAGTGAGAAAAACCGAGGCAACAGAGCAGACCAAGGCACCAAGAAAACTCAGATTTCTTTAGAAGCCAAAAATGCTTGGAAGGAAACAAATAATATAAGAGACACAAATTGGCACGGACACACACACACCACACACACACACAACACACACCACACACACACACACATATATATATATATATATAGATATATATATATATATAGTTGTTGTGTGTGTGTGCTTGGAAGGAAACAATAACTATACAGAAACACCACACACACACACACACACAGCACACACACACACCCATATATACATATGCAGGTGTTATGTATATATATATATGTAATATATATATGTATGATATATTATATATATATAACAAATATATAGCAACAGGCAGCTGTAAAGAGCAAATACAAAGAAGAAAGTATAGAGCCTATATAAGCTGGTTGAGCAACATGAAGGAACAAAAAAAAGGGCCATGCACAGTATCCAGGAAAAAAAATAGAGAACCCAAGAAAGAAACAAATAAGATACAGAAAGGACGAAATCATCAAAAACCAAAAAATGTGCAAGTATAAACCACACGGGTAAAGGAGGCTGAACAAAAGTGAGAAACTAAAAAAAAGAGAACCGGTGTAGGAAGCACAAAGCAACTGGAGATACGAAGGAAGAAACACCAGGGGCATAACGTGGATGCTTGAAAAGGCCCTCAACGCTTAGAAAAAAATCGGGCATCTAACCAGAGTGAGCGGACATAGCATCAGACGGAGCAGAGTCGGCAACAGAGCCAGCTGGATGAATGTGATTCATCAGCGCATGACACTCCTCAATAGCGTGATGAATCTTAAGACGCTCGGTTAGGTATTCATTTTTCTCAGTAACAGTAGTAACATAACAGTCCTTCAAGAAACTATATTCGCTTGACAACTTGTTATATTCGGCAAATAGTACACTGTAATCTGTAGAGAGATGGTCGTATAAACTCTTGTAGAACAAACTGTCATCGTAGTTAACGTCCTTAACTTGCAAATCGAACTCCTCAACCAATTTCTTAATAGTAGAGCGAGCAGCCTTTTGTTTAGCACCGTCGGATGTCGGAGATCGCGTACCCCAACATCGAACGACGTCAACAATAGAGTCTTGCCGAGGAATGGGGACATCCATATACGCCACGAATAAGCCGTCAGTATTTGTGGACAGAACGGACTGTGGCATGGCAATTGGAAGTTTCTCGCAGATTTCACGCAGCAGGCGGGTGTAGGAAAGACAAATAGTCGGCATAATGGAGCTGCAAGAAATATAGAGGTGCAGGGGAAAAAGGAAGGCACATAATAGGGGCGGGAGAGGAAGAAGTTAATAACAAAGAAAAGAAAATGAAGGTGCTGGGAGAGACATGTAAGCACAGGAAAGAAAAAAGTAAGGCCGCGGGGGGGGGGGGGGGGGGGGGGGGAAGGTTTAAAAAACTGAAAGTAAGGGTGGCTCAGACGGAAAAAAAAAAAAAAAAAAAAAAAAAGAAACAGGAGAGAAGAAAACTGTGGGACAACGCGAAAGAAAATAAAGTTGCGCGAAAGCCCGGTCGTGTGGTTGCCTGCGGACGAGCCATCCAAACATCGGACTAAACTGTAAAGATGAGATGCAAGCAGCAGTACAGGAGAGAAGGAAAACTGTGGGACAAAGCGAAAGAAAAAATAAAGTTGCGTGGAAAGCCCAACCGTGTGGTTGCCTGCGGACGTGCCATCCAAACATCGGACCAAACTATAAAGCTAGCGGAAAACAGTGAAAACTCAAAAAAAATAAAGAAACCGTGTGGGACAGTCGAAGGACAGTAAAACGACGAATGCGTATGCTAGTCAGAGCGATGTGGTTGCCAGTGGACGGGCCATCCAAACATTGGACCAAACTGTAAAGCCAGGGGAAAAACAAACAGAAGCCAAAAAAGAATAGACAAACTATGCAGAACAGACAAAAGACAGTAAAACGACGAATGCGTAAATCAGTCGGAGTGGGAAATCACGGCAATTTACAAAGAACAGTACAAACCAAAAGGGTGCCAGATGGCGGGCCGATAAAGCACAAACTCGCCGCCGAAGAAAATCGCGGCCCGCCATGCACGTCATCACCGCCACCGACACACAGGAAAAGGAGAAAAAAACGATGGTAGGGAAAAGAAAAAAAAAATGCACGGGAGGAGGTACCCTGAGGAAATACAGATAGAGGAAGTAAAACACCGAGGAAAACCGAAGCAACGGGAAAGTCATTGAAAGTAAAAAAAAAATGAAAAAAAGTAGAAAGTACATTCATAGACGAAACCCTGGTAAGTGTGCGCCGACGATGAAACAACGAAAATAGCAAGCACGAAAAACCCAGAGAACAGTGAGTCTCCCGCCAACCGTCCATGCATAAAACACAAAGAACAAATACTATTAGCGAAAGTAAAGAAAAAGCAATATGAGGAAAAGAGAGAGTGGAAAAAGAAAACAGGCTAGAAAACAGAAGGGTAACGGAGTAGTAGGTACGACGTTCGGAGTACACAATGACGGGTGGTTGTCCATGTTCGGACCATCCAGACCACAATATGGTTGAAAATTAAGCTTTCTCCTATACCACTACCCAATCCGAAGACAACTCCGGCAACATTGGAAAGCGAAACAGCGGGGGGGGGGGAGGGGTGAGTGTCACGCCCCGAGTTTTTAAAAATCCGGTCTAAAAGATTTTTTTTTTTTTTTTTTTTTTTTTTTGAAATCAGAGTTCGCAAACTGGGCGCAACAGACCGCCACACATATAGGAGACCCTCTATCTCAAAAACAGAGACTCCCCTATATATGCACGGCTAATAATCATAATCAGAGAGCAACAGATATCTCAGTAAACAATACAAATCTACTCAGCAAGAATAATCCAAAATAAGTTATTACATCATCAGTTCTAAAAGTCTAAATCAAACAGAAACTGGAATGAAATGCGGAAAATGAAAGTCTGCATAGGTCATCAGGGCTCAATATCTACGATCATGGGGACAGCTCTATCGTGACAGGCTCACTGGATCGTCCCGCTATCCCTCCACCCGACGGACCTGGAAAATGGTCACCCAGGGGGTGTGAGATACACTGTACATGTATCCCAGTGGGCACGACGAGCCGAGAATCAGCTAATCGTACCTACTGGGTACTAAAATCTGCGGATAGTAAAGATCTATAGGTACAGCTGAAAAGAAAGATCTACTAATAATCAAAAGTAAGAACTGCAGATAGGTATACTGAAAATCAGGGTAAATCAGAGATAAACAATCATGAAAGCTGTAGATCATACATGCTGGAAATCAAAAGATAACTACAAGAATCATGTATAAAGAACTGCAGATGATAAAAGCATGTCTACGGATAATAATACTGAAAATAAAGTGAGCAACTGTACAAGTAAAAGTAATGCGTCAAAGGTGGAAACCCAAGTACCCAATCATGCGCCACTATTGGTCTCATAGGACCTCAGGCAATGCCACTGTTCGGCACCTTTTCGGCTGACATAACCCTTGTCAAGGGCTCACGGGTCTATCATCAGACCACTCTACCGGTAAAGAACAATCTCCACGGGGAGCGACCCCGGCCATGTTCGTGAAGTACAGCAGTGCATGGCAAGTCATAATGATCAATCTCACGGTCTAGTGACCGGGTAGTCGGCAACATGCCGAGATCCCAACAGGGAATCATCAGTCTATATCTATCAATCGGAATCAATCAATCATGCATATCGACAATATATATCAAATAACATATCAAATGACAGGAATCAGCAGACATCATCGAATCATGCAAATCTAAGTACAGGAATATAAAAGATGATAAGCAGGTACATATAATGAGTCTCAAGTAGATCAGGATCTATCAGGAATAATCATGGAGTATGTATACAATAATCAGGCCGATCATGAACAGGTAATCTCAAGCACAGGTCTAACCGAGTCAATGTCAATCAGAGGGATTATGATATGTCAAAAGAGATCAGCATAGGTCAAGATAGGTCATATAGATATATTCAGCAGGGCAAATCAAAAACAGGGGTCCGACTGGACTAAAGCAACCAGAGGGCCAAAAAGCTGAGGCCCGGTTCGAAGATAACCCACCTGGATGAAGGCAGATCCACGAACTCCCGCACGGCTACTGGGAGGCTGGTGCTGAGCAGCTGGGCCCTGAATAAAGAGATCTGGTCAGTAATAGACTCGCACAAACCCTTCCCGACGACACGACAGCAACGAAAAACTTAACCGGGAGAATATCGCCGATTTATCGATCAAAATCCGATTCCCGGTTAACGAGGACCTACGGAACCCTGACCAGATGCCTAGTGGATGTAAAAACACTATCTAAAGACAGCCATTACGTCCAATTTACAATTTGATCCATAACAATTTCTTAATTGCATAAAAACACTAAATTGACGGCTTGTTTCGACTCGTTCTGGCAATCCGGGAGTCCAACGACGACGCCGTAAGTTTCAGCGCGTTCGTTACGTCGAGACGGAGCCCGTGCTCACAAGGTTTGGTTGGCACGGGTCCCGATTACAAAGTTCGCCCATAATCCTTTAATGTCCAATTTACTACTATGTAACAACTTAAGTTATACTTGATCTTTTTGAGAATTACATGGAGCATCATGTTCAGTAGAGTGCATAGGTTTGAGGGCTCACCTTGCGCGCGCCGGAGGCAAAGCCCGAATTGATGGCTCGGGTGCAAGTTTGAACACCTGATCACAGAGGTGTTTCTGGCCAAAACCAAAATGATGGGATTCACATAAAAGGCATTTAGGTCATACCTGTAGAGGTGGCCGGAGCCCGGACCGCCGGGGATCGCTGGAGTCCAACCCGAAACCAAATCGGGTGCAACACTGGAAGTCAAAAGCCGGACGTTAGGCTCTGCACGCAACGTGATGGAGAAGCTCCTATGAACCTTAAAAGCTCACCTAGATAGTTTCCCGGCGACGGGGAACGTCGGCAAGGCGCGGCGGAGGAGTTCAGTTGCAACTCAATGGCCGTTAATGGCGGTTTCCGGCCAGGTGGCTCCGGGCCGGAGCGACTTGGACCAGAAGCTCCCACTCGGTGCCAGGAAGCTCGGTGCAGTGGTGGTCGGCGACGGGAGGCCGCGGCGACGCCGGACGACGACGATCGACCCAAGTATTAAAATCTGGGTTTCTAGGGCAGGCTCGCGCGGGCCCGATCTCCAATCGATGGCCCTCCAATTTTGTGGGGATGTTGTAGTCGTCGGGGGAAGATGATCTAACGGTGCTGATTTCCGGTTTGACGGTCGGATGGCGGTGGCGCTGGAGATCGGTCAAGAAAAACGATAATCCGGCGGGGTTGGCTCCCGCCGGCGATCAGGACGGCGGCAGCGGCTCGGCCTGCACCCGGAGGGTGGCCTCGATGTCAGGAGCACAGTGGTCATGCCCAAATGCCGAAATAAAATGGAAAGTTCCAAGACTTACCTTCGCCGGGAAATGGAGGAAGAAAGTGTTGTCCCGCGGCGGCTTAGGGCGGCGGCTGGGGCCGGTTCCACTTGGGCTCGGACGCGGCGTCACAGAGGAGTCCTCCAGCCAAGGCCTTGACCTCTCGAGCACCTCCCGAGCACCTTCTCTCCAACCACCCGAGATCAAGGTGGTTCTTCATCTCACTTCTCCGGCGACGGTGGAGGCGGCGGCCGGTGCGGAGCTTGCAAGGAGTGAGCAGAGAGGGGAAGGTTGTTGCACTGGTAGGTGCAAGGCTTGAGGTGCGGGGGTGTTTAAAGAGTTTCAACCGGTTTGAAATTCAAACTATTTTGAATAGTGCAAGAAGTGCACAATTGCAATTTGGTCCTCCCACACTTGCCACATAGGGTTTAGGTCCCTCACAGTATAAATATCTCGCACTTAAGTCCCTCACCAAGCAGTGGCACACTAATCGAGGCAAGAAATATAGGGTTCATTGTGCAAAAACCCTATTTTTCACCTTATTTCATGCTTTTCGAGGCATTCCGATCGTCAATTTGAAAAACGGACTTTGCTACGACGTCCGGCTCGACGAATCCTATCAGGTAGCGATTTTCGTTTTTCGAGAAAACGCCCGTATGAAATCACGGTCCATAAAATACTGATCCAAAATACAGTTTTTGCATTTTTCGAGGCTTTAGAGTCGTCAAACGGAAATTCCGTCAGCGCCATTGCGTCCAGAACGACGAAACCGTTCAAATCCACTATTTGAAGTGCTATGATCGGCTTCCGGATGGCGAATTGGCCCAACATTAGCACTTAGGGGATTCGAAATATAGGGTTACTGTTCATTTACTGTTCCGCACTGCGCAACTTAAGTCGCGGGTCCCGCCCGCTTCATCGCTGATTTCTGGAAGATCCGACCGTCAGATCTAAACATGTTTAATATGGTTTTCGATTAGTTCGTCGTGACGGTCGCACTCGTGGTCTCGGATCTTCAAGATCAGGCTCGGATTGAAAGGCGATATTTCTGACCCTATTTCTGTGCAATTTACACTGCAGAAAAGGGGCACTCTAGCAATTAGTGCTTTTATGATCCACAGTTCAACTTGACTTTGATTTATTGTCATTTATTTATTTATTTACAAAATTCAAATTCTTACAGGGGGGGGAACGAACCGGTCGGATTACTTAACACAACAAAGAAGTAATTAGCAGCAAAATCCCAAAAGCGGTAAAACATGGTAAAGAACAGAAAGAGATCAAAAGAATGAAAGTACTAAAACAGAGGAAAGCAAAAACCTGCGTAAACAACAAAATCAATGAAAAACACGGATGAACAAAAGTACTAAAATCACAAAGGAGAAACACAAATGAACGAAAGTACCGGCGAGGCAATCAAACACTGTGTAGTGAGCAGGCAACCAAGTAAAACCATGTAAAAAGGAAATGCAGAAAAGCATCATACCTTGGAAGCAAAGTAAGAAAGATAGGATTTTATAGAGACCTATTAAAGAATGCCATAGGCAACAGTAAAAAGTTAGAGAAGTCAATTTGTAAAAAAGAAAGCGAACAATTAATAGGTGGGAAAATGAGAATGAGAATATGCCTTAGTATGCAAGAGTAAACACTATGCCGATGATGATGATGCTGTTCATGGGTAAACAGTAAGGTAACATTGCTTATATATGTAGACATTTAAATTTATAAATAAATTTATAAATAAATTAAGTAGTTTGGGAGTGTGAGAGTAGAATGTAAGCTTTAGCAATAGCAGTAAGAAGACAATCTAGGAAATCATTGTTGACAATCTAGAAAATCTAGAAAAGATATATATGTAGGGTAAGAAAATAATGGAGCAATTTTTTTCTAAAAAAGGAAATTATGTAAGAAAATACTATTGAGCGTAGTTAATCTGCAGAAGAAAATAAAAGATGAGGAAAATCAATTTGAAATAAATCTCTATAATATCCCATAAAATGTATTGTGACGCCCCACTTCCCAGGGGGTCACCCATCCTAGAACTACTCTAGCTCTAGCACGCTTAACTCTCATGTTCCTCTTGGATCTTGCCACCATCCAAAATGCTATAGCCGGGTTAGAAATTTAGTCCTATTATATCATTTATATAGAGGACTAATCCAAATTCCGGGGGTGTCACATTCTCCCCCCCTTTAAGCCCTGACGTCCACGTCAGGCTCAAGCACACTCACAAGCACCAGGCGGTGTGAGACTCGTCTCGCTAGCCTTAGCCGACCTTGTGAGGAGCTGCACTCCACTCACAACGGTCATTAGCCGGGGAGCCTCGCTCTACCCGCTATATAACCCTGGCTCAGCCGAGACTCATCTCACATTTCCGGCTGGTGAATGGCTCTGATACCAACTTAATCTGTCACGCCCCAACTTAATCTGTCACGCCCCGGGTGTAAACCAGAACCCGGGCCCGTCTACAGATCCGCCATATACACGGAATTTCCCGTGTATACGAAGCGCTGGTAACCTGCTCAAATATAGATGATATAATAAAAGAGCATAAACAGAGCTAAACTACAACTAGTACATCTCAGATAGAGCAGAAAAGTAAAGTGCAGAAGTAAACTCTCAATAATACATAAGTCTCTCCCAGCTCACTAATCAAATACAACCAGCTGGCCGAAGCCAGACCCAAAAGAAATGAAAAGTAGAGTATCTGAGAGTATCGGGGTACATCTAGTAACTGAACTGGTGCCTGGGTAGACCGCTATCTAGTCCGCGATCCTCTTACCTCGGTCCGCCGAGGAGGGTCCCGCAACTCCCGCAGACGACTCTGCAAAACAAAGGGAAAGAGAAAAAGAAAAGCAGTGGGGAGTGAGAACTACTATAGAACAGTAGCCTCCTCCTAGTGGGTAAACCTCAACTCAAATGTGCCCACTAGGACTATAAGAGGCGGAAGAATGAAATAAGGTGGTAAGCTGTAAATATGACTGCTGATGATGGATAGAGCTACCACTACATGCCTCTAAGGTGCCTGCTAGACGTATAGCTAAGTGTATGCATCAGAATATAAATGCCTGCCTGCCTAGACCCAATTGATACACCAGTAAGCACTGGTACTGCCTGCTCTGCCTGTCTGCCAAATCGGGTATGCCAGTCTACGCATAACACCGATAGGGGATGAGAGTCCCGAGGACTCGAAGCCTGTAAAACGCACACTCCGGAGTGGCACTCGAGGGGAGCGACCCACACGAGCATAATGCCTCAGTAAAAGTACCATAGATCAGCAGGACTGGATCATGACTCTGATCAAAGTGGAAAACCCATCCACTAAAAGAAGCCCAAATCCTCTACCCCAATCTGATGCAATAACCACTGTCCGGTCAACCGCCAAAGATCCGCGGTTGCCGCAATGCCCTGCCCTCACAGCCTGCCTGTCCCAAAACCCACAACTGTCTGACTACACTATCCCAGCCCCTGCTCGAACCCGAGCGCACTATCCCCCAAATGTAGATAAAAGGAGAGAATATAAAAGCATGGTTTCTCCTAAGTCAGTTCCAGCATAATAGTGTAGCAGAAGAATGTGGCCTATCTAGATGTTCATACAAGCATGCAAAGTCCTTCATAATTATTAAAACATGATTCAAGTATTCTAGTTCTCACAAAGTAGAGGTATGCCGTTTAAATAAGCTTCCATTTTACTAAGTTGCCCCAAGTTGGTCTATGTATATGTATAAGAGGTCCCATCATGTATATGCAACATATCCATTTCAACAAAGCTCTTCCCATGGTTTTAAGCGACATATTATTTACAAGAATTAACCATTAATCAGTACTTAGTCCTTTTGAAGTCACAACTCTAGTTATAAGTCCAATTCTCAAATTAGTATGCCATATTCATTTCACCGGTTCATTTAGCCATGTAACATATTAGCAACTCAAATAGGCCTAGTGGGGACATCACAAGTAGGAGGTTAAACAACGGTACCCACCTCGGGCGCTAAATCCGGTCCTCGAAAGCTAAGTCCACGCCCGATCCGAAAATCCCGCAATACTGCACCAAAAGTCCCAAAGAATGCACACATAATTACTATCCAAGTTTAATCCAAAATCTGTCCCCAAAAATCTGTTTAACAGTTCAGCCATTTTCACCTGCGAAACGTGCCTAAGAAATTCCCAGAAAAATACCACTGCGATCTACGCGACGAACCGGTCGAAACGAGTACCTGCATGTTTTCCTACGATTTTTCTATGCTGAGAACCAAAATCGACAAGAGAGCCATCCCGAAGCAAGTCGATCGTAAAAACTGAATCTGAAAGTACTGTAAACAGAGGCTTCTCACCTTCGGGAAAAATTCAGGGAATTCCAAGAAAATTTGGGGAGATTCCTCGTGATGTGTAGATGCAAATCCCCTCTTGAATCACCCCAATCCGATGCCCGGTTGCGGAGATATCGCCGAAATACCGAACCGCTGTCCAAAAACTCCATCACAGCAAAATGAGGTCACAAGATGATCCGAAAAACCCATGAAAACCTCGGAATGGGGAAAAACCAGTAGAAACAAGAAACGTAGCCCTACCTGTTACGAATCCAACGGCGCAAAAATCGCGAAAATAGGAGGTCGGGGTGAGTCGGGGGAGCCTGAACACTGAAATGCGACGAATCGGGTTGCCGGAGAATGATCGTCTCGCCGCGCCGGAAAAATCCCAAACCTCGGGATCCGAGCCTCCTAAAATCCTCAAACTTCACAGGATGCTTCCTCTCTTCTTGATGAAGGTTTCATCTTCTCACCTCTAAGGGAGATGGAGCCTCGAAAATGGTGGAAACTCCTCTTGAATGGCTCTCGGATGGAATTAATAGGAAAACCAGAAAAATCATTTCCCTTAATTACCTCTGTGTCCCACATAACACGAAACAGCGAATTCCCCCAATCACGTTGCGACACGTGGCCCCCCCCGACCGCGCCTGCCCGCGCGCCCAGACGCGCCTCTGACCGGCTGCCCGCACAGTTGACCCGCCAATGGGGAAGCGCCACGTGTCACTTCCACTGTTCGGTGCACCCGGTGCACGAATTCCTGTGAACCGAACCAATAGTAAACTGCCACGTGTCCACTCCCGGTGCACCGTGAGCCGTGAGCCATTCTCAATACTCCGTAGACCGTCTACCGTGAGCCAACCAGTAAGAGAGTGCCACGTGTCCCCGCCTTGGTGCACGCCCGCCGCGTGGACCGCCCGCCTGCCCGCGCGCCCGCGCGCTGCCCGCGCCCTGCCCGCGCCGCGCGCCGCCCTGTGCCGCCTGCCCGAGGCCGCGCCGCCGCCCGCCGCCGCCGGTCGGCCGCCGGGAACACTGTTCCGGCGATGAACAGTACCCGAGCCGAAAAAAATCAAGTAGATAGTCCATCTGAAGCGTTTTCGCGCGCTGAATCCGAATTTGACGTCCCGTTTCGCCAAATTCTCACTCTAAAAATTGCCGAATGCCCCCGGAAAGGTATTCTTAGTCCGAAATTCGCGCCGAGCCCAATCTTAATATCCGTTTCACCCGAGAACACTTCCAGAGATCCGACGGGGCCAACCGATCACCCACGTGATCCATTTTATGTCCAAAGTCCAACACTTGTGTCCAATCGTGCCCCAAACACTTCCAGCACACTGCGTAGGCCTCCAGTAGCCACCCCAATGCACTGCAACAGCTCTGCGGAGATCCAGGTCATCACATCCTCCCCCACTAAAAGAAAGTTCCGTCCTCGAAACTAAAGTCATTCCTCAACACGGAATCTCAACGACTAGGGGGGGTAAATATCCAGTCATCCACCAAACTCACAGCTCCCAATACTACCAAATACCTCATCCAGAGACGCGATGCAATCCTTGGGTCTCTAACCAAAACGAAACAAAGGCAGACACTCCCGAGAACCACGCACCCTTAACTAGGTACAGCTGGGCTAATGCTCTGGCTATTAAGTAGTCTGCATCGGTACAAGCATCTATCCCTGCTAGGGCCTCAGATAATCCACCACAAGTTCAACAACACCCAGCTCGATCCAAGTACCTCGGTACTCCCAGGCATCCGATATAAGTCCCCCAATGGTCCCGGAACCTCAGATATCTAATCCAAAACCGTCGGGATGTAGAAGCAATTCCCTAACCCTCCGGCATCAACACTCAGCCATGAGCAGTCGAGGAGAACCAGATTGCAAATCCATCTTCGCGAAGATCCAGATCCATGGCAATGCTTGGGTGGAAATCAAATCCTCCAAGCTTGGCAGAAGGGTGCTAGCTCCCGATGATCACTTCATAAAATTCTTAAGGGTCCTCACAAAGCCGAAGGCGAACCAACCTTCCACAACTCGAATAGCACCGGCGCCCCAAAGGTGCCCACTTAGCCTGACACAAATCCAACACATCAAATCCTGGAGTTGGGTCCTCAACTATCCAAAATGGTGTCATGACCAAACAACTCCGATAGGAGAACAGCTAGAAACTCACAACCAAAAAGGGGTATCTCCAAGTCCTGGTGCCGCCGCAGATCCCTCACAAACACAGCCAAAAGGCTACCCATCCACTACGAGACATCCGCCTTACTCACAAGGTCAAAACCAAAGAAGCGAAGATACTCTCAAGCAACCCAGGTACACCAACACTCCAGGCCTCGGCTCCCACGAAAACATCCTCGCAGCATAATCAGCTGCCGCGAAAAGAAAAATAACGAGCCAGCCTAACCGTCCTAAGTACCCAAACCAAGCCCCACAACTAGGTCAAGACCATCAGGTCTCTACAGGCACAATCAAGGACTCAACTGCACACGGGCAGGACCCACAAACGTCCCTACGTGGCTAAAGATCGGGAATACGACCTCCCGGACACCCGGTAACCGTCCTACCCTTTACCCAATGCAAGGAAGTACATGCAATCCTAAAAAATGACTAGGATGCCCAAATGCAATACAATGCACAATCAATGCCGGTAAATACAGTAAAATAATACTGCCCCTACAAGTCGGCGCTGCAAAATCCTCCACCGGAGTGGCGTAGACCCAACCGCTCTGAGCCGGCGCTGATGATCCGCCAGGGTAAAAGGATGGTGATCCGCTCACTGGAGCATAAGGCTGCTGAGTCGACAACTGCTGCTGAGGCGAAAAGAGGAGCCGATGCGATGAGGGTGCCGCTGAAGTCGAAAGGGGGGCCCACACGAAGCTCGAATGTGGCGTGGCTGTCCCGACTTGTAACAACAACCCCATCTCTGATCACAGGTGTGCGACAGATGAGGTCCTCCCCAGAATATGCATCTGTCTTTATCGCGGAAACCGTGGCCGCCCGTCTGCGCTGTCTCTTGAGTTGATGCTGAGACCTCATGCGATGCTGCGATGGCACATGGGCCCACTAGACTCTACGGCTCCACACGCCCAGCGGCTAGGGTGCGGACTGAGGCCGTGGCTGTTCCATGAGCTAGTCTCCTCATCCTCGGGAACTGGTCGTAGTTCCTCACAGAACTCAGCTGAGACCATCCCGCTTTGCCTTGCCACCACTGTGACGCCCCCACTTCCCAGGGGTCACCCATCCTAGAACTCTTAGTTCTAGCACGCTTAACTCTCATGTCCTCTTGGATCTTGCCACCATCCAAAATGCTATAGCCGGGTTAGAGATTTAGTCATATTATATCATTTATATATGAGGACTAATCCAAATTCCCGCGGGCGTGTCACATGTATAGACAATAAGTGGTATAAATCTGCTATGAATCTTACCGTTATTGAGATCCATAGGTAATAATATGAAGAAATCTGTACAGAGGTAGGGTTGTAGCCCCATATTATTAATAGCATACCATCATTACCAACAATCAAAGCCAGCAGCTTAGCAAACAGGAAAGGATACGAACCTGCAAGAAGGGGAGGCAAAAGAAGAACAACCATCCGATCGATTTCGAACCGACCGATCAAGGAGAGGTACAGAGCGACCCTTAGAGAAGGGCAACAGGCGCACACAGGAACGGGCAAGGCATGGAGTAGGAAAAAGCAGATCCAACCACCGGATCAAATCCAAACCCATGTATCGTCGTCGGATCGTCAAGAATGACGGCGGCATAGAGAGGCTGAGAGACGGTAAGAGAGGAAAAGAGAGGCAGAGAAAAAACGCCACGCACCTGCAAGAAAGAGCAGCCGAACGGAACAATCCCTACCATCATCCAGGTAGGGAACCAAGCCTGAAGGGACACACGCAGGGATCCCAAAAGCGAATAGCCCACAGAGGAGCGCAAGAGGCACGGCACACACGGCGATTCGAACCGCCAAATCGTTTGGGAACACACGGATCGCCACCGAATCCTTGTAGGGCAGCCGTACGATGGAGAGGAGAGGGCACACCGCGTAACCAAGAGGAAAGCGACCCTTAGAGAACCGTAAAGGGCACAGCCTAACCAAGAGGAGGGCGACCCTTCGAGAACCACAAAGGGCACAGCTTAACCAAGAGGAGGGTGACCGTGGCGATCCCACCGTCGAACCTCTTCGGAACGCACGGATCATCGTCAGATCTGAAAATACAAAACAGTGAAGACGCGGAGAGGGGGGGCGCACGGAGGGCACGGCACGTGGCACTTCCCACCGTCGCACCTCTTCGGAACACATGGATCATCGTCGGATCTAAGAATACAAAGAGACGGAGGGGGGGGGAGGGGGGAGGCACGAAGGCACGGCACGTGGCACTTCAGTACCACGGATCATCGTCGGATCTGAGAATACAAAGAGGCGGGAAGAGGGGGGGGGTGGGGGGTGGTGGAGGCACGGAGGGCACGGCACGTGGCACTTCAGTACTCTCAATTAATAAGTTTAGGCCCCGTTTGTTTTTGGAACGGAACCGGGAATAGCGGGGATATCCTCCTTATTCTCCCAAACGCACCTGGAACCGTCTGGTATTGCTTATTCCAGAACAAGGAGAATAGCTGGTATAACAAATCCCACCTTAATATTTTACTATTAAATTTTTTACCATACTACCCTTTTATCTACTTTATCTCATCCTAACATATTATTTTAATAAAAACTCTCTCCTCACTCTCTCTCCTCTTCCCTCCTTTCCTCTCTTTCCCAATACACTCTCATCATCACAAATTCCTCTCTCCTCTCTCTCTTTTCCTTCTTCCCACCTCCTTTCTCTCTTCCCAATACACTCTCATCATCACAATTAATATTATAAAATTTTAAATTTATTATTTAAAATAAATATTATAAAATTTATTATTTAAAATAAATATTATAAAATTTTAAATCTTAAAATTAAAATGTTGAAATTTTATATTTTAAATTTTAATTTTAATTTGAAAAAATAAAATATTAAATTAATATTATTTTTAAATAATATAATTTAATATGATTATAATTTTATTTCTATTTTTTTAAACCATTAATCCATTAATTAAAACGAAAATAATTAGATTTTAACAACTTTTATCACATTTTTTTAAACCATTAATCCATTATTTTAATTTGAAAAAAAGTTAACATTAAATTAAATGTAAAATTTTTAAATAATACATTTTAATTATGATTATAAATTTATTTTTATTTTTAAACCAATAATCCATTAATTAAAATGAGAAAAAGAGTTTAGAAAATTTAATGACATAATAAAGCTCGTGGGCAAAAATTTATAAATATTTAGCAAATATACGAATTTTGCGAATTTTAAAAAAATTTTATGTTAAAAATTAATTATTTAAAATTAATATTATATAATTGTAAATCTTAAAATTAAAATGTTGAAATTTTATATTTTAATTTAAATTTTAAGTTGAAAAAAATATTAATATTAAAATGAAATGTATTATTTAAATAATAATATTTTAATTACGATTTAATTTTACTTTACTTTTTTTAAACTATTAATCCATTAATTAAAACGAACTAATCAATTTTTAACAACTTTTATTACATAATAACTCTTGGGGGCAAAAAGGTAATTTACCCATCTTATCCTCTTTATCCCTCCTATTCCTCATTATTAAACCAAACACAAATTCTCTTATCCCTGGGAACCATTCCAAACGAGTTTAAGCTCTAGTTCCGTACTTTATCCTTATCCCCAGAATAGCCAATTCCAGCCTATCCCGATTCCAAACGTAGCCTTAGAGATACCCACCCTAGTGTATAATCCAAAAACTATTAGAATTGATTCAACGATTAAAAATATTAGTGTCCATAAGTTTATTACTTTTAAATGCACATTCACTAAACTTTAATATATATATATATATATAAAAGTAGAGTTTATATGCTTTTAAAAGCATAAGCATATTTATACTTATAAATTTTTTATTATTTGATTAGTATTGAAATTTGTGTTTTTTATTTTATCTTTCTTTTTTTTTTAGTTGACTTTACAAAAACATAAATCCTAATTCAAATCCAATAATAAAAATTTCACAAACATTTAGAGCTTGTGCTTTTAAAATCATATAAACTCTAATATATATATATATGAAAAATGTTTATGTAAATTTTACTATCTGGATTTTAGTTCAACCTAATATAAAACAAAATCAATTTTTTATAAATTTTAATTATTATATTAAAATTTTAATTTTTTAATTTTTTTTCAACTTTACACTAACAGTGGGAATAAAAATTTAACTTGTTGTTTACGAACCAGTTTGTGTTCGACTCATTAATAAACAAGCCGACCGCGAGCCAAAATTTTTAGCTCAATGTTTAAATAAACCAGCTTATGTTTGGCCAACCGGAAGCATTACTCAATTCATTGGAAAGTCCTCCTATTGCACTATCCGGCACAATATCATACAACCATTACAAATTCTAAGGCTATGTTTGGTTGGCGAATAAAGGGGGGATAACTCCTTTATCCCCCATTTGTCCCCCAAACACAAAAAAAAAATAAAGGGATTTATTATCCCTCCCTTAACGGATTATTCTGGAATAGCCATTTAAGGAGGGAGATAACAATTCCTCCCATTGGTGGGAATAAGGTTGTTCCCATCCGAAAACAACCTTATTTCTATTTTTTTTTATTTTTTTTAAATTTAAATTAAAGTTTATAAAATTTATAAAATTTTAAATTTAAATTTTTTTATTTTATAAATTTTAAAATTCTTAACTTTAATTTTTTATAAATTTAAAAATTTAAAAAATTAAAATTTTAAAATTTATACAAATTTTGTATATATATAAATTTTTAATTTTTTTATAGAAATTTTTTAATTTATAAAACATTAAAAATTAAAATTTTTGCATAATCTTTTACTCATTTTTTGAGATAATTAAAATTTAAAATTTAATTAGAGAAATTTTAAATTTTATAACTTTTTAAATTTGTAACTTTAATTTTTAATAAATTTATAAATTTAATGAATTTTAAAATTTATACAAATTTTAAAATTTTAAAATTTATACAAATTTTAATTTTTTAACTTTAATTTAAAAAAAAATTAAACAGTATTAGTTACAAAAATATAAATTTTAATTTATAAATATTAATTATTATTTAATTAATATTTTTAGTAATTAATTAGATAAAATATTATTATTTAAAATTATAATTATTTTTTATTTCTTCACCATTCTCATTTATTTTAAAAAAATGAACCAAACACAATTTCAGCTGTTCCTAAGAATAACAGTTTTACAAATCAACCATTATTTTTTTTTTATTCCTGACTATTCCGGAATAGCAAGCTATCCCAGAGATAAAAAAATTTATTTCTAAACTCATAATCCCGGAACCAAACATTACCTAAAAGTTATTCTTTATGCAGTTTAAAAACGATATGTGATCAAACAAACACGTAAAAACTAATTTTATCGAATCTATTCAATTTCATAGATATTTTCATGTCTTTTAGTACAATTTGAGCAAAAGTATCAAATAAAAAATGATTTCATATTTCATATATTGACTATTCCCTAATAAAAACATTATTATTATTATCAAAATATATAGAGTTATAAATCCACTTGGTCCATGCATGATCCAAACCCAAAGCGTGTAGCATAGGTTCGACGGGTCGGCCCATATCTAGACTGGCAAGGTCTAGTTCCGGCCGTTCGGGACGGGCCGGAAACCCTCCTTTTCCCAAAACCACCGCTTCGCTCGCACTAATCTCTCGCTCCGAAATCCGGATCGACGTTCCTCCGCTCGTCGTCGAGTAATGACGGATGAAACCTTCGATACCGTGAGTCGTCAATCCCTCTTGCATTGTCCTTTTGCTCGTAATCTCAGAGATTGTGCATCGGCCATCTATCGATTCTCCTGAATCAGGTTCTTTCCCAGGATCTTATTTTCGCCATTTTCAAGTTGGTTTGGAGCAGACGGGCTGAGAGAAATGAAGGGAAGAACGAGGCCATCAACGTTGAGGTATGATTCGGGGTTCAGAATTAGGTTCTAACTTATTTGGTATGAAGATTTTATTGTGAAATTAAAAGTTAGGAATTTGATATTTGCTCATGTTGATTTGATTGGATAATATATTTCACCTACGGGATAAACTTATTATGCAAAAGGCCCGCCCAACCCAAGTCCCGTCAATGCTAGGAAGACCAATATTGATTTGTCGAATATCACCCTCCGTAGGATCTACAACATACTGATTTATCTAATTATTATATGTAGGAAAATATTCCGGATGATCAACAAATTTAATTTTTTCGTCAGGATTGTCAACATATTCGTTGCTTATTTATGGGTTGTCCATTTCATTGAAAATAGTATTTGTAAGATAATTTAACCCTCTATCATGATCATCATCTATATTAAATGATGGATCATTCAAATCGTCATTTTCACTACTATTGTGATTATCATTGATTGGTGAATCCTCATGATTAATATCACTATCACCACCCCCGTCAACATTAGCATCTCCTTCATCAATATTATCACCTCCTTTGTCAACATTAGTACCAAAATCATTAATAGCAGGATTATTCTAATGTTCATAGAAAGTAGATAACCCGCACATTTGGTAAAAATAAAATTCCAATATTACCACCTCCACATCCCATTAATTTTTAAAAATTAATTTAATTTGTACTTACCCCCAATCATAAGGTTCTAGTTGTAAATGAGACAACCTAGGTTCTAGACGGGAAGTCGTGCATTGCCCGCGTGAGGTCGTGCATTGTCCACGTGAGGTTGTGGCTTGCGTGTGTGTGGTCGTAGGTAGCACATATGTGGTCGTTGGTGGCACACTAACCGAGCAAGGTACAACACTCTCAATAGGTGAATACTCACTTTCTCTGCAGTATATATAATAATTAAATCTATTTAAAGAAAATTACAAATCACCATTTTATTATTTTATTTTACTAACCTTGCCATTCTTACACCACTTTCGCTTGGAATATTTTGATCACCCATTACATTGGCGGAAGGACCCACATCAATATAATTGTGGAGCATTCTCTTGTAAGAACCTTGCGGTTTAAAAATTTTCAATGGGTGTAGCTCTTTCTCATTGTATACCGTCACAAAACCATAATGTTCACATAATCCAATCATTCCCTTCAATGATTCATCATCTACTATTTCATGAGCTAAATATTCATTACCGACACTGGGGCAACGAATAGTGAATTTTAAACGAAATTCTTTTTTTGTACAATTTGTTAAACGATACATTCTCGTCTCGAAATAGTATATGTATGAATCAGAACGTATCGCGATTAATTTTTTTCGACCAGCCGATATATTTGAACCATTCTCATCGATAACTAACTGTCCATCCTAATGAACACTTAGCGACATGCGACGATTAGCCATTTTAACTACAAAAAAAATTAAGCACTTCAAAATACTAATTTGAACTTCACAGTGAGAGAGCGACAGTGAAACCTCTCACTATGAGATCTCGCAAAGTAATGCTAAGGGCGGCAGTGAGTGATCTCGCGCGGACACTGTAAAACCTCTCTCACAGGAGAGATCCCCCACACTGTGAGAGACTCACAGTGAGGGATCACAGTGAGCACAGTGAAGGATCTCACTCTGAACTCTCACAGTGAGCACAGTGAGGAATTCTCACTTGTGAGAGAACAAAATCCTCACAGTGAGAGAACTCTCTCATTGTGAGAGATCCTCTCACAGGTGAGGGGATCTCTCACAATGAGCGATCTCACTGTGAAAG
>CM054954.1:8047862-8208854 GCA_029168755.2 Tillandsia fasciculata
GTACATCTATCATCATAAAAAGCCTCTTAGTTTGTCTAACAAAATAGATGGACTGTTTAACCTTTCGCATGAATGTATTTTATGTATATAACAATTGTTGCGGCTGAGGTCGCGGTGCTTAATACACGCCGACTTGGCAAATCTAGTTTTAGATGCTGCACGTACACAGGCGGATAGGACCACCGCATGGGTGTACTTTTCCGGAGAAGTGGTCTGAATGACCCGTGTGCCCCACGTGGGTAGGGTGGGGACCTCTTCACGACAGCTAAAGGAGCCGCACTAGCTCCGTGAAGAGGTTAAAAGCATCATGCAAGAAATGTGATTGTGCACGAGGGGAGATCTTCGTCTCTCCGACAGGTACTCTGGAGTTGGTGCCCAGCTTAATTGGTAAATCTGGGGTTGGTGCCCAGCTTAATTATGCACAGGGTTTTAGCGAAAGGTTCCGGTGTAATCGGTTTGCTCTTTATTCCTTGTTAATATTTAGACATCTACTTTGTTTGTCACTGACTTTACCCACTCCGTGACAGGTTTGACTAGGTGTAGTAGTCGGGACGACGGTGAGGCAGCGATTAAAGAACATTAGCTGAATGAGGTTTATTCCATTATTTCTTGCTTGAGTTATCTCTTCCCCTTGTTATCTAAGTTTAAGTTCTCAATTGCTTGATTGTGGAATGTTGTGGATGTTGGATTGAGAGACGGTTTTGTGAGGTGATTTTTATAATGATCCTTAAGGATTTATATGCGGCATGTTTTATACCGAACAAAAAGGGGTTTCGAAAATGTTTTCCAAAACCAAGTGTCGTGTGGGCACTGCTTGAAAACCTGTGGATTTATCCTTTCCGAAACGATGTAGCCGCCTTACTGTGAATGTGTAGACGTTTTTAAAGGAATGGGTGTCGAGTGGACACCGTTTACAAACTTGTAGGTTCCTCTTAATGTGATTAAATGTTTTTACACTCTCGTACTTGTTGACTGTGACTGTGTGGTTAAAGATTGTATGTTGATGTTGTAAATGAGACGCCGTGCATATACAAAGGAGACTCTGTCCGTGGGCAGGGTGAATTTGTGTATATGGCGGTCTGACACGCACCGGGGACGAGGCTGATGCTTATTTATTAAGAAAAAAAAATATACACGCACATTTCCGCTTATCTTTACCTAAAAACCCCCGGGGCGTGACACCGAAATGACTAAAGAAGACTGGGACGCCCTCCTTCTCGGCGTGCCAGAGGAAGCGAAGAAATGGTTCGCCTTCCTCAATGGTGTTGGAGGTGCGAACCACCACGACCACCGGTCGAGCCCAAGTTTGGCTGACGAGTCCGGCGAGTAGTCCTCCGGAGAAGAGGACAAGGCAAAAGAGCAAGACCCGCCCATCCAGAGGGTCTTGTGGAAATTTTACGACTGAGATAGGCCGGGGCCGACCCCAGTCGGCCACGAGGGGCTGCGAGTCCCGCAACAGCAGAAGGGACCACGAAGACCCTTTGGCCAACAGGCTGAAGAGAGACCAACGTATGGGCCTGCCCAACGCCCAGGACGGATCGAGCACCACCAGAGAATCGGACCGACGGGGGCACAGAATGACCCAGCCGGCCCTTCTCGATGAGGGTCGACCACACAACCTCACTACCAAGGGATGTTGAAGGTAGAGGAAGCCTTTCCGCCTCTCGATGCAGACGTCCCCTGGCATACCAGGGGCGAAGTGGAGACCCTGGGCATTCAGCTGGCCCGGCATCTCCAAATCCAGCCATGGCCGAGACCGTGGCAAAGAAAGGAGATCCTCAGGGAGCATCTGAGGACGACGGACCCACCGGCAGACGTGCCGGTGGAACAATAATTCACATCTACTGGGCTGGCCCAACGGCAGGGACCGGTTATGACGAAGACGCAGCAACGTTGTATGCAAAGGCTGGAGGCCGATGCTCGCAGCAACGGTGTCACGACCCAGTGGTAGCGGCCGAACCCGAGGCGAGAACAGCCTATGCATCGACGCTCAGTTACGCCAGCGCACCGCGATAAAAAGGCGAGAGGCTCTGCCACGTCGCCTCCAAAGAAGACACCGACGCTCCGATCGGTGGTAGCTAAGCCTGCAGGCGAAGACGTACGGCTGGAGTTAGACGCCCATTTGAAGGCTTTGGAGGATACAGTAGGGCATAGCCAAGAAGCACCGACAAAGCGACAAAAAGCCGAGGCGCCTGACTTTGGTGAAATGGCACAACACAATCATTTATTTAATTTAATTTGTATATTTAACATACGATAAAAATTAATTTGTTAAATGTTAATAATTTTTTAATTCAAAATTTTATTTGTTGCATTATTATAATTTATATACAAAAAAAATTAATATAATTATTCTAAATTTTATTTTGTAATTGTATAAAAATATAATTATATATTTTTTATTTATTATTTATTATTTATTAAGTTATAAAAGAGATAATAATGTCATGTAGGGGGTAAGCTTACTAGCAGTATGGAGATTGAATAATTTTTGATTAAACAAACAAACAAAAAAAATAAAAAAACTGTACTTTTTATGTCATTTACTTTCTGTCAAACAGCTATCAAAACAAATAGCAAAAGTAAAATATTTTTCACCCGAACTCTAGTTCTATCAAAAGTTTATTTCTATTCAAAATCTATTTACGTCAAAATAAACAAACCCTAATCTATACCGCCATCACCATTATCGGCAAGGATTGCACCGCGGGCAACGGCGGAAATCGCACGCGCAGCGCAAAACACAGGCAGATCAACACCAATCCCAAAGAGAGATCCCGAAGAGAGATCGGGAGACCGGGAGATGAACACCGGTCCCCAAAGAGAGATCGGGAGACGAGGAGATGAACACCTGGCCCAAAAAGAGAGATCCCGAAGAGAGAGATCAGGAGATATTTTGGAGAGAGGGAGAGATCTTCTGAGAGAGAAGAGCAAGCGGTCGAGAGGGAGAGAGAGAGAACACTAAGGGAAGAAGGAAGACGACCGACCGCGCAGGTAACCCCAAAGGGCACAAACGAGAACGAAGCGACAAACCGGCGAAGCCAGTAACCGACTGTGCAGGGCATTACTACAATACTAAAATTTGAATAATGTGCATAACAAAATAAGAAATACAAAGAAGAAAATTTTCGAGCTTAATGCGATAAAAATTATTAAATTTGTAGGGAAGAAGAGCTTCCTCCCGTACCATATTCCACCTGGGGAGCCCTTGCATGATGCCCAACATTAATGCAATTTTTATACGTTAACTCGCCGCCTATTTGATTGAGAGCTTTTGTATTTAAGCCACTGCTGCCACTGCTTCCGTCGGTGGAAGTATGGAGTAATCGCTGCGAATGCCAAACAGAGAAAAACTGCGATTCCGACCCACCAAGCATTATATGTAATTCCCAACAACAATTCATCACAACCTGCACAAAACAAGGGCAGTGATGATCAACAGAACTAGGAGAATTCTAAGCAGTAATGTTTCTCATTGTTTCCATTTCGCTATTTGGTTCCTCCCTAAATTTTATATGGATTAACGCCGCACCTACTGTCGAACTTATTCACTTTTCTTATTGTGCTTTACTAACAACATAATAGTTTCTTATAACAACACTAAAAAAGGCATGCACTCATAACTGCATTGTTTTTGTTGTGGAATAATACCCATAGACAAAAAGTTGAAAAGCAATGTGACATAGCAAATTTGTACGACACCAATATATGTTTTTCAACCATAGAACTAGGAGAAAATGATGATAAAGAACATAATCAATGCAAAAGAAACACTTGGCTATTCCACTGATGATGATATCAGGAAGAAACAAACAAACAAACAAACAAACTGCTAGAGAAATATAAGGAATTTTCGGCAACTGTAGTACTAAGATTATCGTTGGAAACAGATTTACTGTCAATATTGACACCCAGCAGTATAATTTTCTACTCTTAATCAGAGAAACATGCAATTTTCTCCCAATTATAAGCGCACACTGATACCTATGTGATTTAATATAAGATGACATCGAAAGGAAGTAAAAATAACAAGAGAAATCTGTGTTAATCTGTAGGCTGCTCAGATTTAAGACGCTTGACTGGAAGTTTCGGATCTTTATGAGAATGTGGCCCCTACCAGACCCTTATATCTGATATCTGCTCATGGTGCGAGACGATATGAGGTGATTATCTCTAAACACAATTCATTGCACTACAATATTTTCAGATGACAATTACTGCTTGGAGCCCTTCCTCAACTAGTTGAAGCCTTTCCGAATGCTCAAAAAATTAGGAGATTATACACTGAAGGGGGACAGCTTGAACAATCAACCATTTCCTTCATCATCCTTATCACTTCATGTAAAGGAAAACTTAATTGGGCCCCTTCATATTGCATGCAAATTGTAAATGACTACATGAGTATATAAGGTCATCATTTTCATCATTCATTATCAGTATCCACTTAAGCATCTAACCAGGATTCTTCTTTATTGCATGAGAGCCATACTGGAAAACCAAAGAAGTTCATCCTACGGTCCAATCAAGCATAGTAATTAAAAAAAAAAAAAAAAAAAAAAAAAAAGAAGAGGAGTTTCATGTTAGTTCTCTCTATTGCCTAAATTTGCATTCGCTTCTCATCGAAAATGATCCAATTCTTAAATTACAAACTATGAAGTCTACAGCATATCTTTCATTTGCTTATCTATATTCTGTAAATCTGAATTTGAAAGTGTGGCTAGATAAGCATAACTCTACAATTAGGCTAATAGTGAACTCTTCATTCGCAAATGTCTTAGTAACGCTTACAAACATCAGTTCCAAATTGGCAAACGACAAATGATACAAGGAACATCACAACAAGGATGTGATAAGGAACTAAAACATACCAATATTGAAGAGTATGACTTCTCTCTCTTGTGTGTATGGTTGCGCAACAACCCCAGCAGCCTTCACAGTTACTTGAACATATACCTACAGGCAAAAAGCAAGTGTTCTTATCACCATAAAAATAGTTAATTCATGTTATTAAGTTGACACATACACTCACCGGATTAAAACTATCCGCCTGGAAAATAAGTTTCTCTATGTTAAGCAATCTCCTATTGTTGTTCAACCAAAGCTGTGGAGCTTCTCTTTCCAATCGAATCGAAAAGCTTGCAGGAATCTATCACACACCGTAATGTTTAAACAATTCCTTTCAACTGTAAACTAAGTCTTTAACAAAATGCACTAAGAGCACGTTGAGAAAAACAATCATACAGAAGCTGGATAGGAGATTTTGACTTCATACCAAACAGATTTCTTGAGACCTGTTACTTTATAAACACGATGGCCCATATTTAACGGGAGAGTTTCTCCCTCAAGCTCTTTTCCAGTGTTTAGTTCCTTTAATTCCAAACTGCCACTGATAAATAATGTGTTAACTGACAATCCAAAAAGAGTAGTACTATAGCCTACCAATTCAAATCCTATAACAGCTGTATATTTCCAGAAGGAAAAAAAATAGTAAAAACAAGAGATGGATCAAAAAGACAATTTTGGCTAAATACTACTGGAGACAGGAAACAGACCCATGAGTGAGAGCTAGAGAGACAAGGACAAAGAACGGAAGAGAGAGCAGGCTAGCCAGCGATCCGTGAGCCATTGAGAAGCTTCAAGACGGCACACTATAACCTGATTACACAGAAATGAAGAAATTATAAATATCTGCACATTCGACATATAGCTGCCGATATTCCCTGTTAAAACATCTTGCAGTTATCGGAGTGTGCCTCCAGGTTCCTAAAGCATGTATATTTTTGTACATGTAGTAGATCGCTCTCTCTTCATATATTAAAGCAAAGACCCATTGTAAGAGAGTACCTGTAAAACATTTACCCATTTGCCAATTGACCCCCCAACTTCTGATTTTGAAGTTTTAACTCTCGAAAGTGAAATTTGTCATACCATCCGATGGATGTTAATCCCTTTGTAAATGGCTCTATGCCATGTGATTTCGTGAAAAAAAACCAGAACAAATTTATAGCACACGAGTCTCAACTGAAAGAAAGGCATTAGCTCAATATTTGGCCCGAATCCCCAAATCCCCATCATCCTCTCTTCACCAGCAGGAAAAGGTAAGAGACCTCAGTGCAACCTCACTATAAAATAAGATTGGAAGATTAAATAAAGAATTTTCTCCCATGATCAAATTAGGAGCAGGGAAAGCATACTGAAGTGCAGCAATCAGTGCTTTCGAAGGCAGAGCAGAATCAGGTGTTAGGATTTTTGAGATATACAATGTTACTACTAGATGAGAGTTGGCAGAATCACATAATATTCTGTCGGAACTACGAACTTTGCTTCTTTCCAAGCTGCATCTTGGCTGCAATAGAACAGCCACAAGTCTATATGTACTGTTCTTCTACAATCATATATGGTGATCTTTTGTCTCATATGTGATTGTTGTTTCTTCCTTTTGGACAGCCTGAACAACATTAATTGCTTATTAAATAAGCTCAATATACTGCTGCAGATGAATGCTAACTAACAACCACCAAATTTTACAATGTTTGTACTTCATGCATCTGCTTAAGAAATCAACTGCCGATATGCTCAATATCATGTTTGTTGCAAAAATTACACAAATCAAGTCATAGTTTGAAGTATGAAAATTAACTTAAAAATAAGTTTAAAATTCAACTGAAAACAAGCTTAAAATAAGCTTTTTTTGTTCTTATTAAAGATAAAAATCTAAAAAAATAATAATAAGCTTAGAAACTTACAAGCAAAAAGCCCAAAAAATCAACTAAAAAACTTACAAACATTCACATCTTAAAAATAAAATTAAAAGCCCAAAGAATCAATTAAAATTTCAAATTTCTTCAAAAATTCTAGACTAAATCAAAAGTCCATGATTTCAAAAATAGAAGCTTGATTAGTGGTTTTTTTTTTGTCACAGTAGATAAAAAACTAAAAAAAAATAAGTTTAAAACATACAAGCATTCACATCTTAAAAATAAACTTAAAAGCCTAAAAAAATAACTAAAAACATACCAGCACTAAGGATCGAACTGGGAGGAGGAAGTGTACGGCAGGATCTGATCGTCGATCTTGCGCACGGTCGGGGAGATGTGGGAGGAGGTATGCTCGTACGGTGGGAGAGGATTAGCGAGAAAGATTGCTGTAGGAGAATGAGATTATTTGGACGAGAGAGATCTGGGCAGAGAGTGAGAAAGACGCCTGGATGGGTAGTTATGTCAACGGGACGGATTCGAAGCGAATTTTTAAAAATCCGAATTCAAATCCGAATCCAACTACCAAACCCAAATCCGAATACGAATACCAATCTGATGGATTTTAAAAATTCATATCCAAATTCGAATCCGATCAAAAATTTAAAATTCAAATTCGAATCCGAACCGAAAAATTCAAATTCGAAATAAATATTTTTTTTTCTTTACAATATTTCAAAATATATTATATTAAATTTAAAATTTTAAAAAATATAAATTTAAATATAATATCAAATATTTATATACACATATATTTCGGGTTCGGGTCGGGTTCGAGTCGGGTTCAATCAAAATCTATATTCAAATTCAAATTTGTCAAATTTTTATTTTTTATATCCATATCCGAATTCATATCCGTTTAATATCGGATAAATTCATTCCGTTCGGATTCGGATTCGAATAAATCTTTGAGTATGTGTACCCATTCACATCCCTATGGATGGGAGAGGGAGTAAAGAGAGAGATAAAACAGAAAAGAGCTATGCTACCTCTACACCCAAAATTAGGTGTAGATCTTACATTCCACCTATTCAAAGGTGGGAGTTTTTTCACCCATTATTTTGAAGTGATGGATAGAATTTACTTTATCCTAAAATGAATAGAGTGTAAGATATACATCTAAAATTAGATGTACACTTAGCATTTTCCAACAGAAAAAGAGAGAGAAAAGAGACGGAGTTAGCATGGTGCGGTCAGGAAGTAGAAGGGGAGTTAACAGGGTGCGGTTCCATTATTTCCCAGTTATTTTTTTCCAAAATATTATAAATATTTATCTATAAAAATATGTGAATCCGAACTAAAAAAAAAAGTAAAGCAGACGAAAAGAGAGAAAAAATAATAGCGTGCTATTCTATTATTATTATTATTATTTTAATATTATAAATATTTATTTATATAAATATATGAATTTCAAATAACTTAACCCATCAAACTAACCGTTCTTTTCTTTTTGAATCGAACTATTCCTATGTTCCTCTTCTCCTTTTCATCTGTCTTTTGTTTTTAACCGCCTCTAAACCGAATCACCGTCCTTTTTCTTTTTTTTTTGAGCCAGAACTATTTATAATTGATATATATATATATATATATATATATATATATATATATATATATATATATATATATATAGTTCGGCTACTATGCTTGTACAAGCACCAAACAATTGGTGCTTGTAAGTTTTTTACCATTAGATTTGTATTGAAATTTGTGCTTTTTACTTTATCTTTCTCTCTCTTTAATTGGCTTTATAAAAACACAAATCCCAATACAAATCTAATGGTAAAAAACTTACAAGCACCTATTGTTTGGTGCTTGTACAAGCATAGGAGCTCAATTATATATATATATATATATATATATATATATATATATATATATACTGCCTGATTTTTTATTTATTAGATTGATTTTTTAATCAATTTTTTAGACCAAGTCGAATCAATTTTTACTCTCAAATTTTTTTCTCCGAACCAGTCGCCCCGAAATTTTTTTTTTCCTTTTTAGTCACTTTTTGAAGAACCAGTCGCCCCAATTTTTCTTTCCTTTTTTAGTCATTTTTTGAATCGAACCATCAACTATTTTTCTTTAACCGTTTCAATCCTGTGTCAAAAATTTTCTTTCAGCTGTTTCAATCTCTTACCGGATTAAAGCGTCTCTTTTCCGTTCGTTAATCGAAATATTCTTTTTTTTTTCTTTAACCATTTCAATCAAAGCAGTAATAATACTTATAGATTTTATATTGATTGTCCATCTCTAAACTTTTAGTAGGTGTAGTTTTTTTATTTTTATTAATGTTTTATATTTTTTCAAAAAACTGTGGTTCTACTTCCGTAAATATATATTTTTTATATCATTAACTAATTTATTTTCTATTATTTTTTTATATTTTTATTTATTTATTTAATTTGTAAATTTTTACAATAATTTCTGCCCGCGTAATGCGTCAAGTTCCTACACTAGTATATAATAATGTTATTTTACCAACTACCTACGAAATTCTAAAAAGTGTTATCATCTAAACCGCACATTTCTTCATTTAAGGTTAAAATCTTACTGGCACATAACAATTACATCATAACAATTACATGCTAATAAGTGTATCGGGAAGACGAAAGTAGCCGTGCTCGTGAACGGAGAAGCTACTAATTGGATCAAGAGTAAGAGAGGGGTGAGGCAAGGGGACCCTATTTTCGCCCTACTTGTTTCTCATGGTGGTCGAGAGCTTAGCACGAATGACGGATGAGGCGGACAGAAATAAGCTTATTAGGGGGTTAGGTCCGTCTGAGGATTGTCGGGTATCGTTAATACAATATGCGAATGACACTTTATTTTTCTGCGAAGCCCGAAAGAAGTAGATTAGACACCCAAGATTCCTTTGGCACCTGTTTGAGTGGGCATTCGAACTTAAAGTTAATAAGGACAAAACGTAACTGTTCTACACCAGCAGGGCGGAGGGCTAGGGGAGCAAACTTGTGAAGATTGTGGATTGTAAAGTAGGTGATTTTTCAACTAAATACCTTGGTCTACCTTTGTCCAATAAGAGATTAAGGAAGGAGAACGGGAGAGGGGTCATCGACAAAATACAAAGAAGAATCGAGGGGTGACGGGCTAAGTTACTTTCAAGAGGTGGAAAGCTCACACTGGTTAACGCAGTACTTACCAATCTTCCTTTGTATTTTTTCTCAGTCTTCAAGGCACCTAAATGGGTAGTTAAACGTATTAAGGCTCTTAGAAGGGATTTCTTTTGGGCTGGTACCTCGAACCTACTCAGGTGGGGTCGGTTAGTCACATGGGAAAATGTGGGCAGAAATAAGAATGAGGGGGGTTGGGTATTCTGGACATGTGCGCTATGAATGACGCCCTTCTCTGCAAATGGTGGTGGAGATTCTTCTCGAATCCCGACCTGCAGTGGAATAAACTTATTAGAGGGCTTTATTATTCGAAGAGGCAACCCCTGAGGGAGGGGAGCTCTTTTAGACCGGCATCTCAATGGTAGAGGAATGTTATCGGCACTAGAGAGATTTTTAAAGGGGGGGTCCTACTCGCTTGGTGATGGGAGAATGATTAATTTCTGAACCGACAGATGGTGTGGCGAGGTTGCCTTACGGTCTCTTCCCTGGATTGTACAACGAAGTGGATAGGAAGGCAATTAGAGTATGGTCCTGCTTAGATCGCAATAGGTGGAGATGGAGGAGAATTTTAAAAGGGGTGGCTACGAGGGGAAGGACTGTTAGGGAACGTGTGATTTTACTTAAGGGAATAGTGTGTGGGGGGGGGGGGGGGTCTCGCCGAAGAATAGACGGGATAGAGTGGTATGGAGATGGCACGATAAAGGGTTGTTTACTGTTAAGTCTACCTACAGAATGCTTAGCGACGGGGGGCTGCGGGATTACATCGTCTCTTCCATCTGGCGCCTGTGTATGCCAACCAAAGTTAAGATTTTCATTTAGCTCGTCCTTAAGAACCGGATCCTTATGGCGGACAATCTTGAGAAGAGAGGGTGGACGGGGAATAACCGGTGTGTACTTTGCGGTACACTCGTCGAGACGACCGATTATTTACTTTTGGGATGTGTATACACACGGTTCGTGATCGGGTCGGGAGATCGGGTTGTTGGATTTGAGATGTTAGAGGGTAGTGTTCGCGAGGTGTGGGAAAAGTGGTTGGGGTGGTTTTCATTATTGTAATTAGAATTTTATCGCCATCTCTAAATTGTTGATCCAAATAAGCAAGACTTACTGTGTCCAATAAAAAAAATAGATGAAATTCGCGTACTTTTCATCCTCCGTTATTTAAGCAGGACTTACTGTGTTCAAATAAGCAACACTTATGTTTATAGTTTCCTGTAGCTCAATGCCTTGCTATTGTGGAAATTCATATGTAAAGAAGGAATAGCAAAGATTGACACATATTTGGTTTTCTAACCTACACTGAGAGAATTTTTACCATGTACCCCTATATTTATTTATAGGGTAGAATTGAGAAGTGACGCCATGTAGAACTTTTATTATGTTATTTATTTCTCTTCACCTACTCTGTTCATACCTCTACACTCTTCAAATGTTTATTCTCTGTTTGGCTCTATGGTACTTCTAATGGTCACTTCTGAATTGCTTATGTTACTTCGAATCCTTGCTCATTTTTGCATTCGTTACATGTGCTCTAAATTGTTTACTGTTTATGTTTATTCTAAATAAATTGATGCAAAGGCTTCATACAACTTAGAATTTAGATAAATATGAGTATAATAGAAGTTAAAAAGCATCAAACAAAAGAAAAATTTAGGGCGGCGGAGCAACGGCGACCGAGTTAGAATCAGTTGGGTCGCTACCCGGGCTGTCTGTACCAACACCGAGACGGTTGATGATACCATGGCATTCCTCAATAGCAGCTCGAATTTTGACACGTTCGGCAAGGAGCTGCTCCCTTTGCGCAACGAAAGAACTGTGACATTCTTTCAACATGGCGAGCTCCCATTTAACACGACCATATTTTGCGAACAAAGTCGCATAATGATTGGTGAGATGGTCATACATATTCTTGTAATAGAACCGATCATCATAATTAGCGTCCTTAATATGCAAATCGAGATCTTCTTTCAATCTCTTAATGGCAATGTGAGCAGCATCCTCCTCGGCCAAAGCGGCAACTGAGAAGGCACCACCCCAGCAACGCGCAACCTCAGCAACAGGGCCGTCGCAGGGGATCTGCAAGTCAACATAGCCAACAAATTGCCCCTCTACATTTGTGGTCATCCCACACTGAGGAACAACCATGCCCAATTTTTCGGCGATTTCATGAAGCAAATGAACATACGATAACTCAACAATCGGCATTACTGCAGATGTAAGATACGCACATTGAGACAGAGCGAGAGGGGATAAGAGGGGAAGAAAATACGAGGAAAACTGCAAGAAAAAGATAGGGCAAAACAACAAAAGCGAGAGAAAAAATTTAAGACAATCTGCAGAAACCAAGGAAAAAAAATAGAACACAGCACAAAACACTCAAGAACCTATTGCTAAACACTGCATTATTACTCCAAAGAACAAAATTGGCTATATATCTCAATGAAATATTAATGCTAGTGATATCAGAGATAAGAATTGAAAAGGTATTGCATTCCCTCAAAGGGAAATAGGTTCTCTAGTTCCCATAGAAAATCTTTTACCGCAATATATCATGTTGATACATATTTTTAATCCAACTAACTCAATCTTTTATGCAATATATGCAAATAACTAAACATGCAACTAAGGGCAAGAATCTGAAAGGGTAAGCCAAAGCTTCCAACTAATGATCCCAAGCCTTTGGCTCAGGTTACAAAGAAAAAAGCTCAAGCATGATATACTTATTCCTAATATTTAACCCATATCTAGCCTATTATATAGCCTCAAATGAACAAAACAATACTAAGTTGTTAGGAAATGATGAATAGTCATGATTGTAAATTTTAAAGATCATAACTGTGACTGCACTCTATATAACAGCTAAAAGTCATAATGGAAGCATTTTGTACATTAAGAGAGTTTTTGAAACACCACAAAAGTCCCATATTGGATGGGAAAAAGATTGTGTGTGGGTATATAAAGACTAAGCGCTCTAGTACTAATAACTTGGGCTTAAATCAGTAGCTTGGACTCAACAAGCTGCTAGTACTAACAGGTATGATGTGAATTGTGACGCTTGAAGCACCCCAAAAAAATGTCAAAAATTTAGAAACCTAGACACACTTGCAACATGACGTGGGGCATAACATGGATAACAAGTAACCTCAAAAATGAAAGACAAATTGTAAGGCTTTAGGTAAAAAGGGAAAAAAAATGGATTGTAAAGAAGAAAAAATAACAATAACTGATATATTTACAAGAAATAATTTGAATAATAAGACCATTAAAACGTTTACCATGTAGAGTAGCATCAAGATGTGGTAAATGCAAAAGTACATTTCTTAACAAACAAACCCATATTTATCTAAATCACCTAGGCACTTATTTACACTGACAACCCTAAGGCAATGACCAATTAATCTTCTTTCTCAATTAGGAATCCAATCAGTTAAGAAGCCACATAACAGAACCATCAACTGATCAAACCCTAAGCAATTAAATTGCTAGATTAAATCTTGACAAAGATCCATTCTTTGACAATGAGGATACATCAGATGATGTAGACAAAGCTATTGAAGCAATTAAAAGGCTAATATTGGTAATCAGTTATGTATGCAAAAACTAAACAAAGGGAGAAAAGTTGACGAAGGCAGCATTCTGAAAGAATATTAATTCGGAGCAGGAGACAGATAAAAGGGATACTAATGACTCTACCGAAGAGCCAACCGATGAGGAAAAGGATCAACAAACAAAGATTGAAACTAAAAATGATCAAATACAGCTAGTAGAATGAAATTAAAATTAAGTAAACAAAGAAATGACAAGCTCAGAGCTTTGGAGTTGAATGCTTTGATATAATTTTCCAAATGGTAGTTTGTTTAAACAATTCTTTGATAGTGGCCCCATTTTCTTGAACATATATGAACTTCACGAAGCCATATATATTGTAAGTGCCATCACAAAATTCCATCAACTATTGCTTTTGTTACATAATAATTGCATATGTTACCTTAGATATTGTTCTACGCAAATAAAGATGGTAACATTTTTCCCAGATACTGCTTGTAGCTTCAGTTTCAATTCTACGAACAGAAAGGAAATATTTGTTATGACTAATTGCTTGATGCTTCCCCCATGCCAAACTAGGTAGTATGGTTAGGTTTTCTTTTTTTTAATCTTTTGGGACAAATTTGCCCATTTGTCTACTTATATAGTCCATGTTGTTTTCTCCTCCAACAAATTGACCTACGAAATAAATGAAAACTTCTTAAGGTCAAAAGGCATAAAGTTGTCAATTAAACTATGGTTTGCATTATCACCACTTTTGTTTCTTGGCATGTATATTTAAATACAAAAGACAATTGGAGGCATCAAGTTAATCTCACTAGATACTACAGCAATGACAAGAATGTATCTGCTTCTTCCAAGCACCAAGATAAGATGTGTAGTTTACTCTATTAGAATAACATGCCATTTCTAGTAATATAAATATATTTTTTCGCTTTCAATATTTTGTCTTCACATGCAATAGCCCGTTAAACCTAGCTTCTGGAGCAGTTTCTCGATATGGTAAAAATTGTATCACAATAGCTATTGCATAAGAATAATACACAATTATTATAACAGCACGAAATACTAACTGAATCGATAAGAGCAATAGGGCACCATTTCCAATTTTTTTCCATCTCCAGTTTTGGAATTACTACTCAAAATTAGAAAATTAGAATTGATACAGATCAACGTGAAGCAATCAAGGATCTCAGATCAGAGCAACCTTCAAACTCACACCGCGATCAAAAACCCTAACATTTTAAATCCAAATACCACAAATTCACAGTACCAAGCAACCAAATGCTCAGATCTGGAACCTAACTAAGATTCCACATCACATACTTGCAGAACATGATTAATTAGATTTAATAACATGAATAACCAAATTAAACTAATAAAAAATTTTAAAGAACAAAAAATTCCTAACAAAACAAGCAAAAAGTAAATGATAAGAAGCAGATATAATCGACGGCGAAAAAATCAGGAAAAAAGAGAAAAAAAACGAAGAAAAGGAGATCGGAGACGATGTGATCTACCTTAGAATTAGATCAAAGTATAGATCGAGATCGATGGATTCTTCGCGTCTAGGAAACCCTAGGTTGGGGAAGAGAGGAGCGCGTCGCCACCTCTAGGAATTTTCGATACTTTCTATTCGATAGAGGATGAGCTTAAATGTGCCCTAGTCAATGGCTCACGCAAGTAACCTAGACCCGGTCCACCACGTCAGCAAAAAAATCTGGCCCAAATCGGTCTCCAAATTTTCAACCCATTTTTCATTTTGGCCTCTATTTATTTTTTTTTTTTTTTTTTTTTTTTTACAATGTGACAACTCCGGAATTTAAATTAGTCCTGTATATAAATGATATAATAAAACTAAATCTATTAATCTGGCTATAGCATTTTGGATGGTAGCAAGACCCAAGATGTTAAGAGAGTTAAACGTATTAGAGCTAAAATAGTTCTAGAATGGGTGATCCCCTGGGAAGTGGGGCGTCACAATTGGTATCAGAGCTATTCACCAGCCGAAAATGTGAGATGAATCTCGACTGAGCCAGTGTTATATAGTGGGTAGAGCGAGGCTCCCCGACTAATGACCGTTGTGGGTAGAGTGCAGCTCCCTACAATGTCGGCTAAGGCTAGTGAGACATGCCCGATTGGCGGGTCTGTTGGCGTGCCCAAACTGACCAAATCGGCAGTCTTGGGGCGTGACTGATAAGAGTGTATATCTAATATAATATTCATATCCTATTCTCCATAATTATGTAATTATAGACTAAGCAGCAGCAAATGTAATATGAGTATAAAATCATATTGAGTATAAAAAACTATTGTTTTTTTTTTCTATGTATACTCTACAATTTTTTTACGAAAATCAAAACATCAAGAAAATTTTAACATTTATTTTTATTAAACAAAATAAAGCGATTACTATACATACGTTGTAAAAATAATAATAATAATAATAATAATAAAAGAATAAAAAAAATAAAAATTCTTTTAAAATTTAAGGAATTAGGTTCCTATTATTGCAAGTTTTCTTATACTAAATAATTATTAAATCCGTTTTGAATGTAATGTAACAATTAATATATACAGAAGAAAACAATAATTAATACAACATAAAAATATGTAATTAAAATGTTACTCCAAAATCAAATAAGGTAATTTAGATTAGCTATTAGTATTAGTATTAATAATTATGCCTTTAAAAAAATTTCGAGAACTTTATTTATCTATGGATGATCAGAGTATTTTTGTAAAAATCAAGAAATAATTGTTACATTTTTTGCCTACTTTTCTCAGTAGAATTCAAAAGTTATATAAAAATCAAAATAATGAAATTCTAAAATATAACTTTGTAACATGCAAAATGTGGTAGAAAATATAATCAGTATCATACTGAATATAAATGTAGAAACTTGAAATTTTGTTGTAAATAAATGAAAGAGAAGGAATAAAAGTCAAGTTGAAATTTTGAATCATAAGTGACCCCTTTTTCCTGCAGTGTAAATTGCACAGTTACGAGGCTAAAATGTCGCTTTTCAATCCGAGCCTAACCTCGAAAATCCGAGATCACCAGCACGACCGTCTCGCCGAACCGAGAGAAAACCATATTAAGCAAGTTCAGATCCGACGGTCGGATCTTCCAGAAATCAACGAAGAAGCGGGCGGGACCCGCGACTTATGTGAATAGTGCTTGGGACTGTAGATGAATAGTGAACCCTAATTTCGAATACCCCTAAGTGCTAGCGTTCGCCAAATCGCCGTCTGGAAACCGATCATAGCACTTCAGGTAGTCGATTTGAACGGTTCCGTCGTTCTTGACGCAATGGCACTGATGGAATTTCCGTTGACGACCCTAGAGTCTCGAAAAGCGCGATAACTATATTTCGGAACAGTATTTTATGGACCGAGATTTTATCCGGGCAGTTTCTCGAAAAACAGAAATCGCTACCTGATAGGTTTCGTCGAGCCGGACGTCGTGGCGAAGTCCATTTTTCGTTTCGACGACCGGAACGCCTCGAAAAGCGTGAAATACAGTGAAAATATGGCTTTTTGCATAATAGACCCTATACTTCTTGCCTCGTTTTGCGTGCCACTCGTTTAGTGAGGGACTTAGGTGTGAGACTAAAGCGCAGTGAGGGACTGGACCATAAAATGCTGAAGCTTGAGGGTCAAAATGCAAAGTTGCACTATGTGTATAAATACATGTGTATACCGAGCTAGGGCTAGGGTTTTACTTAGAACCCCGTAGCCCTCAGCCCACAGCCGCAGCTTCCAATAACCTCCCCCTCTCTGCCGCGCTCCCCGGAACCTCCCCGCGCCGGCCGCCGCTTCTACCTTGCCGGAGAAGAAGGGGATCGAGAACTCACCTTGATCTCGGGGGTTTGGAGAGGAAGGTGATCGAGAAGGTCCAAGGCGATCAAGACCTGGTCCTGTGGAGTTCCCCGTGGAGCCCCAACCGAGCTGAGGTGAATCCGGCCCCAGCCGCCGCCGCGCGCCGCCGCGGCCACCATCTCCTTCCACGATTCTCCGACGAGGTAAGCTTATGGAAACTTTTATTTCCAATTGGCCTTTGAACCTTTCTAGAGTGTTCCTGACCTCGAGAGGAATCTCTCCATGAAGTTTGGGTCGTCGCCATCCATCCGGTTGCCGGCGGGAGCGAGGTATTGCCGGAATACCACTAATTGGTCGAGATTGCTCACGGGTTGCATCCGACCGATAAAATCAAGATCAGCACCGATAGGTCCCTTGCTCTCCTTGACTGCAACCCCTCCATCAAAGTTGAGGACGATCGGATCAAGATCGGGACCGCGCGAGCCAACCCTAGGAACCGGACTTTCTTCATCTTGGCCGATCTCGGCCGTCCGGCGCCGCCGCTGCCTCCCACCGCCGGCCATCGCCACCAGAAGCCTCCTGGAACCGAGTGGGACCTTTTGGTCCAAGTTGCACCGGCTCGGAGGTGCTCGGCCGGAATCCATCATTAACGGACTTGGAGCTTCAACCGAGCTCCGCCGCCGCGCGTTGCCGGCGCTCTCCGCTACCGGAAAACCACCCAGGTAGGCCTACTTTATCATTTAGTGGTCGACGGAGGCTTTGCATGGGTTTATTAACGTCGGGATTCTGAATTCCAGGGTTGCACCTGAGACTACACTCGCGTCGGACTCCGGCCATCTCCGGCGGTCCGGGCTTCGGCCACCTCTACAGGTAAGACCTTGACACCCATGCTGTGACTCCCATAATGTTGTTTTGGGCTAAGGCGGCCCTGTAAGTTGGTTCCAATAATTGCACCCGAGATGTGAACCTCGGGCTTGTCTCCGGCCGCCGCCGCCTCCGGCCGCCGGTGCTCGACCCCAAATGGACCAAACATCTTCTGGGACCCTCATGTAATTGGTGCTCCCCTCTGGTGCAGGTCTGAGCCTGTGTTGTTCCAAGTGCACCCAACCCGAGTTTGGGCACTTTGGTGGTGCTGCTCCGGCCACTGTTCCGGCCAGCCTCCGACGCGCCTCAGGTGAGCACCTTTGTTCTGGGTCCTTGCCCAATGCCATGCTCCAGTTATCTCATGATCTGGTCAAGTAAATATTAATTTGTAGCAACATGTCATATGGAACTAAAGTAGTTTATGGGCCAATTTTGTAATCGGGCCCTGTGCCAGCCCAAGCTCGTGAGCACGGGCTCCGTCTTGTCGAAACAAACACGCTGAAAGTTACGGCGTCATTTTTGGACCCCCGGATTGCAAGAACGAGTCGAAACAAGCTAATATTAGAGTTATTATGCAATTTAAAAATGGATTATGGACCAAGATGGTTATTAGACACGATGACTACCTTTAGACAGTGTTTTTACACTAACTGGGCGTTTTGTTAGAGTCCCGCGGGCTCTCGTTGATCGGGAATTGGATTTCGTTCCGTAAATCGACTTTATTGACCCGTTTAAGCTTTCCGTTACTGTAGTGTCGTCGGGATGGGTTGTGTGAGCTTAATTACTGACTATTAGCTGTTTATTCAGGGCCCAGTTGTTCAGCACCAGCCTCCCAGTAGCAGAGCGGGAATTCGAGGATCCGCCTACACTCAGGTGGGTTATCTTCGGTCCGGGCTTTAGCTTTTTGGCCCTCTGGTTGCTTTAGTCCAGTCGGACACCTGTTTTTGGTTAGCCCTGCTGATTTTATCTATATGACCTATCTTGACTGATATCGATTTCTTTAGACATCGCATGTACACCTGTGCTTGACCTTACCTGTTCATGATTAGTCCTGATGATTGTATCTATACATCGCATGATTTTTCTGGTAGACACTGATTCCTTAGACACACTATATTTATGTACATCTGCTTGTCAGCTTGAATATCCTGGTTTATAGATGTCATGATTGATTATTGCTGCTAGTTTCATGCCATTCGTCACACTGCTTTATTCAGATATGCATGATTGATCCTGATTGATAGATACACACAGATACCTGCCTCCCTGTTGGAATTTTTCCCGGCTTGTTGCCGATTACCCGGTCGTTGGACCGCGAGCTTGAGCATAGCATGATTGATCCCCACGCACGCTGTACGTCACGTACACTGATGGTTTGGCCACCGTCACAGTGTTCTTTACCAGTAAAGTGGTCTAGAGGAGGGACCCGTGAGCCCCCAGATCAGCACCAGTGGGTGCGGGGTTATGTCAGCCAGATAGGTGCCAGAAATCGCTAGGGTCGTCTTTAGATTGCAATGCTCTAGCGTTATAACCTCTAAATTTTCGGCGTTTTTGAAATAGGCACAACTTATCAATTTTCGGTATTTTGCGTGTACCTAAATAAGCAGGGTCGGAGTTTTCATTCGTCCAGGTGCACAACTACAATGAATACATAGTTGTTCACATAGAAATTTGAGAGACTATCATATGATAATTTGCAAGTTTCAGAGGACTACAACTTTTTCTCTGTTTATAATTTGGAAATTATGAAACGGACAAATGAATGATGAATTTGTGGTGTGCGGATAGGATTATTACCTCCACAAAACCAGAGAAATATTTAAAAAATCCAAACTTCTCAAATTTTTTTATTGAGATAATTATATTCAAGTAATATGTGGGTAATACAGTATCTTAAAATTTAACGAAAACGGTATAGCTATTTTTTTAATTACCCTTTTCAGGTATGTAAGAATTTGAATTTTTGAAATTAAATAAATGAAAATAATAAAGGTCAAATTGAATTTTTGGATCATAAATAGCCTCAGTGCCCCTTTCCTGCAGTGTAAATCGCACAGTTAATGGGCCAGAAATATCGCTTTTCAATCCGAGCCTGATCTCGAAGATCCGAGACCACCAGTGTGACCGTCTCGTCGAACTGATCGAAAACCATATTCAACAAGTGCGGATCCGATGGTCGGATCTTCCAGAAATCAGCGATGAAGCGGGCGGGACCCGCGACTTAAATTGCGCAGTGCGGAACATTAAATGAACAGTAACCCTATATTTCGAATCCCCTAAACGCCAACGTTGAGCCAATTCGCTATCCGGAAGCCGATCATAGCACTTCAAATAGTGGATTTGAACGGTTTCGTCGTTCTGGACGCAATGGCGCTGACGGAATTTTCGATCTGATGACTAAAAGGTCTCGAAAAGCGTGAAAACTGTATTTTGACACAGTTATTATGGACCCAAAATTCATCCGGGCACTATTTCGAAAAACGAAAATTGCTACCTGATAGGATTCGGCGAGCCGGACGTCGTGGCGAAGTCCGTTTCTCAATCTGACAACCAGAACGCCTCGAAAAGCGTGAAACAAGGCGAAAAATATGATTTTTGCACAAGAACCCCTATAAAAGTTGCCTCGAATTGCGTGCCTGTTCTTGGAGAAGGACTTAAGTGCAAAGGGGAAACTACTGTGGAAGACCTAACAGTAAATAGCAAACCTAGAAGGGCTAAAATGCAATGTTCCAAACCCTATATAATACATGCATACCCCGAGCTAGGGTTCAAGAAAACCTATGCATAGCTCTGCCCTAGCCGCACCTTGCAACAAACTCCTCCTCTCTGCCGCGCTCCCCGGAGCTTCCCCGCACCGGCCGCCGCCCCACGTCGCCGGAGAAGAAGGCTTCAAATAACACCTTGCTCTCGGTTGTTGGGAAAGAAAGGTGTTGAGAGGGACTCAAGAGGATCAAGTCCCTGCCTGAGGTATTCTCTGTGAAGTGAGGTGGGCCCAGCCTCAGCCGTCGCGGACCACTCCTCCTTCTTCCAAACTCCGGCGAAGGTGAGTTTATGGAACTTTTTGTTTAGTTTTGGCTTTTGGGCATGTTCAGTGTACTCCTGACACGGAGGAGATCATTCTGTTGAAGCCCGAGCCACGGCCGCCGTCCCGATCGCCGGCAGGAGCATTATCGGCCGGAAATTATTGTTTTGGGCCGCCGCCAAGCGCCGTCGTGATCCGACCGTCCAACTTAAGATCGACACCGTTGAAACGGTTCTTCTTATCGACTGGAACCTCTCCACCAAAGCTGGGCCCGATCGGATCAGGATCGGGACCGCGCGAGCGTGCCCTAGGAACTAGCTTTCTTCAACCTCGGCCGACCACGGCCGTCCGGCGCCGCCGCTGCCTCCCACCGCCGGCCAACTCCACCAGAAGACTCCTGGCACTGAGTGGACCCTCTTGGTCCAAGTTGCTCCGGCCCGGAGCAAGTCGGCCGGAAACCGCCATTGACGGGCATTGGAGCTCCACCGAGCTCCGCCGCCGCGCCTTGTCGACGCCCCCGGACGCCGGAAAACCATCCAGGTGAGCTCCTCTGATCCTTGTGAGCTTCTCCATCATCTTGCATGCAAGATTTAACGTCGGGTTTCTCGTCACAGAATTTGCACCCGATTTGGCATCGGGTTGGACTCCGGCGATCCCCGCCGCTCCGGGACTCCGGCAACCACCCAGGTAAGATCCTAGCAACCCTTTATTAACCCCCATCAACTTGGTTTTGGCCTAGACCCCCTCTGTTGTTAGCCTCCAAAACTTGCACCCGAGCTAAGCCTCTCGGGCTTGTCTCCGGCCGCCGCCGCCTCCGGCCGCCGGGGCTCGACCCCTCTTGCACCAAGCAGCTTCTGGGACCTCCACTTATCTGATGCTCACCTTGGTTGCAGACCTGAACCCGAGTTGCTCCAAGAAAACCCAACCCGAGCCTTGGGAGGGAGCACCACCTTGCTCCGGCCCGGCCGGCCTCCGACACGCACAAGGTGAGCCTCACTGTCCCTAGACCATGATGATAACCATGCTTCTGTTAAATGCTTAAAAGATCATGTATATGTTAAGTTTCCACATAGTTGTAAATTGGACCTAAGAAGATTATGGGCCAACCTTGTAATCGGGCCCCGTGCCAGCCCAAACCTGTGAGCACGGGCTCCGTCTCGACGTAACGAACACGCTGGAACTTACGGCGTCGTCGTCGGATTCCCGGATTGCAAGAACGAGCCGAAACGAGCTAAAATATAAGCTAATTATGCAATTTAAGAATTATTATAGGTCAATTTGAAATTTGGACCTGATAGCTGTCCTTAGACAGTGTTTCCACACCTACTGGGCACTTTGTTAGAGTCCCATGGACTTTCGTAGATCGGGAATTGGAATGTATTCAATAAATCAACGATAATTGCCCGTATTAGCGTCGCGTTATTGTTATGTCGTCGGGGATGGGTTTGTGTGAGTCTATTACTGACCAGATCTCTTTATTCAGGGCCCAGCTGCTCAGCACCAGCCTCCCAGTAGCTGTGTGGGAGTTCGAGGGTCTGCCTTCATCCAAGTGGGTTATCTTCGAACCGGGCCTCAGCTTTTTGGCCCTCTGGTTGCTTTAGTCCAGTCGGACCCCTGTTTTTGATTGCCCTGCTGATTATATATATGACCTATCTTGACATATGCTGATCCCTTTTGACATATCATGATCCCCCTGATTGACATTGACTCTGTTGGACCTGTACTTGAGATTACATGTTCTCGATCAGCTGATTATTGTGTACATACTCCATGATTATTCCTGATAGATTCTGATCTACTTGAGACACATTATATGTACCTGCTTATCATCTTTTATATTCCTGTACATAGATTTGCATGATTCGATGATACCTGTTGATTCTTGTCATTGAGATGGTTCTTGATATATTGTCGATAGACTGATGACTCCCTGTTGGGATCTCGGCATGTTGCCGACTACCCGGTCACTAGACCGTGAGATTGAGCATTATGATTTGCCATGCACTACTGTACTTCACGAACATGGCCGGGGTCGCTCCCCGTGGAGCTTGTTCTTTACCGGTAGAGTGGTCTGATGATAGACCCGTGAGCCCTTTTGCATCGAGACTGCTTGGCGTCTGTGAAGTGCAGGGTTATGTCAGCCGAAAGGGTGCCGAAAAGTGGCTTTGCCTGAAGTTCTATGAGACCAATATTGGAACATGATTGGGTACTTGGGTTTCTGTTCTTGACGCATGATTCTTACCTTGTACCATTGTTGTTCTGTTTATGTTGTTCTCTAGCATTATTCATTCGCAGTTTCACTTATGATTGATTACCTGCCTAGTTCAGTTTACCTGTGGATTTATTGCTTTCCAGTAGATGTTATCTGTTATCTATTTACCTTGCACCTTCGCTGCTCAGTTATGCTTGATTATTACCGTGGTCCCCTGATTCCAGCATTTATCTTCTGTAGACGTACTTTTGCTACTTGCAGACTAGTTGTGCATGATTCTTGCAGATATCTTTTGATTTCCTGCATATATGACTTACAGCTTTCACGATTGTTATCACTGATGTATCCTGATTTTTAGCACTCATTTACCTGCCGTTCCTTATGTAGATTACCTGCCTATTTCAGTGGTATCTGTGGATTATTGTGGATTATCAGTAGATCTTATTGCTATTCTAGCTTTTCCTATTGACTCTTACTATCCGCAGATTTTAGTACCCAGTAGGTACGATTAGCTGATCCTCGGCTCGTCGTGCCCACTGGGATACATGTACAGTGTATCTCACACCCCCTGGGTGACCATTTTCCAGGTCCGTCGGGTGGAGGGATGTCGGGACGATCCAGTGAGGCGGTTACGATAGAGATGTCCCCATGATCATAGATATTGATGATTCAGGATCCTTGTTGATTTATGCTGACCCTCGTATTATCACTTTTCATTTCAGTTCCTGTTTGACTTAGATATTTAAACTGATGATGTAATAAGTTATTTGGATTATTTCCGCTGAGTAGATTAGTGTTATTTGCTGAGATATCTGTTGCTTACTGATGATGGTTACTAGCTAGCCGTGCATATATAGGGGAGTCTCTGTTCTTGGGACAGAGGGTTTTCTATATGTGTGGCGGTCTGTTGCGCCCAGTTTGCGAACTCTGATTTCAAAAAAAAAATTTTCAGACCTGATTTTTTAAAACTCGGGGCGTGACAAGGTAACAAATTTTTAAAATTTAGTATCTATATTCCCTATTATTTCTTAATAGTTTTCGGTTTGTTTAGTGCAAAATTAAAATAGAGAAAGAAAAAATAGAGGGCGAACATGTAAACTTGTACTTCTATTCATGTACGACGTTAATTAAAAGTAATTATTGTATGTCTAATATAATATTCAGATATTATTCTCCATAATTATGTTATTATAGAGCAAGCAGCAGCAAATGTAATATGAGTATACAATTATATTGAGTATAAAAATATATTGTTGTTTTTTTCTAGGTATACTCTGCAATTTTTTTCGTAAAATCAAAAAAAAAAAAGGAAAATTTAAAATTTATTTTTATTAAACAAAAGAGAGTAATTGCTATACATACGTTGTAAAAAAAAAAAAAAAAAAAAAAAAAAGGAAAAAAAAAAATGACTTTTTTAAAAATTTTAGGAAATTATGTTCTTATTATTGCAGGTTTTTTTATACTAAATAATTATTAAACCTGTTTTGAATCTAATGTGATAATTAATATTTACAATAGAAAACAATAATTAATATAACGTATGTAATTAAAATATTACTCCAAAATCAAATAAGGTAATTTGGATTATCTATTAGTATTAGTATTAATAATTATGTCTTTCAAAAAATTTAGAGAACTTTATTTCTCTCAGGATGATCAGACTTTTTTTGTAAAAACGAAAAAAAAATTGTTACATTTCTCTTTTGCTTTTCTCAATAGAATTCAAAGATTATATAAAAATCAAAATAATGAGATTCTAAAAGAGAACTGTGTAATATAAAAAATATTTTAGCTACATAAGTTCTGTGTCGGAAATGATTTTTCCGATATACGAAAGGAAAAAATAATTAATACAACATAAAAATATGTAATTAAAATGTATATAATACAAAATAATTTCTATTTTGAGAAATAGTTACTGCAATAATTAATGCTAATACTAATAAGTAATCGAAATAAACTTTATTTGATTTTGATACCTAGAGGGATGTTTTTTGTAATTATCTATACTGATGTTGAAAAATTTTAATACTTGTTTGTAATTTTCATGATAAATTATTTATGATATAAATATTATAATATAAAATACTTATTTCCCTGTCAAGTTTTTTGTTTTTTTTTCACAAATATATAGAAAAATTCCATAATAATTTACACAATATATAATACGAAATAATTACTATTTTGATACATAGTTGCTGCAATAATTAATAGGCAAGGAAGAAATAAAAAAAAAAAATACAGTACAAACATATGGAATTGAAATGTTATTCTAAAATCAAATAAAATTTATTTGGATTAGTTAGTACTATTAGTATTTGTTAATTTTGATACTTTGAGGGAAAAGAAGAACAGTATAATAAATTTTAGGTTATGAAAAAATTAAGTAATACAATTTGGTATGCTTGTCGAATTTATATTAATATTTTGATCAATAGATGTCGCAGTAATTAATAGATACTGAGGAAATAAAAAAATAATACAATACAAAATATATAATTGAATTGTTATCCGAAAATCAAATAAAGTTTATTTGGATTAGTTATTAGTATTAATATTAACAATTTTGATAGTTGGAGGGCGAAAATAATAGTATAATGAATTATAGGTTATCAAAAACTTTTATGGAAGGCAGAAATTTTTATTTTGAGGTTGAAGTCATTTTTTTATATATGTATGGAAAAGCACTTTTCTAGAAGGCAAAATTTTCGAAACGTTAGTTCAGATTATAATTTTCAATAAGGTAAAAGCCTTATTTTTTTCATTTACGAATAGAAATTTTTATAACAACGAATAGGAATTTTAGGTCGTCAAAAGAAATACGTGATTGGAATTTAAAAATAATATAAATAAAGTTTACATTGTTCCAAAAATATGTTAATTTAAAAATAATATAAATAAAGTTTACATTGTTCGTAAAATATGTTACCTATATTATACTATTGGCAAAAAAATATGAAAGTATGAAAGCTGTACTGAAGAAATAAATTTTACATTGTCCGATCAAAATTTTTTTTTTTTTATCACTTTAAGTTGCCAGAAACTTAACACGGAATAGTAATATTTATTTCGAAATTTGAGCTATCTCTTTATATATATAAATATATGTTTTTCCTTTTTCTTTTTCTTCTTTGTCATTTTTTTTTTTTTATTCTATAAAAATCTAATGTTTCTCATTAATTTGGGCTTATTTTATTAGTCGTTCTTAATTGTCTCGTTATATTTTTTTTTCCAAAGTTTTTGAAGTAAATACTGAAAAGAAAAGAATACTTTGTAACTTCATGGCGTTACAAATAAAAAAAATTCGAAAAAACAAAAAAATGAAAGGAACGGGAAAATACAGAGAAAACACCAAAGAGGGGTGAACATTGAAGAAAATGTTGAGAAGAAAAGAGGAGACTGTATTTTTTTTTTTTTTTTTTTTACATAAATCGAAGGGTGTTAGTTTTTTCTTAGAGAAAATATTTTTCGTTTATTTAGCTTAATTCCTCAAAAAATATAAATTAGAACTCTGCTTTTATTTTCCTTTTTTTTTTTCATACTTCTTTTACAAATAAAAAAAGTCGCGTAATTTGAGAAAAATGTTATAGTAGTTTGAGGAAAATATTATCGGGTTGTTTCTTTTATATTTTTTCCCCCAAATTCATGGGAAAGTTTTTTCCACTACTATGGAAAAAAAAAAATTCCGAAAAATGAGTTTTACATAATTTTTTCAATAAACCAAGAACCTCTAAGATACGACTTAAAAATACAACCTTATTTTTTCAATCATTCTTTTCGCAAAGTTTTTAAGAAATGCACAGTAAAAATACGATATTGTATTCAAATTAAATATTATGTTTTAGCAAGAACACAAAGTATCAATATATATAAATATTACAACTATTCTCTGGCAAGTGTAAATATATATAAATATTACAATTATTCTCCGCAAATATATCGTACTATTTTGAGAATATTAGTCACATAAGTCATATTATTAAATAGATGTCTTCATTATTTGTGTCTGGTTGACCTGGAAAGTTTGCTGGAAAACAGAGAAGAAAAAAAATAAATGATTTACTATTAATATTCCAGATATATAAATAATTATAAATTTAATAAATGAGGGAAGAAGGAAATATATATTATATATTACCCAATACAATGTCTTTTAGCTGTAGAAGTAAAAAAACACAACAATCATTCTACACAAAAAATAACTTCTCTAAATTAGATAAGAAAAAAGATTTATTTACGTATTTTCCAATTTTAAAAAAATGTGTTAACTCAAAGATGTTTGGATGGACGGATTGGATATTTCAGATATTTTTTCCCCAAAGGGATCAGAACTTTCAGGATTTTCGGCAACATTTTGCACCAACAGATTAGAACTGTAGAAGGAACATATACAACAATTCTACATGATGTGACGGGCGAATGTCACCCCATCATGTGACGGGTGAATGTCACCCCACCCCAGGATGGGGTGGGGTGTAGCCTGTACACACCCTTGTGTACAGGTAGGTTTTCCCTAAGGAAAAACACTTATTTACGTATTTGCCAATTTAAAAAAATGTGTTACCTCAAAGATGTTTCGATAGACGGATTGAAATCTTCTTCATTTTTTATAAGCAAAGTCTCCTTTGCCAGCCTTTTGCCTTTTAAATTATAATTTATAGTAAAAATTTTTGTTACCTTAAAAGAAGTAAGACTTGTTCTAAATTGCTGCAAGTCAGACATAACTTGGAAAATATGTTTCTGACCAATAATTTTTTTTATTATAGGAGGAGTAGTAAATTGATCAGAAGTGGCCATTGTAGCTAATTGTTGTGCCGGGAAGTGGACCAAATCTTGTGCTAATCTGCCAAGTAAAACATGCTATGCCGGTTGCGTCTTCAACAATGGTGTTTAATTTGTACCTTATTTATAAGAAGAGGAAATTAGTTTTTTCATATAAAATAAGTAAATGTGTTTAATATAATAAAGATTATATTTTTCTTACCATGGTACAGGAGATCGTTTATTTTCACCACAATGCTGACAACCCATTGTATCATCAGAAGTTTTTATGGCTGCACGACAGTTATAGCAAGATTTATACCACCAGCCATATGACGTATCAATGTCTATAATTGTTGCTTCGCATGTATACTTTGTATTCTGTTTGTAAAAAATAATGTATAAAAAGGAAGAAAATCGAAAAGTTGTCAAAAAAAAAAAAAAAAAAAAAAAAAAAAAAAAAAAAAAAACGAAGAAGGAAAAAAAGGAATATATGTTTTGTTATATTTCAGTTAAACTCACCTGTGTGTCGAGCGAATGTATGTCTAATAGTTCACCAACTGTTCTCCTATTCAAACACATCTCCTCTTGAGGGCTAATCACCTGTTTGTTGTCAGCATGAATCCACTCAATTTGTTTAATTATTGTATGTAGTCTGCATGTAGAATAATAAATGAAGTGAAAGGGAAAAAAAAAAAAAAAAAGTGCAACATAAAGATTTGCGAAGTCAAATCAATGAATATATATTATCAAACCTATTTCGAAAAGTAGAAACTTCTGGAATTTCCAAGTTCAAATAAATCTTTGAAGCAGAGCACGTCGATAGATGTACTTTCTCTGTATTTGAACAGTATAAAGTAATTACTAATTAGTATTTATATGAATGTCCAATCATTGAAAATACACACTAAATTTTTATTATACATTTACTATATCTACCTTGAAATGTTCTAATAGTTATTCCAGCTAGAATCACAATAATTGGGCCTTTACTTTGCTTAAAAGGTCCATTTATGGTCTCAAACAGTCATCGAGACAGTGGTATTTCAGGTTTCATGAAGCCATCATCTCTATCGGTATGTCCATGATATAGAAAGACCACTGTGTATATGTCAAGAAGTCAGAGAAGGGAATTTTGTTTCTCTCTCTATACGTCGACGACATACTATTGGCTGGGAATGACATCGAATTGATCAATACCACGAAGGAGTGGTTATCTTTCAATTTTGAGATGAAAGATATGGGTGAGGCTAGCTATGTGCTCGGTGTGAAGGTCATCAGAGATCGCTCTAGGAGACTTCTTGGTCTGTCTCAAGAATCCTACATTAAAAGGGTTCTGGAGCGGTTTAGGATGCATCATAGTAAACCCGCTGATACTCCAGTGGAAAAGAATCACACTTTGAGTCTTGATCAGTGCCCTAAAACGGATAAAGAGAAAAAGCAAATGAGTAGGGTCCCTTATGCGAGTGCGATTGGCAGCTTGATGTACGCTATATATGATGTGTACTCGACCTGACATATGCTTCGCTGTTGGTTTGGTAAGTCGTTACCAGAGCAACCCAGGACCTGCTCATTGGCAAGCGGTCAAGAGGATCCTTCGATACTTAAAGGGAACCAGTGATCTCGTTCTATGCTTTCAAGCTGGGGACTTGAGATTGAAAGGATATAGTGATGCTGTCACGCCCCGAGTTTTGAAAAGCAGGCTAATTTTTTTTCTTTTTTCTTTTTTTTTTTCAAAGTTTGAAAACAGCCAGGGCGCGACAGACCGCCACATATATAGAAAATTCTCAATTCCCTCATTGGAATTGAGCATTTTCTATACATACACGGCTAAGCTTTTGCAACAACATCAGAGTAACTAAACTAAGTATAACTAAACAATTAAATTACAACAGGTTATGATTACAACTATTTTATATAATTTGCGGAATAATTAAAAGTAGCGGCTGCCATGGGTCGATTACTAATACGGAACCTCACCAACACGTCCCGACATCCCAACACCCGAACGACCTGAAAAACAGTCACCCAGGGGGTGTGAAATACATCGACAGTGTATCCCAGTGGGCACGACGAGCCGAGAAATAGCTAATCGTACCTACTGGATACAATAATCTGCGGATAGTAAATAGATCGATAGGTAAAGCTGAATAATCAATAAATCACGATATAACTAAGCAGATATAGGTACAGAAATATCAGAATCAATCATGGTGATAATCAAATATAACTGAGCAAAGTAGGTACTGAAATAAAGCATGCTAGTATATGGAAGTATATAAGCTATGCATCAATCAAAGAACAGCAACTACCCAATCATATGCCACTATTGGTCTCACAGAACCTCAGGCAAAGATATCAAAGCAGAACCAACCACAACCATACTGGATTCCACCTAGCCGAGCTGAACAGCAACCCCGTACCATTGATATAGCCGAGAGGATCCTCGTACCTAAAGGTACAGCCGAGAGTTTCCTCATATCGGTACAGCCAAGGGGCTCCCCGTACCCAGTGATACAGCAAGAGGGGATAGCTCACGGGTCAACCAGACCCTTTACCGGTAAAGAATGCAATATGGGTGATCAATCCCATAGCGTACGCGAGTGAACAGCAGGTGCACAACCATCATAATGCGAATGCTCAAGCTCACGGTCCACAGACCGGGTAATTGGCAACATGCCGGAAATCCCCACAGGGATGCAAATGTCTGTATATCAATCATAGGTCTATCATGCATATCTGGAATGTAAAAGCAAGTATCTCTAGATATAGATGTAGTATAACAAATGACGGATATGAAAGCAATCAACAGGCATGATCAGACCATGAAAATCTACTGTACTGATGAGCAGATGAACAAGAACAGTCCAAATAATATCAATGTCTATCATGTACAAATATATGGCATATAGGCAAAATCATCAGGGCTAAATCAAGAACAGGTGTCCCACTGGACTAAAGCAACCAGAGGGCCGAAAAGATAAAGCCCGGACTGAAGATAACCCACCTGTGTGTAGGCGGACCAACGACTCCAACAGAAGGCTCGAGGGCCGGAGTCAGACTGCAAGGACCTGAATCATGAAACATTGATCAGGGACGGACTCACACATTCCCAAAATCACAGACTCACTAATTAAACCACTTTGCTAAAATCAATGCTCGATCGGAGCCATAATTACTTCAACACTTCCGGAAAGGCCGATTTGGCACCGGAAGCCACCGACTTGAACCGAGAGCCACTGGACCAAGCCAGGACAGCGTCGGGAATAACCAGAGATAGGTAACAAGATCCATTCATCATTCTATTACATCGAAGTACGCGAAACTCGCGTCGAAAGCCGTTAAACCGCCGATTTACGGTTCGTTAACCGATTCCCGCTTAACGAAGACCAACAGACCTCTAACAAAAAGCTTAGAGATCATATACACACTGTCCAAGATAGTCCACAAAGTCACATTTGCAACTTGGTCCCTAGTGTTCTTTAAAATTGCATAAATACACTAATTTAAACACTGTTTCGGTTCGTTCTCACAATCCGAGAGGTTTTAACCTACGCCGTAAATTACAGTAGGTAGATCTCGACGCAAGCTAACCCGTGCTCACTGATTTGAGTGGACACGCAGCCCGAAAACACAATCGGGTCCAAGATTACATAGTTTACAATAGGCTTAATATTGTAAATCACCTAACCACTTAATCAAATCCTTAAATAGCATGAGCACCATGTTTATTAGGGTCTACAGAGTCTAAGGCTCACCTCAGGTGCGACGCAGATCGACCGGAAAGATCGCCGGAGCAAGGTGGCCGAGTTGCACCTTAGCTAGAGCTCGGTTTGGCCGAGGCTGGGTCATCTTCCCATACAGAGACTTTTGGGCCAAAGCACTTGGATGCAGGGACTCTAAAAGGTCAGTAAAGCTTACCTGGGTGATTCGCCGTCGACTTGAGGCGTCGGCGGCGGCCGGAGACCAAGCTCGGGCAACCTTGGGTGCAACAATGGAAGGTAAGTTTTCCCACGATAAACTTCGCATGCAAATACATGGGAAGCTTTAAACCATCCCAAGGAACATACTTGGGTGGTCGGACGGCGACTAGAAGCGGCGGCGATGGCCGGCGGTGAAGCTCGGCCAAGCTCGGAGGGCTCTAATGGCGGATTCCGAACCATGGCTCTTGAGTCCTAGCAACTTGCACAAAACCACTCACCTCGATGCCGTGGAGCTTGCTGAGGTGATGGCCGGCGACTTGGGTGAGCGGCGGCGCCGGGCGGCGAGGTTCGGCCCAGACAAGATTTTGCCCGGTTCTAGGGCATGCCCGAGCGTCGTGGATCCTCAACCGATCACTCCCAAACTTGGAGGAGATCTTGCAGTCGACCAAATAAGCCTTCCCAACGTGGCCGATCGCGTTTCCAACGGTTGGATGAAGCCCGCGCCCAAGATCAGCCAAAATGTGGTTTTCCGGCGACGGGGCGCTCCCGCCGACAACCGGGAGCACGGCGGCGGCTCGGGATTCACAGGGATGATACACTCGACGTCAGAAAATTACTGAATGGGTTCAAGTCCCAACAAAATCGAAAAAGTGGCAAGATCTTACCTCGTCGGAAAAGAGGAAGAATAAAGGATCCCCGCCGGTGGCACGCGGCGGAGCTAGGCACCGGGGTTCCTCAGTTCGGGTCACCAAGGCACAGAGATGCCTTCAGAATAGATCTAGAGGGATCCAAGCCTCTCTGTTGCACTCCTCTCCAACTTAACCCGAGAACAAGGCTTCTCCTTTGCTTCTTTGTCTTCTCGGCGAGAGACAGCGGCGACCGGCGACGTAACGGCCGTGGAGAGAGCAGATGGAGACTAAGGGTTTGGTGCTGGGCGGCTAGGGCTAGGGCTAGGGCTGCGGGGTTGCTAGGGTTTTCAAAGAGGTTCAATGCATTTTTATACAATGCATGTAACAAGATGCAAATAAGCCCCTCAACTTCTGCCATTTCAATCCAAGTCCCTCACAGCAACTATATTTCACACTTAGGTTCTTCTCCCTAAAGTAGCACTGTAAGAATTTGAACTTTTGTAAATAAATAAATGAATGAAAATAATATAAGCCAAATTGAATTTTGGACCATGAAAAGCACAAATAGTCTAAGAGCCCCTTTTCTGCAGTGTAAATTGCATAGTTAATGGGCCAGGAATATCGCTTTTCAATCCGAGCCTGATCTCGAAGATCCGAGACCACGAGTGCGACCGTCACGACAAACTGAGCGAAAACCATATTAAGCTTGTTCAGATCTGACGGTCGGATCTTTCAGAAATCAGCGATGAAGCGGGCGGGACCCGCGACTTAAGTTGCGCAGTGCGGGAACAGTGAATGAACAGTAACCTTATAATTTGAATTCCCTAAGTGTCAACATTGGGCCAACTCGCCATCCGAAAGCCGATCATAGCACTTCAAATAGTGGATTTGAACGGTTTCATTATTCTGGACGCAATGGCACTGACGGAATTTCCGTCTGACGACCCTAAGGTCTCGAAAAACGTGAAAACTGTATTTTGACACAGTTATTATGGACCCAAAAATTCATCCGGGCACTATTTCGAAAAACGAAAATCGCTACCTGATAGGATTCGTCGAGCCGGACGTCGTGGCGAAGTCCGTTTCTCGATCTGACAACCAGAAGATTTCGAAAAGCGTGAAAAAAAAGGAAAAATGCAGTTTTTGCATAATAGTCCCTATAAAACATGCCTCGAAAAGCGTGCCATGGCATTGGAGAGGGACTTAAGTGTGAGAGTTTGTTGCTGTGAGGGACTGGGCTGTAGATATGGGAAGATGGAGGGCTAAAACGCAAGATTTCCAAACCCTATATAAGTGTAAGCATACGAGCTAGGGCTCTCTACACATGAAACCCTAAAACCCTTGCCCTAGCCGCCTGTGCAACAACCCTCCTCTCCTCTGCTGCGATCCCCGTACCTCCCCGCACCGGCTGCCGCCTCCCCTCGCCGGAGAAGAAAACAAAACTTCAAGAATAGCCTTCTTCTCTCGGGTTCTTGGAAGGGAAGGCGTTGGGAGGGATCCAAGTTGATCAACCCCTCCCTGAGGAGTTCCACGGAGTGCTGCAACCGAGCTGTGGTGGTCCCGGCTCTAGCCGCCGCCGCGCGCCGCCGCGAGAGACACCACCTTCCTCCAACTTCCGGCGAAGGTGAGTTTATGGATTCTTTTTCTTCAAACTGGCACATGGACCATGCCAAAGGACTTCTGACATCGAGGAGACCCTCTTGGTACAGGCCGAGCCCTCGCCGCCGTCCTCGTTGTCGGCAGAGACTTGTTCGCCGGAAATTATCGTTTTTCCGACGAACTCGGTCACTGATTTTTCCGACCGTTAAAACTGAGATCGGAACCGTTAATCCTCTTTGCCTTGACGACTGCTAGCTACCCCCAAAATCTCAGGATGATCAGTTGAACGGTAGAGCCGCGCGAAGAAGCCCTAACTCCGGGTTTTTGTGCTTTCACCCGAGCTCCACCGTCCGGCGCCGCCGCTCACCGGAGCCGCCGGCCACCGCCACCAGAAGCCTCCGGGTACCGAGTGGAACCTTCTGGTCCAAGTTTCATCCGCCCGAACACAACCGGCCGGAATCCGCCATTGGAGCTCCTCCGAGGTTGGCCGAGCTCCGCCGCCGTGCGACGCCGGCGCTCCTCGTCGCCGGGAAACAGTCCGGGTAGGTCTATTCCATTATTTTATGACCAATGGTGGTGTTGCATGGCCTTCTTGACGTGGGGTTTTCGTGTTTCAAGGTTGCACCCGATTTGATCTCGGGCTCCATCTCCGGCCATCGCCGGCGCTTCGGGCTCCGGCCAACCCCACAGGTAAGACCTAGACTACCCTATAATGACTCCCACCATCCTTGTTTTGGGCCAAAGCATCTCTGAATTGGGGTTTCAAACATGCACCCGAAATGCAGGTTGCGGGCTTATCTCCGGCCGTCGCCGCCTCCGGCCGCCGGGGCTCGACCCAGTTTGCATCAGAACTCTCCTGGGACCCTCAACTATCTGGTGCTCATCTTTGTTGGAGCTTGGCAGCAGGTTTTTCCAAGAAAGCCCAAACCCGAGACCTTGTTGGTGCACCACCTTGCTCCGGCCACAGCTCCGGCCGGCCTCCGGCGCGCCTTAGGTGAGCACTCCACTCCTCTGTGTACCTGTAACGCCATGCTCTAGCTAACTTGTGTCTAGATCAAGTATATGTTAAAATTTAACAAAGTTGTAAATTGGACCCTAAAAGATCATGGGCCAACTTTGCTATTGGGCCCCGTGCCAGCCCAAACTTGTGAGCACGGGTTCCGTCTCGACGTAACGGACACGCTGAAATTTACGGCGTCGTCACTGGATCCCCGGATTTCAAGAACGAGCTGAAACAGTCAAATAAACTAATATTATTATGCAATTTTTAATATTTTATGGACCAAATTGCAAATGTAACCCCTTGGCTGCCCATAGACAGTACTTACGCACCATCTAGCCATTTTGTTAGGGTTCCGAAGGTCCTCGTTGACCGGGAATCAGAGTTTGATCGATAAATTGGCCGATTTGACCCGTTTAAGCTTTCCGTTAGTGTAGCGTCGTCGGGAAAGGGTTGTGTGAGTCTATTACTGACCAGATCTTCTGATACAGGGCCCAGTTGTTCAGCGCCAGTCTCCCAGTAGCTGCGCGGGAATTCGAGGATCTGCCGTCATCCAGGTGGGTTATCTTCGAACCGGGCCTCAGCTTTTTGGCCCTCTGGTTGCTTTAGTCCAGTCGGACCCCTGTTTTTGATTGCCCTGCTGATTATATATATGACCTATCTTGACATATGCTGATCCCTTTGACATATCATGACTCCACTGATTGACACTGACTCGATTAGACCTGTGCTTGAGATTACCTGTTCACGATTATTCCTGATAGATTCTGATCTACTTGAGACACGTCATATGTACCTGTTATCCGCTTATATATTCCAGTACTTAGATTGCATGATCTGATTATACTGTTGATTCCTGTCATTTGAGATGTTGCATGATATTGTCGATATGCATGATTGATTGATTCCGATTGATAGACATAGACTGATGACTCCCTGTTGGGATCTCGGCATGTTGCCGACTACCCGGTCACTAGACCGTGAGATTGAGCATTATGATTTGCTATGCATTGCTGTACTTCACGAACATGGCCGGAGTCGCTCCCCGTGGAGCTTGTTCTTTACTGGTAGAGTGGTCTGGTGATAGACCCGTGAGCCCCCAGTTAGGCACCCGTGGGTGCGGGGTTATGTCAGCCGCGAGCCCTTTTGCATCGAGACTGCTTGGCGTCTGTGAAATGCAGGGTTATTGCCTGAGGTCCTATGAGACCAATAGTGGCGTATGAATGGATACTTGGGTTTCTACCTTTGACGCATTACTTTTATTTGTACTGTTACTCAGTTTATTTCCAGTATTGTTATCTGTAGACATGCTTTCATCATTTGCAGTTCTTATACATGATTCTTGTAGTTACCTTTTATTTCCAGCATGTATGATCTACAGTTTTATGATTGCTTATCACTGTTATATCTTGATCCCCAGTATACTTGCCTGCAGTTCTTGTCCTGACTATTAGTAGATCTTTCCTTTCAGCTGTACCTATAGATCTTTACTATCCGCAGATTTTAGTACCCAGTAGGTACGATTAGCTGATCCTCGGCTCGTCGTGCCCACTGGGATACATGTACAGTGTATCTCACACCCCCTGGGTGACCATTTTCCAGGTCCGTCGGGTGGGGAGATAGCGGGACGATCCAGTGAGCCGGTTACGATAGAGCTGTCCCCATGATCGTAGATATTGAGCCCTGTTGATTTATGCAGACTTTTATTTTCCGCATTTTATTCCAGTTCTATTTGATTTAGACATTTAAAATAATGATGTAATAACTGATTTTGAATTATTCTTGCTGAGTAGATTAGCAGTAGTTACTGAGATATCTGTTGCTCTCTGATGATATTTATTAGCCGTGCATATATAGGGGAGTCTCTGTTCTTGGGATAGAGAGTCTCCTATATGTGTGGCGGTCTGTTGCGCCCAGTTTGCGAACTCTGATTTCAAAAAAAAAAAAAAAAAATTACCGGATTTTTAAAACTCGGGGCGTGACAAGCACGCAAATCGGAGCATAAAATATAGGGGTTATTGCGTAAAATACTGTATTTTTCACTATTTTTCACATTTTTCGAGGCATTCAGGTCGTCAAACAGAAAAACGGACATCGCCACGACGTCCGGCTCGACGAAAACTATCAGGTAGCGATTTTTGTTTTTCGACAAAATGCCCGGATAAATTCTCGGTCCATAATTACTGTCCCATTATACAGTTTTTCACTCTTTTCGAGACTCTAGGGTCATCAAACGAAAATTTCGTCAGCGTCATTGCGCTCAGAATGTCAAAAATAGTTAGAAACGACTACTCATACTACTATATTTGGGGTCCAGACGGCGAAATGGCCGACGTTGGTCGAGAGGGGAATTAAATAAGGGGTTACTATTCACAACTTAAGTTGTGGGCCCCGCTCGTTTCTTCGCTAATTTCTGTACGATCCGACCGTCAGATCAAGAACATATGAATATCAATCTTTCTTGTTTCGACGAGACGGTCGTAATAGTGATCTCGAATTTTTGTTTGAGATCAGGCTCTGATCAAAAGTCGGTATTTTCGGGCCACAATTGTGTGACGCCCCGAATAGTCCCACATCGGATGTGGAGGAAATTGTGATTGGGTTTATATAAGACTTGGACACTAGTAATAATAACTGGGCTTAAGTATTTTGGGCTGTGATTTGGGCCCAACAAGTTATTATTGCTAGTGGGTCAGGTCGTTACATTTGGTATCAGAGCCAATAACCAGCCGGAAGTGTGCGGCGAGTCTCGGCTGAGCCTAGGTCTAGATGACAGGGCTAGTGAGACGAGTCTCACATCGCCTGGTGATCTTGGGCTGCTGTGTGTGTGTTTGGGCTGACGAGGACGTCAGGCCAAAACGGGGAGAGTCTGTGACGCCCCCAATAGTCCCACATCGGATGTGGAGGAAATTGTGATTGGGTTTATATGAGACTTGGACACTAGTAATAATAACTGGGCTTAAGCATTTTGGGCTGTGATTTGAACCCAACAAGTTATTATTGCTAGTGGGTCAGGTCGTTACAAATTGCACTACTAATAATCCATTTTTGCCATTTAAATAATCCAAAAAAATTATTTAAACTTAGATTTTGGATTTCAAAAATCTAAGTTTAAATAATTTTCAAAACGACGTCGATCGGTACCGTTAAATATAATATAGACTATTTAAACTATCTAAAAATTAAATTTAATGCTTTTTCGATATTTTTGTCTTGTCCATCAAGTGGTCACAAAAATAAATGACAGAAAATAATATCCTTCAAAAACTAATGATAAGAGTCTTGTAATCAAGATCAAGAGTATAGATCTTATTTTAAATAGTTTAAAGAATTTTCAACCAAAATGTAATTAATTTAGAATTTTTTTTATACTGTTAAACTAACAAAAGACTCATATCTACCATTAAAATCATAAATTTTGCAGCCCTTTAATCGATAGGTCAAAGATATCGAAAAAATTTAAAATTTAATTTCTATATAGTTTAAACAGTTTAGATTATATTCAACGGTGGCAATCATTGATTTAGAAACTTTATCATCGAAAACAAATGGATGGCAATAGAGTCCGTTTGCTATCAATAGCATTCTAGCCGATCAGTTCTCTCTCTCTCTCTCTCTCTGCTCTCTCTCTCTCTCTCGCTCTCTCTCTCTCTCTCTCTCTCTCTATCTATATATATATATATATATATATATATATATATATATATATATATATATATATATATATATATATATATATATATATATATATAATTGAGCTCCTATGCTTTTAAAAGTACCAATTTATTTGTGCTTGCAGGTTGTTAGCCCTTGGATGAAAGGATGTGTAGATAGGATGATAGTGGGTCACTTGGGTTTAGTGGATGGTTGATGGAATAGCCTGATTTAAAGAATGAAATTAGTCAAAGTGATAGAAATAACGATAGAAAACTTACAAACACAAATTGATTGATGTTTTTACAAGAATAGTAGCCAGACTCATATAGAATTGAGCTCCTATACTTTTAAAAGCACCAACTTATTGGTGCTTGTAGGTTTTTAACTATTGGATGAAAGGATATGTGGTTAGGATGATATATACATATATACTCTGGCTACTATACTCTTATGAGTAAAACCCCTTTATACTTATAAATTTTCGGCCCTTAGATGAAGGAATGTGCGGTTAGAATTGTAGTAGTCCATAGGATTTATATTATTTCACCAATAACCCACTAAACCATAGGAGAGCCACTATCATCCTAACCGCACATCCTTTCATCCAAGTGCGAAAAAGTTATGAGTACAAAAAGGTTTATACTCATAAGAGTATAGTAGCCCTACGCTATATATATATATATATATATATATATATATATATATAAAATAGAGCTTACATGCTTTTAAAAGTATAAGACAATCCATGCTTGTGAATTTTTTACCATTGAATTTGTATTCGGATTAGTGTTTTTGTAAAGTCAACTAAAGAGAGAGAAAGATAAAGTAAAAAGCATAAATCTCAATACAAATTCACTGATAAAAATTTCACAAGCATGCATTGTCTTATGCTTTTGAAAGCATATAAGCTCTACTATATATATATATATATATATATATAGATAATAGAGAGAGAGAGAGAGGAGGAGAGAGAGAGAGAGAGAGAGAGAGAGAGAGAGAGAGAGAGAGAGAGAGGGAGAGAGAGAGAGAGAGAGCGCTAGGCTTGTATGCTTTTAAAAGCACCGAGGCCCCCGTAGTCCTAAGTTATTTTCGATGTTGGGACTTCCGAATGGACGATCAGCTCCGTTAAGTTTGATCTAGAGTATTTAAAAGACTTAGAAATTAAATTTGGTGAAATTTTTGATATTATTTGCCTAGTGATCAAGGTGGCTCAAAATCAACAATTTTAATGGTTGCAGTGAGCGGTTTGCAAGTTTAACGATGTAGAAATATCCAAATCACGTAAAATTTTGATAGGAAATTTTTTATACTATATAAAATAATATCAATATTTTTGATCTAAAATTTTGGTATCCTATTATTATATTTTATGAGATTTTTATTTTCAGCCGTTGATTTTGAACCATTTCGATCACTAGGTGAATGATATCGAAAAATCGCAAAATTTAGTTTTTAGATACTTCAAATATTTTAAATCAAGTCTAAAGAAATCGATTGTCCATTCGAAAGTCCGAATATTATAAACAACTTGTGAGCACGAAGGGTTCCGTTCTTCTAAAAGCACACAAGCCCTACTCATCTGACTATTTAAATGCTATTTTTATTCAAAAACAAATTTGATCTTATTACTGCTTGATTCTAAACTTATACTTATTTTTGAAATAAACAATTTAATTTTAAATCCGAACCAAAGACAGTCTAAAAGAATGTAGAGCGAATGTGTGTTTTTTTTTTTTTTTTTTTAATCCATTTCAATCCATCCAAAATTCGTTTCTATCTCGGCAAATGGAGCTATAAATGAGGACTAAAAATAAGAAAATTCTCTTTTTGATCCATTCTGGTCCGCCTTCGCTTCCATCTTAATCCTTGGCAAATGGTACTGTGAGCGCGGGCCAAACATAAAATATAAATTAACTTCGCTTCCATCTTATTCCTTGGCAAATGGGCAGCAAACCGTAAAATAAAAATTAATTTATTTTGAATTCCTTCCGACCAAATAAGATGCAGCGTGGTCGGATCCGCCCTATTTTCGTCGGGAGGCATTTTGCTATGATTTCTCTGTGTTCTTCCAAACACAGAAAAATACTATAGTGATAGTCTTTATATTGTCTGTTTTTTTAGCTTGCTTTCTTTGTGTTCTTCCAAACAAGGAACAAAAAGTATGTTTTGGCTTTACTCGTGATAAAAAAAAAAAAAAACTTTAAATTATAATAATTATCAATTTTTAAAATCATTAAAAAAAGTGAAGATATAGATGAATCAGCAGCAATAATAATAAAAGTTTAAAATTATTGTCCCTAAACTTCATGCTAAAGCTTTAAGATTAGTTAAAAAACTGCAGTCCGAAAAATCAGAGATCCAGATGTAATAAAAGGAGGATTGTAGATTAAAATTCCTACACTCATTAACAAATCTCCGAAAAGAAAAAAAAAATTTGAGAGTCTTAAAGAGTTTATCTTAAAGAAACATATCTATTCTATTAATAATAGAGGGTAAGAGATAGACACATAATTTATTAATTAAGTAATTAAAAATATAGATAATTATATCAAAAATTAGAAAACTCTAAAAAAGTGCGGATGGAGAGTATCAAGGCATCAACAAAAATAGGTAAAAAAAAAAAAGAGCGAGATAGGAATGAATGTAATCAGGAGAGGAACCAATTCCAACCCCCGACACCACAAAACGATGAGGAGGAAGAGAAGAGGTGGCACTACTATCGAAATTTACAATCGACGGAGTAATATACGATGATGAAGATGATGATAATGGTTGTAAAGTGAGACTTCTCTTTTATTTGTAACCAAAAACTATAGAAAACTATCAAAATGGGATACACACACGCAAAAAAAAAAAAAAAAAAAAAAAAAAGTACGAAAAGATAAAGATTATTTAAAAACTAAAATAAATATTATTTTTAATAAAAAAAATAACTCAAAAAAAAAAGAAGATAATGGAGCCAAATAGAAAATAAAAAAAATTTAAAAAATAAAATAAAAATAAATAAAAATTAATATAAAATTAATTGATGATATAATTTTTTGTTTTTTTGTTGTTGTTAGTATCACTCACTATTTACGATATCTTATTTAATTGATTGTATGAGGCCAGTTTAATAATGGAGCGGGTGCTTGTACACCCCACTTGGGGTGTAAAAAAGCATTTCCCATATTCTAAAACTCATTCTCACGGATGCTCTTCTTCACTCACCTTTTCTCGTTCCCCGAGTGGCACCCAATCTCGGACCACCAATCATATCGCTTCAATTCTCCATCTCACTCACACATTCTGCCACGTGCCATATTCTTTCCCCTGGTTTTCTCCTGTATTCTCCATAAATGCAATTACAGGACAGTATCCTTCTCCCATTTCGCATTCTACTTCCTCCCTCTTCTTCCTATTTTTTTCTTCCGATGCCGCTTCCCCGCGTTTTTCTCCCCTTCTCCATTTCCTCCGCTGCGAAGCACGACACAATCACTGAGCTCGCCGCCAATCCTTCTTCCTCCCTCCGCTCCCTTACTCTCGCGGCCGCCTCGTCCGCATCCTCCTCCGACGCAGCTACGTCATCCGACGAATCCGCCTCTCTACTCACCTTCCCCTCCCTTCCTTCCCTCCAATCTCTAATTCCTTCTTCTTCTTCTTCTTCTTCTTCTCCTTCTTCTTCTTCCTCTCCCTTCTCTGCCTCCTTCGCGTACCTCACTTCTCTCCAACCAGTCGGCCCTTCCGCCGGCAGCGTCGTCACCGCCGCCGCCGCCCTCGCTTCCTCCCCCACGTCCCTCCTCCTCTACTGCGCAACTCCATCCGAGATCTCCATCTACGACCTCCGCAGCCTCCGCCCGATCGACGCCGTCGCCGTCGCCGCCTGCCCCTCGGCGGGGGCGGTGAAATCCATCGCACTCCTCCCCGACGGCCGCCGCGCCATCACCGCCCACCAGGATGGGCGAGTCCGCGTGTGGCGACGTTCCTCCGGCCGCCTCCGCCTCCGCCTGGCCGCCGCCCTCCCCACCGTCCCCGACCGCATCCGCCGTCTCCCCCTCCCTGGCAGCTACGTCCGCGTCCGCCGCCACCGCCGCCACCTCTGGATCGAGCACGGAGACGCCGTCTCAGCCGTCGCCGCCGCCGCCGCCGGCGACCTACTCTACTCCTCCTCCTGGGACATGACCCTCAAGATCTGGCGCGCCTCCGACCTCCGCTGCGTCGAGTCCCTCAAGGCGCACGACGACGCCGTCAACGCCGTCGCCGTCGCCCCCGACAGGAAGGTCTACACGGGGTCGGCCGACGGGAGTATCAGAGTCTGGACGCGCGGGGAGCGGCGGCACGCGCTGGCGGCGACGTTGAAGCGGCACGCGTCGGCGGTGAACGCGCTGGCGATCGGCGGGGATGAGCTTGGAGCGGTGCTGTACTCGGGGTCCAACGATCGCTCGATCTTGGTGTGGGAGATGGAGGGCGCCGCCGAGCACATGGCGGTCGTGGGGGCTTTGCGGGGCCACGAAAAGGCGGTGCTGTGCATCGCCTGCGTCGGAAACGTCGTCTTCAGCGGGTCCGCAGATCGCACAGTGAGGATTTGGCGGAGGTGCGGGACGCAGCACGGCTGCCTCGGGGTAACTGGTCGGACACTCGAGTGCTGTCAGGTCGATTACCGCAGTCCGAACGCCGGAGGAGGCGGAGGAGGACACGGCGAAAGAAGAGGAGTTTAGGTTGTGCAGCGGCAGTCTGGATGGAGAGATTAGAGTATGGCGGGTTCGGGTTTCGATACGAGGCGAATCCGATCCGTCATAGCATATAATAATAATAAATTTTGTTTTAATTTATTTATTTATTATTTTAGAAAAAAAAAATTTAAAAAAAAGCTGATATTTTACTAGTAATAATAATAATGTGTAATAAAAAGACTGTAAAAGTTTTTTTTTTTTTTTAAGGTGATCAGCAGTGTAGCGGGATTGGATGTACTTTGGTATGGCTTTGTGCCAATTGATTTTGTAGCTGTAAAGAGCTGTCCCTATTGCGGAGTATTCACTTACACGCGGAATGTGTGAGCCCTACTCATTCTGCGGAGGAATATATTATGTCGTATATGGGATGACACTTTCCCCGTTCGGAAGCTACAGCACCTTTACATGTAAAAAAATATATTTATTTAAATAAATAAATATATCACTTGTTATTGTTTACTTTATTTTCAAATAATATTATTTAGTGAATACAATATAAAATTGTTTTTTTACTAAATAATTGAAAGCATCATAGGCTCATAGCAGGTTTTTTGTTTTGGGACTAAATTTATTTCCACTTTATATCTCAGCAGAAGTTTGAGAATTTATTTTTTGTTGCAAAATGCTTGGGAAGTGACCGTTGTTATTGAAAAAAAAAACAATGGTCAGATGAAGTATGCCTTAGCATTTTATTTAATTTTGAATAAAATCTACAAATATTTGTAATTTATGATTAAATTTTTAATAATGAAAGAAGGTAAATTTATATTTTGTTAGGTCAGTCTTATTTTTGTAGTTTATGAAAATACAGTTTTTTTTTTTAATTTTTTTTTTAATTTTTTATTTTTTTATAATTAGTTATCTTATATAGGATAACTGATCGGCAGTGAAGAACAGTAGGTTCATCCTTCCCTCTAAAACTATTATTTTTCAAGCTTCTACTTCCCTAAGAATTGCTATTTAACTAATAAATTATTATAAATTAAGTTGTTATTAATTAGTTAATATGTGAATATTAACTTATACACAAACCCGCGCTATGCTCCGGATATAAATTTTTTTTAGTACAAATAGTTCATTTTTATGACAATATAAAAATTATGATATAAAAAAAATTGAATGATCAGTGGTGAAGAGCCATAAGGACAAGAAATAAAAGCTTTCTTCCAAATATAGTCGGTTACAAAGCAATCAATTAAAAAAAAAAATGATATAAATTTTAAGCTTTATTATATATTGAACTCGCTCATTTAGTAAACGAGTCGAATTTTTCAACTCGTTTAATAAACAAGTCGAACACGAGCTGGGGTCGGTCCGCTCTTGTTCGACTCGATAACAACTCGAATATATATATATATATATATAATATAGATTTTTATTATTTAATTTTTATTTCAACTTAAATATAAAATTTAATTTTGTTATAAAGAGAGGTATTTATAAAAAAAGGCTCATTTATCTATATTAGACTGAAATATTTTTAAAAGCATGAACAAATTTTTAGTCCTTAGAATTGACTTGTTGGTTATTGGATCAAAAGTCGACAATAATAATTATTTGTGATACCCATCCTAATATAATAATCCAAAAACTATTAGAATTGATTCAACGATTAAAAATATTAGTGTCAATACGTTTATTACTTTCAAATGCACATTGACTGAACTTTATATATATATATATACCCACCCTAGTGTATAATCCAAAAACTATTAAAATTGATTCAACGATTAAAAATATTAGTGTCCATAAGTTTATTACTTTCAAATGCACATTGACTGAACTTTATATATATATATATATATATATATATATATATATATATATATATATATATATTATATATATAAAAGTAGAATTTATATGTTTTTAAAAGCACAAATATATTTATATTTATAATTTTTTTATTATTTGATTAGTATTGGGATTTGTGCTTTTTATTTTATCTTTCTCTCTTTTTAGTTGACTTTACAAAAAAACAAATCCTAATACAAATTAAATAATAAAAAATTTATAAGCATGAAAGAGCTTGCTCTTTTAAAAGCATGTAAATTCTAATATATATATATGAAAAATGTTCATGTAAATTTTACTATCTGGATTTTAGGTCAACCTAATATAAAACAAAATCAACTTTTTATAAAGTTTAATTATAATATTAAAATTTTAATTTTGTTAGTGAAAATAAAAATTTAACTTGTTGTTCACGAATCAGTTTGTGTTCGACTCATTAATAAACGAGCCGACCGTAAGCCAAAATTTTTAGGTCAATATTTAAACAAATCAGCTCGTGTTTTGGCCCAACCGGAAGCATTACTCAATTCAGTGGAAAGTCCTCCTATTGCACTATCCGGCACAATATCATACAACCATTACAAATTCTAAAAGTTGTTCTTTATGCAGTTTAAAAACGATATGAGATCAAACAAACTCGTAAAAACTAATTTTATCGAATCTATTCAATTTCATAGATATTTTCATGTATTTTAGTATAATTTGAGCAAAAGTATCAAATAAAATATGATTTCATATTTCATATATTGACTATTCCCTAATAAAAACATTATTATTATTATCAAAATTAATAGAGTTATAAAATCCACTTGCTCCATGCATGATACAACCCAAAGCGTGTAGCATAGGTTCGACGGGTCGGCCCATATCTAGACTGGCAAGGTCTAGTTCCGGCCGTTCGGGACGGGCCGGAAACCCTCCTTTTCCCAAAACCACCGCTTCGCTCGCACTAATCTCTCGCTCCGAAATCCGGATCGCCGTTCCTCCGCTCGTCGTCGAGTAATGACGGATGAAACCTTCGATATCGTGAGTCGTCAATCCCTCTTCCATTGTCCTCTTGCTCTGTAATCTCAGAGATTGTGCATCGGCCATCTATCGATTCTCCTAATCAGGTTTCTTTCCCCAGGATCTTATTTTCGCCATTTTCAAGTTGGTTTGGAGCAGACGGGCTGAGAGAAATGAAGGGAAGAACGAGGCCATCAAGGTATGATTCGGGACTTGGTTCAGAATTAGGTTCTAACTTATTTGGTATGAAGATTTTATTGTGAAATTAAAAGTTAGGAATTTGATATTTGCTCATATTGATTTGATTGGATAATATATTTCACCTACGGGCAAAATTTATCATGCAAAAGATGCGCCTAACCCAAGTCCCGTTAATGTTAGGGAGACCAATATTGATTTGTCGAATATTATCCTTCGTAGGAACTACAACATACTGATTTATCCAATTATTATCTGTAGGAAAATATTTCGGATGATCAACAAATTCAATTTCCTCCTCAGGATTGTCAACATATTCGTTGCTTATTTCTGGGTTGGCAATTTTATTGAAAATAGCATTTGCAAGATAATTTAACCCTCCATCATGATTATCATCTATATCAAATGATGGATCATTCAAATCGTCATTCTCACTACTATTGTGATTCTCATTGATTGGTGAATCCTCATGATTAATATCACTATCACCACCCCCGTCAACATTAGCATCTCCTTCATCAATATTATCACCTCCTTCGTCAACATTAGTACCAAAATCATTAATATCAATGTTCATAGGAAGTAGATAACCTGCACATTTGGTAAAAATAAAATTCCAACATTACCACCTCCACATCCTATTAATTTAAAAATTAATTTAATTTGTACTTACCCTCAATCATAAGGTTCTAGTTGTAAATGAGACAACCTAGGTTCTAGACGGAAAGTCGTGGCGTGAGGTCGTGCATTGTCCACGTGAGGGTGTGGCTTGCGTGTGTGTGGTCGTAGGTAGCACACATGTGGTCGTTGGTGGCACACTAACCGAGCAAGGTACAACACTCTCAATAGGTGAATACTCATTTTTTCTGCAGTATATATAATAATTAAGTCCATTTAAAGAAAATTACAAATCACCATTTTATTATGTTATTTTACTAACCTTGTCATTCTTACACCACCTTCGCTTGAAATATTTTGATCACCCATTACATTGGCGGAAGGACCCACATCAATATAATTGTGGAGCATTTTCGTGTAATAACCTTGCGGTTCAAAATTTTTCAACAGGTGTAGCTCTTTCTCATTGTATACCGTCACAAAACCATAATGTTCACATAATCCAATCATTTCCTCCAATGATTCATCATCTACTATTTCGTGAGCTAAATATTCATTACCGACACTGGGGCAACGAATAGTAAATTTTAAACGAAATTCTTCTCTTGTACAATTTGTTAAACGATACATTCTCGTCTCGAAACTAGTATATGTAGAATCAGAACGTATCGCGATTAATTTTTTTCGACTGCCGATATATTTTGGACCATTCTCATCGATAACTAACTGTCCATCCCAATGAACACTTAGCGACATGCGACGATTAGCCATTTTAACTAAAAAAAAAATTAAGCACTTCAAAATACTAATTTGAACTTCACAGTGAGAGAGCGACAGTGAAACCTCTCACTATGAGATCTTGCAAGGTAATGCTAAGGGCGACAGTGAGCGATCTCGCGCGGACACTGTAAAACCTCTCTCACAGTGAGAGATTCCTCACTGTGAGAGACTCACAGTGAGCACAGTGAGGGATCTCTCACTGTGAGAGAACTCTCACAGTGAGCACAGTGAGGAATCTCTCACTGTGAGAGAACTCTCACATTCTCTCACAGTGAGAGAACTCTCTCATTGTGAGAGATCCCTCTCACAGTGAGGGATCTCTCACAGTGTGAGCGATCTCACTGTGAGAGATCCCTCTCTCACACTGAGAGAGAGAGAGAGAAAGAGAGAGAGAGAGAGAGAGGGAGAGGAAGAGGGAGAGGGAGAGGCTCACAGTGAGAGAGACGGCGACGACGACAATGGGCTTCCTCTCGGCGACGGCGACAATGGGCTTCCTCTCGGTGACGGCGAGAGAGGGGGAGAGAACTCTGCTTCGGCACTGTGCGGGAGAGGGGGAGAGAACTTGCGGGATTGAAGAGAGAAAGTGAGGGCACTGTAGCCCGAGCGGGGGGTTTTAGTGGAGAAGAAGGCGCTGAACCATTTAACGCCTTTAACATTAATGTTAAAGGCGCTGAATGGTTCAGCGTCTTTAGCACTTATATCTGAGGACTTAGCCAATTTTTGCAAAAATTGGCTAAATCAGCTCCTTCAGCATATGTGCAGCGCCTTCAGCATATATGCAGAAGGCGCTGAATGAATCAGCGCCTTTAGCATATGTGAAGAAGACGCTGAATCATTCAGCGCCTTCACAGGGTTTTTGTGAAGGCACTGAATGATTCAGCGCCTTTAGCAAATACACTGAAGGCGCTGAATGATTCAGCGCCTATTCAGCACCTTCAGATGGTCTCGCCTTCGTGGCGCCCTGCTGGCAAAAGCAGGGTTAGTTTTGCAATTTTTTTTTTTCAAAGGGTCATTTTGCAAATTTTAAAAATTTTCAGGGTTATTTTAAAAAAAAGTCCCCGACGAATGCTTGGCACGGTACGGCATAGGCATGCCTCCGTGCCGACACGTGGCACGCTTGCGTGCCAATGGATATGCATGACCTCCCAGTGGCACACTCTGGCACATTTTTTTTCTAGTTTTTTTGTTCCCAATAAGTTTTTATAATGTTAGTTTGAAAGGATTAGTCAAATAATTATGAATATTGACTATATATAGCTTACAATACTAATCAATTAATATAGTGGTAAGTTTTTTTAAATGTAAAAAAAACTTTACCTCATAGAGAATAGAAATTAAAATATAATAATAAAATTCACTAGTAAAATTCATTTAAGAAAATTAGAAAAATAACAATATGATGAGAAAATCATATCTATCAACTTTGAAAATTCTTTTGATTTTATTAGTTTTTTCAAAAGTTAAAAAATTATAAAATATAAATCATAGTAAGTTATATTTTTTTCTCAATTTTTTAACATCCATATATTGATTCGACGAGGGATCATATGATGACTAGAGCAACTAGAATAGAATCACAATTATACTGATCATTTTTTTTTTATTTTTACTTTTTTTAAAATTGAAGAAAATAATTTATTTCAAAACTGTTAGAAAAATTGTGAGAATTGATTTACTTTTAAAATTAGTTTGATTTTATCTTTTTTTTTCTTAAAATTTTTAAAAATATAAAATACAAAATTAGAGAAATATGTTTTCTCAAAATTTTAATATATATTTCTAAGATTGATCCATATTGATTCGACGAGGGACCGCTTAATATTTAGATTAACTATAATAGGATCGTAATTGCTTTGATAATTCTTTTCCATTTGAATCTGTTGAAAATATTTATTAAACATTTGAAGAAAAATATTCTTTTATTAAAATTTTTAGGAAAAATTATTAGATCTATCTATAAAAATTTAGTAATAAATTATATGACAAATAAATTAAACAAATTTAAGTATCAATTGATTTAATTTAGCTTTTAATTTATCAGTATTTTTAAATTTTTAAATTCAAAAATAAAAATTTTAAAGTTAAAATTATTTTTTTCGTAAATCTTAAATATAATACTAGATCTTTCTGTAACTACCCGGACGAATCGCAACCTTCTGTGATGAGAACACTGAGGATTGGATGCCACGGAGGATGATGGGGAGTCGACGATCAGGGTATTTAGGGAATTCAGGATAATAAGGGGATAAATGCCGTGCAATATCTAAGGGTAATGAGGAAGATGGGTAAAAAGAGAAGAGAAGATAAGAGAAGGTAAGGAAGGTTAGAAGAGAAAAAGAGAGAATTGGGGGAGAAGTAATTCTTTAATTTCACTGCATTAGAAAATCTTACAATCTTGTAATTACATATATATATGCGCTGTTATCAATATACCAAAGTGTAAATATAATAGTTGCTAAGGATAAAACTGTAAGGTAATGTAAAAGTGGATTATGGGGTTTGGGCCTCCCTCTCTCTGGTTGGGTAATGGGCAGTTGGGCTTTTCCTCTATCTACTGTAGCCTGCTTCATGTACTGTTGCTGTCGGATTCAGATCTGCTGCACATCGACACGGGCTGAGTTCCCCCGACAATCCGACCCTCTTGGTTGGAACTACTTCAAGTCACTCCTGCTAGCTCTTTGGAACTCTCTAGATCACCTTCTTCCCTTTCTTCTCCAGCATAGACCCTCGGTCGCCCTCTTCACCTGCTGCGGCTGCCAGTAGGGCCTCGCCGGCGACCTTCTTTTTTCTGCAGCCCTTTCCCAGCCGGACAACGCTAAGGCTTAATCCTCCTCTCATTTTTTTATTGTAATAAAAAGATTTTTTTTTCTTACTATCTTCTGCTATACTTCTCTTCTTCCCTTCCCCATCTTATTCTCAGGTGTTACATTTTTGAAAATAATTAAAAATTTGACTATATAATAATTAAATCAAGTATATTTATTTTCAATTTTTTGTAAACTACAGATAAAAAATTATCTAATTTTATATTTTTTTAAAAAAAGTTTTACAAATTAAAAATATTCAAAAGAAAAAAAAATCACGTGGAGGATACAAAGGCCAACCCCCAAAAAAAAATCACAAAAAAATAAAATCGAATGGGCCACATAAAGACCTACCAAAAGAAAAAAAAATCGGTAAGTGGCACAAAAGCTCACCAAAATAAATAAATAAATAAATCTTCAAAAGAAAAAAAAACCACCAAAAAAAATCAAAATTACTTGGAGAGAGAGAAGAGAGAGAGAGAGAGAGAGGCAGCCGTTCGAGGAGGGGGAGGGAAGGGGTTCACACCAAAAAAAAAGGGGAAAAAAAGAAAAAAAGAAGGGCACGAGCGGCATCGTGCCGTGATACCTTTGCAGATATCGCGCGAGCACCCCCTATGTACTGTGCCCCCATATTAGGGGCACGGTACGTGCCGCCCCGTGATGGCACGGGGGCGGCACTTCAAAGCTAGGATAATAGTAGTCGTGTGTGTGTGTGTGTGTATATATATATATATATATATATATATATATATATATATATATATATATATATATATATATATGTTAAGCCACTTCAAAAGCTTTTCCTCTAGGAGCTGTAAGTTGAAATTTTCTGAAAGCGTGATCATAACTTGCTTCTCAGTTGAAGAATTATCAACTATTGACATAACAAAATACTAGGTTAACTAAAACACATTATTGTAATGACTTGAACTTTTGTAAATGGCAGAGTTCTGGTGAAAGTTGGCTCGGGGGACTATCTCTGTGGCCCTGGTAAAGTTTCAAGCGTGTTGAAGTGTTTTCGGTGTGAGCTCGGCGCGAAAACGAAATTAGAAAATATTGAACTCTGACCAGTTGCTAAAGAAACAGTCAGGAGGCGACTATGGCCATGTCCAAAGTAGGTTCCAAGGGTTTCGGAACAATAAGAAAAGAATTGGATCCTTAAGGAGTGAAATTGGAAATTTTTGGATGAAGCGAAATGGAGCCGAGGAGGGCTTGAAGGACCGGACCTTGACATGAAGGACCGTGTAACGACCTGGCCCACTAGCAATAATAACTCGTTGGGCCCAAACCACAGCCCAAAATGCTTAAGCCTAGTTATTATTATAGTGTCCATGTCTCTTATATATCCAATACAATCCCATTCACATCCGATGTGAGACTATTGGGTGTCACAGACTCCTCCCGTTTAGACTTGACGTTCTCGTCAGCCCAAACACACACACAGCCCAAGATCACCAGGCGATGTGAGACTTGTCTCGCTAGCCTCGTCATTCAAACCCCTGACATAGCCCGTCACTTTGTCTTTCAGACCTTGGCTCAGTCGAGATTCGTCACACACTTTCGGCTGGTGGTTGGCTCTAATATCAAATGTAACGACCCGGCCCACTAGCAATAATAACTTGTTGGGCTCAAACCACAGCTCAAAATGTTTAAGTCCAGTTATTATTACTAGTGTGCATGTCTTTTATATACCCAATCACAACCCATTCACATCCGATGTGGGACTATTGGGTGTCATAGACTGGATCCTGGCCTGTGGAAGACTGGAACTTGAGGGGAAGTCCGAACCCCTCCTTGCGAATCCTGAAAATCTAGGGTTCGGGGACTGGTTTGTGGTTGGCGGACCGGTTTGTCAGCGTGAAGTCCTCGGATGAACCTTCGAAGATCGGTCCGTAAACTCGAGGATCGGTCCGTCGGCGCCCAAAATGCCTAATTTGGTAATTTACTTTAGGGTGGGCCTTTAAAGGGGACCCTCTCATTTCCTTCTTTGTACGCCAACACCCACGCAGAGAGAGAAAGAGGGAAGGACCCTCTCCCTCTCCCTCTCGTCCTATCCCATTCTCTCTCCAGAGGCCTCACCTTGGTGGAGATCGAGATTTGAAAGCGTGTGGGTGTGTCGGATCAAGCTTTGGCACTCGTGGGAGCTCGGAGAGCTCGCATTCCAAGGCGAGGGTTTTGGTTACAAAGTTAGGGTTTTTGTTAAATCTTTTAAAATTGAGATCTTAGCGTTCCCTAGATAATTCTACACTAGTTTGATCGAAGATTCTGTAAATTTTGGAGTAATTTTTGGGAATTGGAAATCTAGGGCACATTTGGAGATGTTGGAGTTTTCGGGGTATTGATCTAAATTGATCGTGCATTTCTCTAATTGAATATTAGAGAAGAGCCCTAGATAACTTTAATTTGAAAAGCAACGAGCGTCGATGATCAATTTTGGGTAACGAACTGAATAGGGCGGTATCGACTGTACGTGCTCCGTGGGTAAGCATTTTATCTCGAAAGCCCGATTGTAAGTGTCTACAAACAATCGGGAGTGTAACAAGGTGGGTTGTGCTTTACTTAAGAGATAAGACAATCTCTCATATCTAGAGTAATTGATGCATGTAATACTAGATTAATTGGTAAAATAAGTAGGCATGAATCTTATGCTACTTAGGGTAAATTAATTGTAAAAGAAAGGGTAAAAAGAAAAATGTAAACGTGTTGTATGTGTGTGACGATTGTTTGTAATAGTTAGTGGTTTTATATTTTCTATACTTTCCTTTTGCAATTTTGTATGAATTCGGTTCCGAGTAGGAACATCTCGAATTGTACCGGTTGTGACGTCTTGGGCGGACAAAGAAAATTCTGCTTGTTCGGCGGGTCTGAGAACGCGCTAGCAAGGCATCCCTATTTGGATTGCGGGACAGTGCGTGACATATGCATATAGTTTGTGGATTTGCGGAGTGGAAACTGGGTCACAGAATGCCAATTGCTCTAAAACATGGTATGATAGGGGTAGTCTTAGTCAACACGTTTTATAGGAATAGAAAACATTTACTTGAAACACAAAATGCAGATAAATAAAAGTACCGGATACCTACATGCATACATATATACAAACATATATATGCTAATATGCATAAATTATATATGTATATTTCTCTCGATATGATTTCACTATAAATTAGATGGTTAGGATGGGATCCTTATTATCTCAATCCAATTCACCAGTGATGCACAAATCGGATCGCATGGTCCGAATTAAATTTGAATGATGTTTTATGAATTACGTAACCATGATGAAGCGTAGCCTGAGAATTCACAAATTGCTCTGATAACAGTTAGTTGATACAATTTAAGGATGAGCCTTATCCTTTTTATTTTATTTTTTTTACTTTTTTAGTTTTTTGTTTAGGAACGTCTGTTCTAATTTTGATTGTTTAGCTGTTTTTAGATGGTGCTCAAGGATTTTGAGAAGATTTCTATCTTCGAAATTACTTGGGTTTTAATTGTTGGCTTTTATGGGTTTTGAGCAGGGATTAGAGTTCGGTTCGAGCTAACTCTTAATTGTACATTCAACTTATTTCTATTTTGGCTTCGTTCTTACCTATTTGGACTTTTGGTTTAAATTTGATTAGGTTAAATAATACTTATAATCTGTTAATACCTAAAGCTATTTCCTATTGAACTTCTAGTTGGACTATTTGTTTGTGGGTTCTATTATCATCTTTTTACTGGTTTGGGGGAAATTGACGTACGATATTGTGATTTTTCCCTTGGGGTTCCTCCGCCTCTTCGTGCTGATCTTGTTTGGTGATTTCCTCCTCTGGCTTTGGATTAGGCCCTTCTCTCCTCTTTGCTGTCCCTTGGATTGGGCACTTTCCTCTTCTCCTGCTGTCCGGGATTGTGTTTTCTTCTCCTCTGTGCCTTCCTCTTGCTGCCATTACCCTGTTGCTGTTCTTGCTGCTGTTCTTCTCAATTCTGACAATTGTTAGAGGCCAATTGATAGTTGTTTGGGGTTAGAATTGTTTCATGCTGAACCACATCTCATCACAACTTCAACATCATTATTCCTCACAGTTTTGTGCAGATAGAAGAAGTTCTGAGGACTCCGAGCAATTCTAGGATCTTTCGATTTCTAATTTATTGATTTCTTCTAAAGGTTCAGTTTTGCGTAGGAACGTTTTATTTTGGATTGAGTTATCATATTTTTGACTGCATTAATATGGTATCAGAATATCAAGAAGGAACCTAATTGAATTAGGGTTTCTATCAATTTTAGTTTCAAAGCTTTGAAATGGCCTAATTGAACTTAAATTTGTATCAAGTGGTATCAGTGCAAGTTGTGAAATCCCATGGTATGTTTCTTTATGTCAAAATTGATAAATTTTTGGCTGAGAAGCAAGTTATGATCACATTTGAAGATTTAGAAGATTTCAATGGTCAATTCTTACCTAAAATGCTTTTGAAGTGGTTTGACAATGTAGAACTACTACTTTTATCACCATGTGCTAGATGGAAGAAGTTTTAAATTGTACAACAAAAATTTATTGGTTGAGCACACTAATAGGTTCTTTGTTCCTACTTGATTAATTTTCTTCTTGGTTTTTATTAGTATTGCATCGGTACGTTTAATTTTTGGAATATGTATTTTTTATTTGAGTAATTATATTTTTGACTGCACCAATTTTGGTATCAGAGGTTCGAAAGCAATCTAATTGAATTTTGGGGATTGAGAAGAACAACTACAGGGACTGTAGTAGAGTAACAGTGTCGAGAGGAAGGCATAGAGGAGAAAAAAATCCACGGCAGTAGGAGAATAGAAAAGAAAGTGCCCAATTGAGGGACAGCAAACAGAAGGGCCTAATCCAATTGAGGGGCAGCGAAGAGAAGGGCCTAATTGAAGTCTAGAGAGGAGGAAATTACCCAAGCAAGGACACTACATCACTACAAAGAAGCGAAGGAAGCATAAGCAGAAAAAATGACAACAATATCATATGTTAATGCCCCAAAGCAGCAAAAGTATATAATAATAAAACCCACAAACGTATTGTCCAACTAGACGTTGAATAGGAAATAAGTTTTCCTAGGTGTAATTACCTAATCTAACTTTTCCAATATTCTTAAATTGCTTCCAGCCAAAAATTGTCCTTATCCAATAATAGGAAGCCTTAGTCAACTAGGACAGTTAGTATAAGCTTCTTCTATTCCTGCTCAATCTTTTACCAGGTATAAGTAATGAAGAAAATATTAATAGCTGGACAGAAGTTTGTTTTGAAGAATCGTTATAAGATTATGAGCTGCCTTGCTAGAACTATATTTATTTCTACTTGTTTTTTTCTCCCGCATCAACTTCTAGAGCTTGTTGTATGTTGATGAAATTTTTATAACATTTATTAGTCAAACAAATTGTTGTTATCATTTTTGTAATGGCTCTGGAGACTACAGGAATATTTTCTAGTCATTTATTTTGGAGTACTCGTTTGTTTTTCCTTTTGTATGCCGAATTAATCAATTTAAATCAGCATTGAAGTTTTGTTTCATGCTATTGATGATGGTATATGTTTGAAAAGTTCATTTAGTGATTGCATCTCATCAAGCATTTTTAGTTGTATACTTGTTGTATGCTACATTTGATGGGATATTGGATGCAAATGTGCGCATATTGAAATTTGAATTTTCTCTTAATTGGTAGGTTGGTGCTAGTACATCAAAGAAGAATCGAGGAACAACAGGTATTGAGAAATTTTCTGTAGTATAACTAGATGCATCTTGTGAATTAATATGATAAACAGAAGTTTGTATATTGTAGCTAGGTGCATATATGAAATTCATTGTGTTTGAACAAATTAATTACATGCTATTACTCTTTATGGGAAGCTATATATGCATGTGTATGTACGTAACTAAGGGCTAGGCTAGAGATTCGTACCAAGGGATCCCAAGAAAAAAATTCAGAAACTAGCAAACTAATATGCAAAATATTAGATTTGACATTTCCTCAATATTAAATGACTAGATTAAACATATTAAAATAGATATTCATGATATAAATTGGTCTGTTTAGTCCATCAAAGGTTCAAAATAATGGTTGTTCTTCTTTCAGTTGCATAATCTATTTTGATTGAGTAGATAGAGAGCTTCTTGACTAACTTTCATTTAATATGTGCTATTAAAGAATTTTGGGAAAATCATCCCCTAGTGTGTTTGTATTCCTGGTTTTAAGAATGTTCATAGCTTAAAATGTTTTTTTTTTTTTTAATGGTCAGTTTGTGTAAACATGACCCATCTATGTCGAAGTATGTGCATATATTCTCTTAATTTTCAATGGGTCTTTGAGCTTATTTTTACAATATATCTCATAAAGGAAATATAGAAATTACTGCTATGATTTGTCAGCTTTCCGAGGCAAGTATCATGATATTGTGAATGTTATGTACATTCACTTATCCAATGCTCCCAAAAGCGGTCCATGCTCTATATATATGTGTAGTCAAAAGACGCGAAGACCTTTTAGAGCCTAGGCGCGAGGCGCGCGCCTCAAGAAGGTGAGGCACACTTCTAATAAAAATAAAACACTCTTAACACCTAGTTTAAATTGATATTTTACATAAAAACTTTTCCAAAATAGCTGTAAAAGAACAAAATAACCATGAAAAAATAAAGAAATCACATGCATAAATATTCTCAAACTAAAAAGAAAAAAATATATATTTCAATTTTCAACTTAAAAGCACTTGCTGCCTTATTACCATTGTGAGAAGATATAATGGCTAAGAAAAAAAAGGGAAGAAAGGGTTCAAATTTGGGATTTTCCTTAACATTTTAGAATATATGTTGAAAAAACCCATGACCCTAAAACCCAAACCCTAGACCTATTAAATTTAAATATCATGAAGTGCATCTGAGGTGCTCGCCTTATGCCCTGAGGCGCCGAGGCCCGTGCCTAGGCACCGAGGTGTGTGCCTTAGTCACACCTTTTCAAACACTAGGTGTAGTTATGGTTCGAACTGCATTTGTGGTCTATATTCGGTTTTATGCTTATGTGGTAGATTTTTTTTGTAGGTAGGATTGAAATACAATGTTTAATGCAGGCCTGACAAACGGGTGGCTTGGATAAACCGCGGGTGGGTTATTGTATTCGTAAGTCGTATGGGCATGGATAAAATTTACTCGCAAATTTTTGGGTAGCCTACATCTTTACCCATACCCGCTTGCTAACTGTTGGCGGGAGGGTGGGTATGCGGGTTTCCCACAAAATATTCTTTTATTTTTATTTTTTCTCCTATACTTTCCTAATGCAATATATGTTTACATGATTTTTTGAAGATAATAATTTAACATGTTGTTTGAAATATCACAACATACAATAAATAATGTAAAGTTTTAAAACACATAAACTATATGTAAAACTATTTTACATGTAGGTCGTGCCGTTGGAGGATGGTAGAGTGGTGCAGCGGAAAAGGTTGCGCGGTAGGATAGGTGGCCACAACGGAAAAAAATGACACTACGAGAAATTAGGTTTAGGGATTTTAGGAATGGGCAGACAAAGAGTATATATTTTTTAATTGAAAAAAAAAATGCGGGTACCGTGGGCATCTGTGGGTTGCCGAAATTGCCCACAATTTAACGGGTATTTACTTATTTTACCCATAAATTTTTGGGTTAAAAATTAGTACCCATAACTGCAAATTTGCAGGTAACCCGTGGGTATCTACGAGTACGGGTAGAGATTGCCAGGTCTAGTTGAATGGGATTGTTTGATTAATAATTATACATATACATATGGCTATTTTATACAAATTTAATTAATAATAATGCATATAAATGCAATTATCTTTATATAAATATAATCTAACTATCTTCTTTCTTATTTTAGTAGGTATTATTCCTAATCTATCTAATAATTATGTTTATAAATTTTGATAAATAATTTTGTAATTGTTAGATGTTATTATACTTATTTTTTTTGAAGTGTTAGCCTCTCAAATGATGTGAATAATAATTTATTAAAAAAATTATTATTTTTCATATAAGTTTAACATATCGCCGTTTAGAACATTACTTTTTTATTTGACGGTTTTTATGATTTTGCATCAAAATGCTATTTATTTCTCTATTTAATAATTAAGAGTAAATTACTAATTGTTAGTTTAGTGATACATTTGTGCATAGGAGGTCCTTTACTTGAAATTAATTATTTTAATTTTTGAGTTCTAAAGTTATTTTAGTTATTTAGCTTTGTTTGGAAGTATTTATATATATTGTTAATTCCTATGAATATTTTATTAATATTTAAGCAGATGCACGGCATATTGCGTAAGGATAAATTGTAATGATTAGTCTCCCTATGTACTAGCAACTTGTTGGGCCAAACCACGATCTTTTCCTTTATGTCAATTTTTTTTAGCACTTTTGAAGATATTAAAAGATTGCGGGAAAAAGTTCTCACGTCAAAATTCAATGATGAGATTTTTTTGAGGTTTTTGAAAGAGTTATCTACTTATCTCCTTATACGAAGACCTATGGAATGCACTTGACTATGATCGATGATATCGAGGACTACATTAAGAAAAAATGATTTGATTCTTCTTATTCTGGTTTGATCATTTCAAATATGTGATGCGCAGTTTAAACAATTTTCTTGTATTTTTTGCCCTTTTGCAAATAGTTTTCACCATCATTAGCATATACAAAAAATAATTGCATGCACAGAAGAAGGTGCTAAGGGAAAGGAGTTCATGTGACTTTGGAGGATTTTGACCTGGCTATGGTTGAAAGATAGGCAAAAGAACTTAAACCCTTAGGCTTGTATTATTGAAAATATATAGTACATGATATGTATACAGACCAACCTATTATAGTAATAATACAATCAAAAATACCATATAGACCTATACTAAATATGGCAACAATAATTGCAATAATATACAATACTAAATATATCGTAACATTCTCTTGCAAGCTAAGCATCCATTAGATGGATGTGAAAATTGGTCCGCAATATGGAGAATCGAGAAATGGATACGGGTTTGGTGAAATGTCAACAAGTTTCTTATCAAAAGAGTTATAAACCAAGTCCAAGTCACTGGATTGGACTTTTTCTTGCAAAAATTGATGATCAAGTTCAATGTGCTTCGTATGAGTATGGAGAAAAAGATTAGCAGCAAGATATGTTGTGCTAAGATTATCATAATAGATGCAAATAAAGTGCCATAAGGAGACACCAATGTCAAGAAGTAGACGACGAATCCATACTGTCTCGGCAAGCGTGTATTCCACAAAATGATACTCAGCCTCAGAACTAGAGCGAGAAATAGTTGGTTGCTTGGTTGCTTCTTAACCGACTACGAGATAACATTAGGCTCAAGAACCCAAGAAATACCCAATATCCTGAAGTTGATCAGCGTGTATCTAGACAACCAGCCCAATCAGCCTCAGAGAAAGCCACGAGTGAAGGATTGACGCAGCGGGAGATAGGAATGCCATATAATAGCGTCCCCTGAATATAACGAAGAATACATTTAACTGCTTGCATATGTGGTTCATGAGGTGTATGAAGATACCAAGCAATAGAATTAACATCATATGAGATATTGGGCAGTGTGAAAGTAAGGTATTGCAAAGCACCAACCATCTGACGATAGGTGTAGGGATCCTTAAGGAGACGCCCCTCGTGAGACGAGAGGTGAGTGGTCAGAGAGAGTGGAGTGGAAACAGGCTTATTATTAAGAATGTCATAACGCACAAGTAGTTGGTGCGCATACTTCTGTTGAGTCAGAGATAGAGGGAGAGCGGTTAACCTCAATACCCAAAAAATAATGTAGCGGCCCCAAGTCCATGGCAAATTTATATCGTAAAGTGCCTATGAGAGCCTCTAAAAGGGCTGAGGAGCTTCTAGTGACGATAATATCATCGACATATAGAAAAAGAACAAGAGTGCTAGAAGAGGAGTGACAAATGAATATTGAGGGATCAGCGATGCTGCCAATGAAACCAAGCTCAGAGAGAAATGAAGTAAAACGTTGAAACCAAGCTCAAGGCACCTGTTGGAGACCATAAATTGCTTTACATAGATGTCAAACATGATGAGGAAGAGAGGGTGCACAAAGCCAGGTGATTGTTTCATATAGACCTTCTCAGAGAGTGTCATGAAGAAATGCATTCTTAACATCAAGTTGTCGAAGCGGCTACCCAGATGAGAATGCAACAGAAAGAACAATACGAATAGTAGTCGGCTTGACGATCAGAGAAAATGTCTCATCAAAGTCAATACCTTGTTGCTGTTTGTAGCCCTAAGCTACAAGCTGAGCTTTGAGACTGTCACGCCCCTAGCCCTTTGTTGGAATCCTTTAGAAAATCTGAGTTTTGCGGAAAGCCAATTTTTCCTTTTTCGTCTAGCTTCACCAAGGAACGAACAAACTCGCTAAAAATATAGAGTTGCCTCTATATTGGTATGGCGTACCGGTCAATGGTAACAATCACAATAATCATTCACAACTCACAACTATTTAAAAAAAAACTGCCTGAAAACCATTTTTCACACGGAAACACTTCATTTTGAAAATGACTACCACGAGAGGTAGGAAATCAAGTCTAGAAGCCAACTCAAAAATCTCTAATCAATCTAACCATAACATATATATCCATAATATAATCCTAACAAAATCCGATCAAGTAAATATATAAAGAAACCGTGTCCAACTAAAAATTACGTCCAACTGAATCATTGTACTAAATAAAATATAAAATAAATGAACCGGAAAGTCGCTATCTCTAAACCGCCGTAAATCCTCATGCCATACCCGTGCCTGCCTCACCAACCGCATCACTTGTGGAGCAAGGAACATGAGAAACCAATCAAAGGTTTTATAGTGGATACAACCCGCCACGAGAACAAGACATGCTCACCTGAAGAAAGAAATATAGCGGAGATGTAAAGAGAGATATAGTGGAGATATAAGGTAATGCAAGAAACGATAAAGTAAACCAATAGTAGTCAAGATAAGAAATATGCCACTACTGTAATTCCGTGATACCATCTATCCATTGTATGCCATGCCAATGCCAAACTCAAACTTGTGCCTGTGGATAAACCACAACCGCCATCAGCCTGTCAACTTCCGGCAAAGCCTGTCACATATCGCACCAACCTGATCCATCTGCCATAAAGACGACCTTTCCGGACAAGCGCACCCCTCGTAAGTGGCTAAACAGACACGACGACCATGAATACCCCCTAGTGTTGTGAATAATAAAACTGTTGGCATGATGTCGAGAACCTCGGCCGAAGCGGAATCATGATGCCATTTACCCACACCCTCGGACCTAAAGATCCAATTATGCTCAAATAAATAATAGCCACCATATAGGTCAAAACCAGCCTGTCTATATGCAAAACGATAGAGATATAGAGAGAATAACTGGTATATGAAAGAAAAGAAGATACAAGTTCACCAACTGTAGCATGGAGTACCCACCTCAAATGATCAAATCTCAGGTAGCTAACATCTTCTTGATCGAGCTCCCTGTCCAAGCTCGGACCTACAACAAGCCCAAAACGCTAATAACCTTAGCCTATTATCTCAACCTTGATAACCTTAGGAATAATCGTCGGAGTTACGGATCTCAACAAGAATCTCCATAGGACTCTCGAATTACCGCACCGACTTGTCGGAACGTCACCCCAACCTACGGGACATCCCGAACCAAGTCCAACACCCAATACACCTCAACCGCTATCCCGCACATAAATTTTAAAGCCGTTGGGATCACCGCACAAACTGTGCACTGAAATGGAGAAATCGAGGCTTTGAAAGCCTCGATAGGACTCTCGAATTACCGCACCGACTTGTCGGAACGTCACCCTAACCTACGGGACATCCCGAACCAAGTCCAACACCCAATACACCTCAACCGCTATCCTGCACATAAATTTTAAAGCCGTTGGGATCACCGCACAAACCGTGCACTGAAATAGAGAAATCGAGGCTTTGAAACTTTGTCAATTTGGTTCCCAGGAAGCCCAATTGGTCTCGTAACCAACCAATAACTTTAGTGTTGTAATTTGAGGCATCCAACCACCTAAAATCTCAGTAAATGAAGCCATTACATTGCTGCGAACAATAATCCGCGTGACGATTTCTGCGTTTTACGATTCGGTTTTGCCCCGAAGTGTACCGAAACACTTCCAAAACCCACTGGCTTTCTCTTATTGTCCCGGAACACTCGTTCTTGAGCGTTGGTATAGCCAAGCACAAATAGATGCGTACCAAAGATAAAAGTCAAAAAACCAACCTATCGGATCTCTGAAAACTCCCGATTTGATCTCCGGAAGTTACCGGAGTCCGACCGTAGTCTCCAAACCGACGGAACATCCTCAAACGCAGTCAACAAGGTCTTAGGATAACCTTTGATTATACAAAAACCAATCCAAGAAGCATAAATCAAAACCATAATGTATAAATTTAAAAACACAACTTTCCGATCGAAGGTTTTATCGGAATTTGCACGGGAAATTGTTTTTCGTCCCGTAAGGTGCCTGGATCCTGGACAACTAGTCCGTTGATCTTAACCGATGGTGACACACCGTGTAGGACCATACCCAAGTCCCACAACACCAACAATGCTCCAATCTTACCAATTTAAAAATGCTAAAACTATTAGTTAAGGGATTTTACCAACAATTGGGTGTTCCCGAACCCAACCAACTACGTACGCTCGACGCTCACGATGCTCCGGAACTCACGCTTGTTGTCCGAGGCCCAACCAATAACCAGAAACGATTTCAGAGTTACTCGATCGCTCGTTTAGTGCTAATAGGAGTCAGTGATCGTAATGGATGCCGCACCTATCAAGAATCGATCCGAAGCAATTCTTGAAGTCCAAGAACACCGAGAATCACTTCCCCGCTGGTCGGAAGATCGCCGAAATCAAAGAAGTCAAAACCGAACCGAATTCTTGAATTTCTTGCCGAAATCAAGTTCTGATCTTGATTTTCTTGATTCCGATCGATCCGAGGGCCGTAACCAAGCAAGAATCACCTGAGATCGATCCAAGGATGAAGGAATCTCTTGCTAGCCTGGTGCTGGAAGCCGCAGGAAGAAAGAATAAGAGGTGCGGCTCGGACTCCCTCAACCCGACCACCAAGCTTCAACCCGCGACTTGCCGGTTTTGTGCGGCCTAGCTACAGTCCAACAGCCCTCGACGACTCTCCTCTCGACTCCCAAGATGTGTAGAAGAAGCCGAGCCTCTCCCCTCCTTTCTCATTTTCTTTCGGTTTCAAGAAGAAAAGAAAAGAAAAAGAAAATAGAAGAACAAAATTAGTGAAGAAGTGATCACCGGAGTTTTTTGTCGGAGTTTTTCGGATCGCAGGGGAAGATCGTGAGGAAGCGTAGACGACGGCTAGGGATCCTTAGTTCTAAAATTTTCTTAAAAATCCCACCTCTAACGTTATATTTTAGACCATGCAAAATTGCACATAAATCCCTCAAACTTTAAAATTTTAAAGTAGGACTTTTCTAGCGGATAATCCTCGCGATAAGACCTTTGCTCGTCAAGTTTCACGCAAATCCACACATAAAATATAGGGACTCGCGAAAACTTCAAATTTTACTGATTAGCGATCCGTTGAAAAATACCCAGATCACGAACCTACAATACCCAAATCCAGAAAGTAAATCCATTGCTAGATTCGGCATTGCCAAATCATTTAAGTGGCATTTTCATTTCATTGGATTTCGTTTCCATTTAGTAACACTATTCATAAAGTGACTTAAACGCCGAAAACTTAAAAATTCTAGAATCTAAATTTAATTAAATTTCAATTTAAATTTACCAGATTTTACAGAGACGCTCAAGAGAACCATCCCCCTTCTGTTTGTCCTTGTATACCTATTTACAACCAATAAGATTGATGGATGATAGAGGAATAAGGTCCAAAGTAGAGTTAGCCAGCAAGACATCATATTCTTCAGTTATGGCGACACGCCGACTTCAAGGATTTAAGTGCCGTGGCATGGGGTGTGCCGAAAACTTGCCGGCACTGTACGGCACGACGCGTGCCGAGCGGTGCCGATGAGTGTCGTTATAAAAAATACATGTGTACAGACACATAATGGCATGAAATATTTAATTTCTTTAGCAACAAATTTTTTTATGTATCTTTATCAAATCTTTTGAACTTTATTAAGAAAATTACTTAGTAATTTAAAGAAAAGCGGGTTTTCAGCTGTGCCATTGGCACGGGGACTGTATCGTGCTGGTATCTTGTTGGTATGATATGGCACGGTAGATACGGACCGTGCCGATAGATATTTAAATCCTTGGCCGACATGCATCTTGAAAAGCCTCAGCAAAAGAGTTAGGCTTGATAGGAAGAATATAACTCTTAGAAGTAAAATGGGCCGGGTAACCATAGAGAGTATGAGAAAGTAAAATGGGTTCAAAACGCAAAGTAGATAAAGTAGAGGATGCTATTGGTAGGGCTGCATCAAGTTGAGTGTTCTAGGGTCAGATAGCGGAGGTGGCGGATTAGTAGGCGTTGTTCTTGCAGTAGCCCTTAAGGTGTTTCGCCTATTCTAGACCCGGAGTTTTGGTTGTCTAGTAGCAGAGCCATCATTCTCATTTTTAATCTATGGGGCAGCAAGATTCATGGTGATAGGAAATTGAGATAATGGCTCAAACAGTGAAACAGACAAAGTAAGAACATTGGTAGAAAAATTACTAGAACCAGTAGCTAGAGAGGCGTGTGAAATAGAAGCCAAAAATGGCATCAATAGTAGGATTCACACCCAGTAAAGGCGGATTAGAAAGAAATTTTGAAATGGTTATTAATTTAAATTAGTAGAGGTAGGTGTAGAAGAGGTAGAAAACTTTGAAAGAAAAGAATAAGGAAAACCATTTCAATGAAAGTTTCGTGTCTAGAAATGAAAATTTTACCAATGCTTGGATAGAGGTAATGGAAACTTTTATGCTTATCCGAGAGTCCCAAGAAAATACATGGAAGCGACCGAGGAGAAAGTTTATGATCAGCAATGTCCTGTAGATCAGGATAACACAAACATTCAAAAATCCTGACAAGTTTTAAGTCAGGAGGAACACAACCATAAAAAACAGTGTATGGTGATTTTCTTTTCAAAACGGTAAGAGAGGGAGTACGGTTCACAAGAGAGAGGGAGTACAGTTCACAAGGAAAACTGCAGTTTTAATAACATCGGCCCAGAAACGAGGAGGCAAGCAAGTTTGAAAAAGCAAACTTACAATAGACAAATGTCTATGCTTCCTCTCGGCTACGCTGTTTTGTCGTGGAGTGTGAGATAAGAAAATATGTGAATAATCCTATTTTGTGAACAAAGAACAACAAATTTTTTATTTACATACTCCTTACCATTGTCCGATTGTAAATTTTTAATTGTGCTTTGAAAGATGTTTTCAACCGTTGTCTTAAACTCTAGAAGTTTTTCAAAAATCTCATGCTTAAATTTTGAAAAGATAAAGCCAAGAATATCTAGAGTAATTATCGACAAAAATAATATAATATTTATAGCCAGAAATTGAATGAAAAGGTGATTGCCATACATCAGAATGAACAATTTGAAAAGAAAATGCAGTCTGAGATTCCGAATCATGAAAAGAAAATTTAACGTGTTTGCCCATATTACAAGCATTGTACACAGATAATTTTACAGGAGAATTATAAGAAGAAACAAGTTTATTACCTTTAATAAATTTGAAAAAAATGAGAAGACTAGCATAACCTAACCATTTATGCCAAATATCTATTCTAAATCTAGATGCACCAAGGGCTAACTGTTGCCTTTTCCCTACACTTGCAACTTTAGAAGAAATTGCATAGACTTATGTTCCCGAACTACGACATCAGAAAAGCTTCATCTTTGTTATCTTGTCCTTCACAAAAAAACCAGAAGAATCAAATTAGAAAAGAGAATTATTATCATGACAGAATTGACGAATAGAAAGTAATTTCTTTTAATAGAAGGAACGATAAGAACGTTTTTGAGAGCACAGGAATTGGCGGATGTATTCAATTGTGTTTCACCTGTTTAAGTAATATTAAGTAAATTTTCATCACCAACTATAATTTTTTCGGGCCCAGTATAAGATTTAGAAGATGAGAGAACACCAGAATTAGCTGTCATATGATTAGATACTCTAGTGTCTAAATACCACACTTTCTCTATCTAGTGTCTAAATACCACACTTTCTCACTAGGCTCATGAAGACTCATAGCAGTAAAAGTTTGAGGAATATCGTCTGCAACGAAATTATGATTGAAGTGTTGCCTGCATTGAAGAGCAGAGATTAATTTTTTTTACAAATCTGACTTTGTGTGTCAGACCATGGAATATAGGGTGAGGATATGAGTAGGTTCCATGAGATCCATGATCAGGATATGAATTATGCGGGTGAGGATATGAGTAGGTTCCGTGAGATCCATGACCAGGATATGAATTATGAGGGTGAGGATATGAGTAGGTTCCATGAGATCCATGACCAGGATATGAATTATGTCTACCGCACTATCCTCGCCCTCCGCGATATCTAGGTTGAGTATTATAAGGGTGAGGATATGAGTCGGTTCCATGAGATCCATGACCAGGATATGAATTATGTCTACCGCACTATCCTCGGCCTCCGCGATATCTACCCCTACGACCTTCACGAGTACCTCGTCCACGGTTTGCATAAAATGCTTTACCATCGATGGTGGGAGTAGCAAGTGGTGTTGTCAAGCTATCACGACGTTGAACTTCTATTTTTTTTTTGCATTAAGAGTGGGCGAAGCTGTTCGAAAGTAGGTTTTCTCCTGTTTGTGTTTAGAGCACTGACCAAATCTTTGTATTCTTTTGGTAGCCCCAAAAGAACAGTTATGACCAAATTATGATCTAACTCAGTTTCACTGATTGCTTGAAGAGCATCACCGAACGACTTGATTTTCCGCATGTGTTCACCCATGCCCATCGATCCTTTCTTGATGCTTCGTAATTTGGACTATAGAGAAAAAGCCATACAAGTTGTTTTGTCAAGAAAGTATGCCTCAATGGTTTTCCATACATCATTGGTTGTTTTGGATGACCTAGATATAACCATCTATAGTATAGTAAGAGAGAGTAGCATTAATCCATGAAATTATAGTAGTGTCTTCCTTTTTCCAAACTAGCGTATAGTCGCCATCGTCGTTGCCGCCTTTCTCTACTGTCGATGGCTAAGCTTCAAGCAGATAGTCATTGTTGTTGTCGCTACCTCCTATCGCTGATGGCTAAGCGTCAAGCGAATGGTCGTTGTCATCATCGTCGGCTTTCTCTACCGCCGATTACGCGCAAGTCAAAGGGGTCGATCGCGCGCAAGCCACATTTTGGCTCCAAGAGGATACTTATTGTTGTTGTCGCTTATACTGTCGACGGCGAAGTGCCAAGTGGATTGTCGTCGTCATCGTAGCGGCCTTTCTCCACTGCCGAAGACTAAGCGTCAAGCGAATATTCGTTGTCGTTGTCGCTGCCTTCTACTGCTGACGGCTAAGCATTAAGTGGATGGTCGTTGTCTTCGTCGGCGGCTTTCTCTATTGCTGATGGCGAAGCACCGGTTGATGGTCATGCCCATCGTCGGTGTAGCAGCAGCAGTGAGTAGCCACCTCCTTGGTTGATGACGACGCGACAACAGTAACGGGGTACGTGCACCACTCTGGGATGAACGATGGCGCGACAACAGACAGTGTAGGAACGACGACCAACCGGTCGCCTCTTACTGGTTGACGATGACACGGTGTAGTGGTTGTCGACGACTGCGTGAAACGATTTCTGTGAGGTCTGGTGTGCATAGAAAGTTCGATGTAGGGAGTGTCTTGACTGAGGGAGAGAGAGGAGAGAGAGAACCAAAACCTATCTCTCTATCTACTTTTTTGTTGTTGTTCAATTCAGGTTCTTTTCTTCTCTTTTCCTTTTTTTTTTTGGAGTAGATTCGCTCCTCCCTCCTTTTCCTTTGCTCACTTTTCTTTATATAGAGAGGGTGATGGAGATGGTGGAGAGAAGTGGAGGTGGTGGAGAAGGAAGGTGGTGGAGAAGTGGGAGAGAAGAGTGAGAAAGTGGGTTGTTGGTTGTAGAGAAATGGTGAAGTGGGAGAAAAATTGGTGATGGTCAAGAGATGGGTTCACTCGGAGAGGTGAGTTTAGTGAAATGGAAGAGAAAAGAGGAGAAGTGGATTGATGGTGAAGAGGTGGGTTTAATGAAGTGGGAGAAAAGAAAAGTCGTCTTCATTTTGTTTTTATTATTTTATTATTTAATTTGATTCTAATTATAGGGAAATGAAAGGAGAGAAAAAAAAAGGTGAAGATAGAACCTTTAGAAAGAATGGATATTCGCCAAGCACATGGCAAAGGGAAGAAGAAAAAAATATTGCAAATGTAGTCGAAACTTTAGAAATTTTATTTCTATGTAATTCTCTCTCTAGGCTATATTTGTAATTGTCAAGTATAATCCTACTTTAAATCAAATCCAAGATATTAGGAATTTTTAAAATACAAATGTATCTAATCCTAATTTAAAACTTTCGAAACCATATTTTTAATTTTTAGAGATTTGTTCCATACAGAAGAATTCTAAAAATTTCTGAAAAAAAAAAGAAAACAAATTAATAAAAATAATAATTTAAAAAATTATAAAAGAATAAATTGAAATCATACAAGTTGTGTTATGGCAGTCTATTGGTTGACCTCTTGGCAAGGCATGCCCCAAGCCCGTTGCTGGCCATGCAATGCCAGGTCAACAGACTTAGGAAGTTCAGCCCAGCACAGCCCATTAATTTGGGCGGTGCTGGAATTGCATGTGTGCTATATAGTACCTATGTTGTGCCCCAGCTCGGCTCGAAGCCGCTCTGGGCCAAGCGACCTGCTTTGCACCTCTAAGCATAAGGGGCAATTTATGGAGCATGGCATAGTATAACTTTTGCACCATTATCAAGAGAGCTGAAAGTGTAATTTAATTATTGTAAATGCGCAAGGCGAGAAAGCTACAAATTTATCAAATATAAATTGTTCACAAAAGTCAAAATCCATAATTTTTTATATATCAACAGATTATCTTCTGTTCAAAACCAACAGTATTCCAAAATACACTATATCAATGTTCCACACTCTAAGCTGATCACTAACACTGTAGTTTGTCATGCTTTCCTTTCTAGTTGATAGTCCATAAAATGTTTTCTGTGCTCTCCATAATTGCTTGATAAAATTTTGGTTCTTTCCTGATATGCTAAGATTATATAAGTTTGACATTATGTTTTGAGAAATTTGTAATGCTTGTAATTATATCTTTGCCGCATGCAGCTAATGCAAGTTCACTAAAAGTAAGTTGTGAGCTTCTGCGATTGTTTGTCACAGGTGTGCATGCTTGAAACCTTGATTTTATTTTTATATGTTTTAAGAGCAATACTAGTTGTGCATCCTAAAAAAAATGTACTTTTTATATTCTATCCATCTAATGAGTAGAGGTTGTTTACTTGTCACATCAAGTGCCTAGTAATTATATCTTATCCATCAAATAGGTGGGGTGTAAGATGTATGTCCCAAAATAAATAGTATTTTTTATGTTTTAATATGTTAACTTGGTATAAATCTAGTGCCATACTAAAGTTATTTGTTTAATTATTATTATTATTATTTTTTTTTTCATAGAGGCTGTTCAACGTGTCGCCGTACTTGCTGAAGCAGAAGGAAGTGATAAAATTGAAGCTACCCATCTTGAGAGAGTACTACCACAACTACTATTGGACTTTTAAGGTACTCCAAAAAAACACTATGGGAATCGGGTAATGTGCCCTATAAATTTGGGAAAATACTAGATGTACACTCCAAATGGGGTGTACATCTTACACCCACCCCATCCTAGAGTGGGATGAATTTCACTCATCACATCGATATGACGAGTGGATGAATACCCACCCCAGGATGGAATGGGTGTAGGATGTACACCCCATTTGGAATGTACACCTAGCATTGCTTATAAATTTGATCAGCTTTTGATTGCAGACAGTTCGGTTGTACCATGGTTGACTTTATCAAGATAGTTGTAGAAAAGCAACTCTTAGAATTTGTTTGACCATACCTGATAGTCTGGTGTGCGTGTGCACCTTCAGGTGTATCCAATGATGTTGCAGTTTTGTATTTATTTCTCGTCAGTTCTTTCATGTCAAAGGTACATAGGGATGAAATTCTTTGTTAGTTTGGAAATCGTTTTTTGAAAAAACAAAGAACAAAGAAAAGTTACCAGTGTTTTTTTTTTTCCCTTGTCAAACAAGAGCCATATATGTAGAGTTTGCAAGCAATCGAAGTGTAGAGAAATTAAAGAGCGTTATCCTTACGTGCCTTTAAATTAATTTATATATATAGTAGGACTTGTGTGCTTTTAGAGGCATGGAGCCGTCCGTGCTCCTAAGATATTTTTAATGTTGGGACTTCTGAATGGACGATCGGCTCCATTAGACTTGATCTAGAATATTTGAAGTATCTAAAAACTAAATTTTACGATTTTTCGATATCATTTACCTAGTGATCGAAAAGGCTCAAAATTAACGGCTGGAAATAAAAGTCTCACAAATTATGATGATATGATACTAAAATTTTATATCAAAGATATTGATCTTGTTCTATTTAGTATAAAGAATTTTCTATCAAAATTTTACGTGATTTAGATATTTCTACACCGTTAAACTTGCAAATGGTTGACCACAATTATTAAAATTGTTGATTTTGAGCCACTTTGATCATTAGGCAAATGATATCGAAAATTCGCGAAATTTAATTTCTAAGTCTTTTAAATATTCTAGATAAAGTTTAACGGAGCTGATCGTCCATTCGGAAGTCTTAATATCGAAAACAACTTAGGAACACGGAAGCCTCCGTACTTTCAAAAGCACACAAGCCTAGCTCTATAAGTGGAGGGTTATGGGAGGTTCCCCCAACCCTCCTTTAATATAATGTAATAATAGATAGGCAAAATCTTATCTGGGATCTATCTATTTATAGTCGAAATATAGTCTAAATAGACAAAGAATACTAATTATGTGCATATTCTTTATGCCACATGGCCTGAACCGTCTATCGATCGGTCTCACATCTCAATATCTCATGAAGAGCCCGAATAGTCAGCTACTCTCCAGTTTGTGGGCTCACGGCGTCGAGGGTGATCGGCATCGCCGTGCCCACTAGTCACTTGGAGTCGAGGGGAGGGGGATCGACATCATCAAGCACTATATAGGGAGTCGAGGGTGATCGACATCGCCCCTGGGAGTCGAGGATGATCGACATCTCCCACCACTGTATTGGAGTCGAAGGTGATCGACATCTCCCGCCAAGCCATTCCGGAATGTTGCAACATTTGCCACACACAGTCTCTCCCTACGTCTCATGACTCTAGGACTATAACATATATCTTTTACCTTTCTATTTATCTTTGCTCTTTTACTTTCCTCTTTTACCCTAGATTATTAACTCTAGAATAGTTAGGATGCCCCAAGAACATCCATTTAAGTAAGAGTTATTTTATTTACTCACTTTGCCTATTCGACCCTAAGTTCTTTACTCTAGTGTTATAATATATTCCATAGACTCCAATTCACTTATATTTATTCATTAACCCTATGTTTACAACTTTAGGGTGCCATGATGTCTCAAGGACACCAAATGTTCTAATCACATTTAGCTTAGAGTTCATTAACTCTATATTCTCATTTCCACATTTAATCTAAAGTTTATTAACTCTATGTTCTTATACCACATTCAACCTAGAGTTTATTAACTCTATGTTCTTATACCACATTCAACCTAGAGTTTATTAACTCTAAGTTCTTATACCACATTTAACATAGAGTTTTTTTTGACTCTATATCCATTTCATACCTAACTTAGAGTTCATTGACTCTTTGTTGCATATCACCCTTAACCTAGAGTTCATTGACTCTATATTTTCAAGTTAGAGTTTATACTCTACATGCTTGCCTTAGGTTATCCTTGACTAAGTACACAATACATGACTTAGATTTTTCTTAAGTCCAATGCCACAATTTAACCTAGGTTTTCTCCTAAGTTCCATATCACACAAAGTATGACCTAGGTTTCTCCTAAGTCCATTTTCATGCAAAGGTAACCTGCAACTAGGTTTTCTTGTCCACAATATGCAAGGCTAAATCTTGAAATCCACTTTTGTCACATAGGGCTAAAACCCTAAATCTTAAGCATATACATATGCACTAAATGCATCTACTCTTACACTATGTTTCTAGATTATAGAAAAGCAAAGGAAAAGAGAATTAGTTCACCTTTTTCAGTGAGATCCCCCACCTTTGTATTCCTCTTGCAAGAATTTGGGTTTGATCTATTTCCTCTCCAAGAAAGTCCCTAAAAACGGGTGTTGAGATCAAAATTTTTGTCACTCGAGAAAGTGACACGTGGCGAATATTATCAGTTAAAGATATCAGCCGAGGGAAAAACTGGTCAACAAAGACGAACTCTTGTCTTGTTTAAGACCGGTCTCACTGGTAAAGCAACTCGCGACGTAGGTCATCGGTTAAGAGCATCAATCGATAGAAAGAGTAGCCTACAAGAAGGTCATCGTCTTATCCGAGATCAAGCTTCGGCTAAACGGAACGCTCTAATCAAGCGACAAAAAGGCGGAAGCCAGAACCAGCCCTCGACTGCTCGAGCCAAAATAAGGGAAGACTTTGGAAGGAATGAGTGTGGAATTCGGGCGTGAATCCCGCAACTGATCCGGAACGACAAGCAGCGCTCGACATTGGAAAGTGACGGGAATCATGCTCTGGTGCGATAGTAAGGGGATGAACTTGGACGAAAATCGACGACTATCCTATTTGAGGAATATTTGACTCAAAAAGAAGTAGTTGCTAAATATCCGATAACTTCCCCTAAGTTTCGTCGATAATTCAAATAGGCACCTAATAATGTGGTTCGGAAAGTGTATAAATACCCGAACCATCGAAGGAAAAGGGGTCCGGCAAACTCGTAAGTCCGGCACCATCCCTGATTCTTCATATATTAGGAGTAGGTTAACTTAACTTTTACCGCTTTCCTTTACTGCTTTTGTAGGAGTAGGCTTAATTATAATTTCTATCCCTACCTTCTTGTATTTCCTTCCCAAGCTATATAAAGTTTTAATCGACCAATCAGCCGTGTCATTACTTTGTTTCTTGTTATCAAAGCTATAATAGCTCCTTAGCCGTGTCTTTATCATTGTCTCTTTCACCCAGTTCGGCTACTCTAAGTCGAAACTGGCAATCTCTCTCTACCTCTATAAACTCGATTCGGCTATTCTAGGCCGAACGATCGTGAGCGTTACCAGAGGAGAACCCGGCCGAGTAGATCCCTCCTCGGCCCGATCGCTTAATCTATTGGCACGTAGCACACTCAACATCTCTAAGGGTCACTCCTATGGGCCGATCGCGCGTAGCCACTTTTTGGCCACAACAACTCTCTTGGCACGCCCTGTGGGACACTTACGTAATTCCTTACCTAATCCTACCGCAAATATGTCATAAGCTTTGGGATCAGCGGGGAGCCGGCACTACCGGAGCCGTCTTTGGCAAAATTATATGGGCAATTGGCCTAAATAATGAGGTCCTTTGAGAGGAGAGTCCGAGCTTGGGACGCTGACGCTCTGGCCTCATATGAGAGTCTCGCTCGGTTTGGGCGGTTCCTAGCCCAAAACGAGCCATACCATGGAGACCCACAGGAGTCTCCAACAGTCGTGCCACCACCGGTGCCGACACAATCGGTTTCGTTGGTACCGGTGACGGCAGAGATGCAGCAAGCTACCCCCCTCAGGACAACATCATCGTTGGGGGCAGGTCAGCTGTAGACGATTTCGTATCAGGCGGAGAATAGGCTGATCGACCAGAGCGTCGGCCACCAGCCAAACGCGTGTACTGAAACGACGCGAGTGCCCTAGTAGTCATGCTACAAAAAGACGAGACAAATCCAAAGGTGCCACTAGCATCGTAGGTGCTCTTTGTACTATTCGGAAGTACCATTCGGAAGCATCGGTGACGGCAGAGATGCAGCAAGCTACCCCTCTCAGGACGACATCATCGTTGGGGGCAAGTCAGTTGCAGACGATTCCGTATCAGGCGGAGAATAGGCTAATCGACCAGAGCGTCGGCCACCAGCCAAACGTGTGTACTGAAACGACACGAGTGCCCTAGTAGTCATGCTACCAACAGACGAGACAAATCCAAAGGCGCCACTAGCATCGTAGGTGCTCTTTGTACCATTCGAAAGTACCTCGCTTAAAAAGAGCCCATACCCGGGGAGACGGCTATCGCTCTCACACTCCCAAATACGAGTTCCAAATTCGAATGTGCCATATTCATTACATTTTGTTTTGCCTTTTTACTTTCGTCCTTTTACCCTAGGTTATTAACTCTAGAATAGCCATGATGTCTCACGGACCATCATTTAGGTTTGAATTATTTTGTTTGCTCAAGTTTGCACATTCACCCCAAGTCCATAGCTCTAGGGTCGCTAATAGCGAATAAACACCCAACCTCAACCGAAACGCTCTAACCCTAGAGTTTATAACTCTATGTTGAGAACTCTATCATTCATCCTTAGGTTTTCCCCTAAGTTAATGCCACTCATTTAACCTAGAGTTATTTCCTAGGTTTTAATGCCACACATCTTGACCTCTTAATCTAGATTTTCTCCTAAGTCAAATGCCACTTATCCACATGCAAGAATAACCTTTAACTAGGTTTTATGTACACTTTGTCTCTTAAGGTTAAACCCTAACATGGATATGATCACACATTATCTTCACCACTACTCTTACTAGCATGCTTCTAGATTCAAAAGCAAAGGACAAAAAGAGAGATCACCCTTTTTCGGTAGAATCCCTCACCTTGGTTTACTTCTTGACGAAAGTAGGGCCCCTCTTATTCTAGCTCCAAAACGTGGAGAAGAGAATTTTTCTTCCTTCCCAAGCCTTCCTTGGAAGCTTTCTTCCAATCCTTAGCCCTTCAAGATATCAACTCCTTCAAAACCTTAAGCTAGGGCTTTCCTCGACCAAGTCTCTAGAAAGAGAAAGAGAAGAGGGAAATGTAAAAGAGTGTGTGTGTGTGTGTGTGTGTGTGTGTGTGTGTGTGTGTGTGTGTGTGTGTGTTTTCTGTAGTGGAGAAGGGGGTTTAAGCCACCCTAACCCAAGGTAAATCCACCATTAACCATGGTTCCACCAACTCTGCACTTGCTATCAAGAGCTAGGAGTACCGGTACATGGGCTGGGGAACCAGTTCGTGGGCTGGGATACCGGTACCCGAGTTACTGGTTCCGGTACGCCAACACTTGGGTCATCAACCCGAGAGCTTGATTTTTCTACTTTATATGGGGTATCGGTATGCGCCTTGTGGTTCCGATACTCCAACACTTAGAATTTTTCCAAAAGTTTTCCAACCCGAGAGCTAGATTTTTCAGCATTCCATGGAGTTTCGGTACATGATTGGGGTACCGGTACACCACACAAAAATCTGAAGTTTACAGATTTTGATCTTCTCAAGCTTGCTTTCTCGACTCAACTTTGGTTCGAATGGCTTTTGCTCCGAACCAATCCACTCCTAACTCATTCTAACAGCATTTTTAAGCATGCTCGGAGTGATTTAACTGCACTTTGCTATTTAGCGAAAGCCGGTGTACTACATCGGGTGTCAGAAAACCCACGCGCACCAAAAACTTTGCTCTCGGATTGGGCGTTCAAAAGTACGAACAAGGCGCCCGCGCTTGCGCCCGCTATTGTGCTCCGGGTGTCCGTAGGACATTTTCGGGCGTCCGAAACCAGTTTGAAGCTCCAAACTGAATTGTTTTCTTTCATTTCCGACTCAACTTCGATTCGAATGCGATTTGTTTCGAATCAAACTCGTTCTAACTTATTTTTATCATATTTTTAAATATGTTCAGGATGATTTATCCACACTTTGCCATTTTAGCGAAAGCCGATGCACTACAGTACGTATCGTGGGACTTGAATTGCATTATCACATCATGTTGCTTTCTGAATTTGATCCACGCTATGAAGATGTTCAAGTTGGTCACAAGGGCGAGATTTTTGAACCGGAAGTTAACGATGCAGTCAAAAATAATAATAATAATAATTAGGACTAAAATTTTAATTTTTTTTAAATTTTCAAAATTTATTTTTTTGGTAATTTTGTTTTAGTGATTTTTTTAATTTTTAAAATTTTTTATAAAGAATAAATTTTTAAAAATTAGGAATATGGTTTTAGAAGTTTTAGAGTTGGATTTGAATTTCTTAATTTTATTATAAATAAAATCTAATTTATTTTTTTTTTACGAAGAAGGTTGCCTCTTGGACGAAGAGTTAAACTCGAGGATGAGTTCTCTCCAATTCGGGGAGACTGATGCAGCTAGAGTTATGAAAAAAACGCGACATCAACCAATAAGCTGAATGAAAAAACTAGTTCGAGTTCAGCAACATGATATCTTTGGTGGTGCCGCTCGGCTCTTGCTATTGACGCTCGGTTCTTTTTAGATCTCATGATACCACTCGTGTTTTTTTAGTAGTGTTTGGCTCAAGATTTGCGGCTCTCGCCTCTTTGTAGTCGCACTCAGTTCTCGGTTATAGGTTCTCGGCTTTTTGGTGCCACTCGGCTGTTTGGGCCTTTGTTTGATGTTTAGAATATTTATTTAGAAATTTAATTTATAATAGAATTCGAGTATCGGCTCTATACATATTGGTGTGATGTAATGAGATTATATAGATTTTGAAGAGTTTTATGAATTGAATAATATTGTTTAGTATCGGTTGAAAAATTGAATTCTTCGTGTATCCCCTTTTTTATCCTTATACTTTTTCATCTTATTACGTGGCTTTTATCGGCTTGCGTCAAATGCTCAGTGAGATATAAAAAAAATTAACAATAACTTCTTGTGCTGTAGCTCTTAAAAGGATGGAAAAATGCAAGCTCTAAGAGAAAGGGAACATAATAATTAATTGTAATTATTTTGTGGTTATCATTCGATTTGAAATAATACATTGCACTAATTACATGCCATCCTTTCTTATTTCATTAACTAATTAAAGACAATTGGTGCAGAAATCATAGTGGGTATTTATTGACAATTATACTACATTATATGAGTGCTCAAAGGATCAACTTCTTCTGTGCAAACCCAACCAGTAAATATGATTTTTTGTATTTTGAGAGGTTGCACATTGACTAGATACACACCAATTTATTAATCGGTATAGACCTGATCGTATGTTGAAATTATATTTAGGTAAAATTGTATAAAACTTATCTAAATTTTGATCCATTTTGATTTAAGTATCTAATTTTTTTTTTAATTTTAATTTTGATATTTAAATTTTCAATTTATTTAATTCAAGATATTTAAAGGTTCATCCAGTAGAAAATTTAGACTCATTACTTCAATGTTATTGACGCCATATATATGAAAATTATGTGGAATATATGAATCGAATCAGGTAAACGATGTAATTAAATTTTGAATTATAAGAGACATTAAATAAATTAAAAAAATAGTATAATCAATTTTTTTTATATATATTAGATAATTGGATCAAAATGGATCATAGTTCACATAAGTTCAATACATTTTTATCATATATTTTAATTTTTTATATAACACTTTCTCATCAATTATTTCGACACCCCCTTATTTCTAGGAGTATTCTAACAAATCCTTATTTCTTCAATGACTTGTCCATATTCGGGAAATAGACGGAAGGCGTGAGCTTCCAGCTTGTCAAGGATTTTTTTTCAAAATAACTTTTAAAAAAATTATAATTAGCGAAATTATTCTGTAAAAATTTTATTTAAAAAAAATAACCTGATTTTCACCAAGTTAGCGTTAGATAGGTTATTTTTTTAAAAGTTCACCGCCTTCGCGATCGTTTATTATATTTTAAATACGGTGGACGATTCATCGCTTTTACCTATAATTTTTCCATTTAAGTGGTACAGATGTTTAGATTGTTAGGGTAGAAATATAAGATAAAATAAAAATTTAGCTAACGATTAGATTTTTAAAAGATTTAGATCATTATTATTTATTAACTAATATAAAGAGAAAAAAAATGAAGCTTTAGATTATAAAATCTAAATTTTTAAAAAATTTAAGTTGTTATTAGTTAGAAAATAATAACTTAAATTTTCTAAAGATCTCATCTATATCCACATTCTCATTTTATCTTATCTCTTTTTTTTCTTATATTAGTTAATAAATAATAATAATCTAAATCTTTTAAAAATATTTATATTTCTGAACAACCTTAATTAGTGAACAATAATAATTTAAATTTTTTAAAAATTTGACTTATATTTATATTTTTATTTTATTTATGTTAAAGACGGTGAATTATTTGTCGGTGAACGATTTATCATCTTCGTAGGATTTTAACGAAGACGAAATTATTTACGGGCATTCATAAAAGCGGTGAATGATTTACTAGCTTTGAAAAAAAAAAAAAATGACGGATAAAAGTAAAATTATTTTTTCAAATAAATTGTTTACAATATTATTTCGCTAATTATAATTATTTTAAAAATTATTTTGAAAATAAAGTCCGTTGTTAAAAGCAGGACACTTACTTTCCACAAAGAATCATTCGTTACCAAGACTTTGAATAAGTCAACGAATGTCTGAAAACGCGTGGGAAAAGCGAAATTTCCTCAAGCTGATTTTTTTTTTTTTTTTTTTTTTTTTTTTTTATAGAAAGCGTACTTAATGGACAAAACTATTTCTGCATGTGTTTTAGTTTAGTTAACAGACACATAATCTATCAAATGACACATATTTAGAAAAATAATTGTAGACAATAAAATTATAATAAAAAAGATCCAACGCAAGCACTGTAATAATAAACAATATGATAATTTTTTTCAAGAGTATAAAATTGTATTTAGATTTACAGTAATACGGAAGTAAGACAATAACACACAAACATAGAAAAACAAATCCAAATCGTCTTTATTTTTCTAAAAAAGAAAAATTGTGTTAATTAAATAAAAAATAAAAATTAGTTAAACTAACGAACAGATAAAATTGAAAAATATAATAAATCTAATCCTTCAAAAGCATGAAGGCAAGCAACAGCAACATCAATATCACTAACAGCAGATTAAGGAGAAGCAGTAGAACTAACATGCAATAGTTTCTTCTTCTTTTTTTTATTTGGTTCTGTTTTTAATTTTTTTTTTCTTAATATACTAAGTATAATAATATAATTTACTGGCTCAAATTCATGAATCATCAATTATCAGAATTTAACATATAAAACCAACCCCTCAAACTAACGAAGAAAAGCAACAAAACTAAAATGCAATAGTTTTTTTTTTTATTTGATTCTATCTTTTATTTTTTTTTAATATTTCAAGTATAATAATATTATTTACTAGTACAAATTCATGAATCTTTAATTATCAGTAATGAATTATAAATCTAATATATAAATGCAACTCTTCAAACTCAAGAAGGAAAGCAACTATATCGATTTCACCGACAACAAATTAATTAGAAGTAGCAGAATTGAGATGCAATAGTCTTTTTTGGTAATTTTTTTTGTCTTATTTGATTTTTTTTATTTTTTTTTAATATTTCAAGTATAATAATATATTTTTTTTTTATTATTATTATGTAGTAGATGAAGCATATCAGCAGTTTGAATAGAATATGTTAGATCCGTATGCAAATTAATGCGAAATAACCTAAGAAATACATGTAAATTATTAGATAATCGTTCATCTGTTTGAAAACATTATAAACGCTTACCGGAATTCATGCTTGATGAAATATGTTCTCAGATCTTATCGTTTCTCAAACACCGACAATAAAATCGCTTGGATTGAATGTTTCCAAGTCTAGATTCGTCGTCTAATTAATTTGCCTGAATTAGGTAGAGCAAAATGACGGCAGGAATCCGACTCGGGACCACAACCTTTTTATATTTCTTATATACTAGTTTAATTAATGTCCCATAAACCCTAATTAGACTTGTATTGGGTTTCTACACATTAATAGTCCATACCCAATAGATATTTTCAGAGCTCATATTAAATCACTTAATGGCCCTATTAAGTTAGATAGCCCATAATATAATTGTAAATTTATATATTAACCCACATATAGGAAAAATTAAATGAATAAACCATAAAAATTCAAATACAAAAAAGAAAAAAAAAAGTATCAGTATCAGTATCAAAAGTAGTAGTAGAAAATGTAAAAGAGCTGATAATGTACACAAAAGAAGTAGCAACACAATGAGGAACAATTTAAAAAACCGTGGGATTAAGGAGACAGAAGAAGTGTTGGTGAGGGAAGGGATTCATCGTGCCATAATTTTTATTTGGAGGACGTTTCAATTTGACGAAAAAAGGAAAGAGCCCAAGGAAGAGGAAGAGGCGGTGAGGGGGGAGAATCATCATGCCCTAATTTTTATTCGGATGAAGTTTTATTTCGATGAAGGAAGGTAACAACACAAGGAAGAGGAAGAGGCGGTGGTTTGATTTAAAAAAAAAAAGAAAGATGAAAAACATGTGGAGTGGTTGAGTCGGGTCGGCCCAATGTAGCAGGTGTGATCAGATTTGGTTCAAGTAAAAAAAAAAGGAAACATGTGGAAGAACTGATTAAACACAGCAAGTCTTTAGATGTAACTCGATTCGGTTCAAGTAAAGAAAGAGATAAACTCAATTCAACGTGTAACCCGATTCAATTCAAGCAAAGTAGTTGGGCCAGCTCGGTCCAATATAACATGTGTGGCACGATTCATTTCAAATAAAGAAAGAATAAAATATATAGAGAAATTGAGTCGATTCAGTTCAAGTAAAGAAAGAAAAAAAAAATATACGGAAAAGCTAATTCGGAGTGGAGCACATACTAAATAATAAAAAAAATATGATCACGGGGCAAATAATAGAAAAAATAAGATATAAATATAAATACAGATAACTATTACGTCAGCACCAAACAATTAATATTTACTACACTGACACCAAACTTTGTTATACGTTTGTTTATGTTAGGCTAGTTTAACAAAATATTTGAAGGCAAAAACAATTATAATAAATTACAAGAATTTAATTAAAAAAGTTTAAATAGTAAAATCTAGATTAATAAATCAGATGGAGATTGAAACCAGTAGTGCAATTAGTCTATCCAAACGGCACTTCTTAGGGTGCCAAACAACACTTCTTGGCATTTTTTTTTGACTGAGACCCAAAATAGCAAGCTACAGGCCAGCTCCCTTGAAACAACCTACAGTTAATATTTTGTTTATCACTGATTAGAATAATTTTTCTTTGTAAACCATCTATCAAAAATAATACAAAACATAAAAGTAGGTTTTCACATGATGTAGCATGATTAGATTTATTGATTACGTACTTTACATGTCCGTCATCTCTTTAATTTTTTTTTTTTTTTCTCAAATGAACCACCAATTTGCAATGTCTTTTATTCGATATTTTCGTCTATTAATTCTTCTTTACTCGCCTGTATATATAGTAAGGAAGTTTTATGTTTTATGTTTTAATTTTGGGATAAAAATTAAAAATAAATTAATAATAAAACAATTTATTGAAAATTTTCGAATTTTGAATTTTATTCCAACACTCACAATGATACTGATATCTGTATTTAATTCTAATGCCTTTTTAATATATGGTTGTGAATCAACTTTCGTGGGGCAAGATAACAAGTAATTCGTAAGAGCTTACCACTGCAGATAGTGAAACATAAATTTTGGTTATGAAATAGCTACTCTACAACTATGAAAGAACCATTTTCTGCTAAAAATATACTTTCTTTTATTATTATTGGTTTGGTTCATACAACGAGACTATGAAAATTAATTGAAGCCCGGCCTCTCTTCTAATTCAGACTCCAAATTGGAGTAGGATTAATTATACTATTTTTAATTAGTATTGATATACTTTTTGACCTAGCTCATTAGAAAGTAGTGGTTCTCCACCGGTTGGCTAAATATTTAGATTCTTCGAAATAACTTCGAAATAACGACATAAAAGAATTTTGATCAAAATTTTTTTATATTTTTTTAATTTAATTTTTTCTATTATAATTTTATGAAAAAAAAATAGATAATTTTTTTTGAAATCTTTTATTGAAACAAGAGAAATTAAGATGGGATTTATCAAAAAGCTCTTTTTTTTTTATTTTTTATTTTTAGAAAAGACATAAGATGTAAGCTTATATTTTCTTTGTTTCTTCTTATAATAGAATACATCTCTACTACTCCCTCCGTGGACGTAGGCAATTACCAAAGCACATAAATTTTAATTTCTTTTCTGCATTTATTTTTATTATCAGTTTCAGTTTTCTCTATTTTTCGTATATCTGTATTGGTAGTATATAACGGACGATCATCCCAGTTTTCCAATAAGTGGTATTAGAGTATAAGATTTGTGCTACAGCAGAGGTGTCGAAAATCTCATCATCCAATTTTGAGGTGGAAAAATTTGACGGTAAAGAAAACTTCATTCTTCGGCAGAGAAGAGTGAAAACCCTTCTGGTACAATATGACCTTTATAAGATGTTGCTTAGAAAATTGAAAAAGCCGATATCGATAAGTGATGAAGATTGGAAGGAAATTGATCTCCGAGCAGTCAATACAATTATACTATGCCTAACAAATAAAGTGAAGTATAACGTCATGAATGAAAAAACTACAGTCGGTATGTGGAACAAGCTGGAGAAATTGTATATGACAAAAAACCTTTCGAATGTACTATACCTAAAGCAAAATTATGTGGGCTACGCATGAGAGAATGTACACCAATAACAAAACATTTGAACACCTTTAATAAGATTATTGCAGATTTACTCAGCATTAATATCAAGGTTGACGAGAACGATAAAGCATTGATTTTTCTCTTCTTACTTCCGTCGTCTTACAATAATCTGGTGACCACCATACTGTACGGGAAGCAAACTCTAAAGATGGAAGATATTGATAGAATATTGATTGAAAAAGATGATCGTCTCTTCTTTTCTTCTTATTCAATTTATAGGCACATATACAATGCTCATCTCTTTCCTTTTACAGCCGTGCAATCTAATTAAAGAAATATAATGAATATGGAAATATACAATTACAATGAATATGGAAACTAATAAACTATACAAATTAAATATGAGCTTTATGTAGTAACAAGCTATATGTGGTAACATCCCCCCTCAAATTGATGCTGGGTGAGCAAGAAGCATCAATTTGCCAATGAGAAATTGATGGCGCTGGCGACTGAGAGACTTGGTAAACACATCGGCTAATTGTAAGGATGTGGAAACATGCGGAAGAGAAATGACACGAGTATCCACAGCTTCTCGAATATAATGACAGTCTACTTCAATATGCTTAGTGCGCTCATGGTATATTGGATTAGTGGCAATTTGAATAGCACTTGTGTTATCGGCATGAAGTGGAGTAGGATCATGCTGTGGAAACCCAAGCTCAGTCAACAAACCTCGAAGCCAAGTAATCTCAGAGCATGCAGCAGACATAGCGCGATATTCAGACTCCGTGGAAGATTTAGACACACGGTCTTGTTTCTTACTCTTCCATGAGATCAAAGAGTCCCCAAGAAACATGCACCAACCAGTGACAGAGCGACGTGTATTGGGACATCCCGCCCAATCAGCATCACTAAAAGCAATAAGATGCACAGGAGATTTAGCAGGAAAAAATAAACCTCGACAAGGAGAGCCATGGAGATATCGAATGATGCGACGAACAGCTGCCAAGTGTAGATGCCGTGGAGAGTGCATAAATTGACTAACTTGCTGTACAGCAAAGGAGATATCAGGCCGAGTAATAGTCAGGTAGTTGAGGCTACCCACTAATTGGCGATACAACAAAGGATCAGAAAGTAGCTCTCCCTCATCAGCATAATACTTAACATTCATTTCTAGAGGTGTATCAACAGAGGAAGAATCTTGAAGACCAGCCAAAGCAATCAAATCCTGAATATATTTATGTTGATGTAAGAATATGCCCGAAGAATCAGTTTGAACTTCCAAACCTAAGAAATATGTAAGATGACCAAGATCCTTCATATGAAAAGATTTTTGAAGATATTGCTTAAGCTGAGTAATCAATAAAGAATCTGTCCCAGTGATAACAATATCATCAACATACACCAAAAGAAGAACAACTCCAGTAGTTGATTTTCGAAGAAACAATGAAGAGTCATATTGGCTTTGGACAAGCTTAAACTGAAGCAAAATAGAGCGAAACTTCTCAAACCACGCTCGAGGAGCTTGTTTTAAGCCATATAATGAACGATTCAATTTGCAAACTTCCATAGTAGAAGAGGAAAACAAACCAGGAGGAGGTGTCATGTATATATCTTCATTGAGATCACCATGGAGAAAAGCATTTTTGACATCCAACTGTTGAAGCGGCCAGCCCTGTGAGGCGGCAATAGCAAGAACTGTACGGACCGTAGTCATTTTGGCTACAGGAGCAAATGTTTCATGATAGTTTATCCCATACTCTTGTCGGTTGCCTAAGGCAACCAATCTTGCTTTATAGCGATCGAGGGATCCATCAGAGCGAAGCTTTATTGAATAAACCCATTTACAACCAATGGGCTTAACATGAGGTGGACATTTAACAATGTCCCAAGTCTGATTATCCTGAAGAGCACGAAATTCCTCCTGCATTGCCCGCTGCCAACACTCATGCTTCACTGCTTCTGAGTAAGAAGATGGAACCGAAATGGAGGACAAAGCAGCAGAAAATGATGTATGATAAGAGTCATACCGAGGAGGAGGACGAGAAACTCGGGTAGATCGCCTCGGTAAAGGTGGGGCAGGAGCAGATGGCGGATCTGGCTCGGGAAGGGGCTGCAGTGCACGACGTCGAGTGTAGACAACTCCAGGTTTGAACCGGTCAATAGAAGAAGACGTGTCATCAAAAGTAGGAAGAATAGCGACTTCAGGGGATGAGCTAACATGAGTTGGAAAGAAATGTTGACTTTCAAAGAAAACAACATTTCGAGAAACACGAAGCCTCTTTAAAGAAGGATCATAGCAAACAAACCCCTTATGATTAGTACTATATCCCAAAAAAGCACATTTCACAGATTGAGCAGAAAGCTTATGGCGTTCATGAGGAGGCAAATGAACAAAACACACACAACCAAAAGTATGCAAATGTCGATAGGGAGGATGCTGATGATGAAGACGAAAATAAGGAGAGTCAAGATCAAGAGTTCGAGAAGGTAGTCGATTAATAAGATAAACTGCTGTAGATAATGCTTCTACCCAAAAAATAGGCGGAACAGAAGATTCGAGTAACAATGTCCGAGCCACCTCTAAGAGATGACGGTTCTTTCGTTCGGCCACACCATTTTGTTGAGGCGTATATGGACATGAACGCTGTGACAAAATGCCTTTTTGATTCAGAAAATCATGAAATGCATTAGTCATGTATTCTCCACCAGAATCAGATCGAAGAATCTTAACAGTAGCAGAAAATTGAGTTTCGACATACACTAGGAAGGATTTAAAAGTTAAAAAAACTTCAGATTTAGAACGGAGAAAATAAATCCAAGTAAACCGACTATAGTCATCAATAAATGTTACAAAATATTTATACTGACCATGAGAAATAACAGGTGCAATTCCCCACACATCAGTATGAATAATATCAAAACAATTTTTCGCATGACTACCAGCAATAGGAAATGGAAGCAGTTTACTTTTTCCTAACTTACAAGTAGAACAATCAAAGGAAGCACGAGAAGAACAAAATTTATCTTTATTGCCCAATAAACCAGAAGTCAATAAATAAGACAAAATATCAGAATTGGGGTGTCCCAAACGTTTATGCCACCTTTCACTTTTATTGATAATAGTAGAAGAAGTCAAAGCAACATGATTAGGAATGGAAAGTTGGAGTGGAAACAGTCGTCCTACTTTAGGCCCCTTCGCAATCACCGTCCCCGACACCTGATCCTGCACATAACAACCACCACGAGAAAAATGTACATCATAGTTATTTTCTACTAATTGTCCAACTGATAGAAGATTATTAGAGAGTCCAGGTGATACAAAAGCATTGTTGAGAGTTGGAGTAATATCTCCTACAGCAGTAATAGGTAAGGTGTGTCCATTAGCAACCCGGACATGTTCTGAACCACGATATGCGCGGACATTTTTAAGCAAAGCCACCGAGCCAGTCATATGATTTGATGCGGCAGAATCAATAAGCCAAGATTTAGATGGAGAATTACCATTACCGTGAAGTCCTAGAGCTGAAAAGGCCGAAATAATCATTTGTTGCACCATTTCAGGAGTGAGGACTGTTTGCTCAGCATTGTGATTGACTGCTGTTGAGGTTCCAGCTGGAATTTGACCTGTAAAAGGATTAGTAGTAGAAGCTTGAAATGCAGTCTGACGATTTTGGGGCCGAATTGAACATTCTTTGATGATATGTCCAGGCTTTTTGCAGTAATTGCAAAATTTCTTAGCACAATTTGCAGCAATGTGACCATAATTCTTGCAACTAAAGCACTGAACTTTACTCATATCCCTGCCTTTGCCTTTTCCTTGAGCCACAAATGCCATAGGTGTTGTAGTCAATCTTTTTTGTTCCAGAGTGGCTTGGGTAAAAAGACGTTGTTCTTCACGAAGTAATTCACCAAAACATATATCCAATGAAGGTGGAGGATGACGACTCATCAGATTAGAACGAACGTTCTCAAAATCTGATCGCAATTTCATCAAAACTTGATCGCGATTGCTAACCTCATAAACAGCCATTACATCATGGAGAGAATCTTTCGACACGGTAACACAAACAATATCAGAAAATTCAGTCCATAATTGTTGAAAACCGGAAAAATAATCTTGAATAGATAATCCTCCCTGAGTATAATTTGCAATCTCGCACTCCAATTGAAACCTTCTTGCAGAATGTGCTTGATTGTAAACTCTTTTTAAATATGCCCACATGTCTTTAGCAGTTTTATATGGACGTAAATTAAGAATAATTTGAGAATCACATGACCCAATAATCCAAGACATCACCCTAGCATCTTTGACTTTCCATTGAGACAATTGTGTGGCATCCGTAGGAGCTGGAACAGTGCCATCAATATATCCCCATAACTCTTTTCCAGTGACAAACAATTGAAATTGAAACTCCCATGCGGTATAATTTTTTCCGGTAAACTTAACACAAAATTCAGAAGTGCTACTCGCCATTGCAAAGAAATAAGAATAGTTCGCACCAAGAAAAAAAATCACCAAAGAAAGCTAAAATTTTACCGAAATCGTGAGCTACCTTTCCACGCCAAATTCCAAAACGTAAAGGTACTGCACCCGTGCACAGATCTGCCACCACTTCGCTGCGGCTCACTGTTTGTTTCAGAATCTCTGATCCAAAGAGAGTAGCAGAACAATCCAAACAAACCAAAAAAACTTCTAAAACCAGGGCTCTGATACCATGATAGAATATTGATTGAAAAATATGATCGTCTCTTCTTTTCTTCTTATTCAATTTATAGGCACATATACAATGCTCATCTCTTTCCTTTTACAGCCGTGCAATCTAATTAAAGAAATATAATGAATGTGGAAATATACAATTACAATGAATATGGAAACTAATAAACTATACAAATTAAATATGAGCTTTATGTGGTAACAGATATCACGTCGACCCTTTTATTTGAAGAGATCAGGTTGTAGGTGAGTACCGAAGAAAGCAGTGCTGATTTGATTGTAAATGATAAAGGTGGAGGAATTAAGGGGACGATCTGTGAATGTGATGCGGGTAAAGGAAGATATCGTTCCAAGTCAAAATCGAAAAAAGTGAAATGTTATTTTTGCAATAAAGAGGGCCACAAGAACTACGAGAAGATGAAAGCTTGATTGCGGAAACTGGATTCCTTTGCAAATACGATGAGAGTAGCCAGCGACACTAGTCGGGATGTTTTGACGGTTACTACAGGTTTAGAATCTCTCAATTACTGGATATTGGATTTAGGTTGTTCTTATCACATGACTTTAGACATATCTTTATTTGATACTTACAAATCTTGTGAAGGTGATAGTGTCATGATGGGTAATTACACTAACTATAAAATGGTCAGTATCGGAATAGTGAAAATAAAAATATTTGATGGTGTGATAAGGATGTTAACGGATGTGAGACACATTTCGGGTCTCAGGTTGAATTTTATATTATTTCGTACTCTTGACTCTATTAGCTGTTTTTTTAATATTTTAGGTGGAGTTGTGTTGGGCCGAAAAATTGCCGGTGCCGATTGGCCGATGGGGGTGACCCTCTGATATGAATGCGCTACGTGCCAATGGATCAAACGATCGGGCCGAGGAGGGATCCGCTCGGCCAGTTTTTTCTCAATCAACTCTCGAATGAGCTCAGCCTAGATTAGCCGAACCGGGGTTGTGAGGAAGGCAGAGTTCGGCCCAGAACAGCCGAACTGAGATGAGGAGATAGAAATTTGACACGGCTAAGGAGCCGATTGTAGGATTTGTATTGATTGGAAAGGGGTTACAAGGGTAACAGGTAGCCAATTACAAGTAAGCCTACTTCTAGAAAATGCAATAAAGTTATCTGGGAAAATAGTAAATGTAGCTATGAAAGATATAAAAAATCAGGGATGGTCTTGCTTACGAGGTTGCAAGACCCCTTTTTCTTTGTTGGTTCGCTTATTTATACATTTACAAACTAAGTGTATAACTGCCGATTTTAGAAATCGGCGTGATCTAAGAGAAATCATCGTAAATTCCTCAACTATTTTCTTTTGAGTCGATTCTCCTTAATAGGATAGTAGTCGCTTTTCTGTCCAGATTCATTCTCTAATCGACACGCCGAAGCGTGATTTTCGGTGCTTTTCAATACTGGACGCCGTTTGCCGTATTAGTTAAAAATTTTCATTAAAAACTTTCTATACTACTTTAATTTGATCTACTCGATTACGATTTTATAAAAAAAAAATAAATAAATTATTTTTGTAGAATTTTTTTATTGTAACCAGAAAAATATAAAATTCGCCATAAGATTTTTTTATATATATAAAATTATCGAATAATGTAAATTTTGATTTTATCATTTTATGTTTATTTTTATTTTATTATCATTTTAAAATTTTTATATATTCATACAAATTTTTTAATAATTTTCTCAACAAGAAAAATGGTAGCGTGTACAAGACGGTTCATTCCAGTTTCCCAGCAAATTCCTCAACGGGAAAAAGAAAAAGCAAGGAAAAGGGGTGTTTGATATTGTAGTGTTGACTTAAGACTGCTCTATTACTTCTCCGGTCAAATTACAGTGATGTTTGACATTAACTTTGTAATAAGATAATTATTATCATACTTTCTTGTATGGACAGCATATTTTTAATATTAATTTTTACATTATTTTTCAATCATATCTTTTCATTTGTTTAGAGTGAAAATAGTGAAAAAATAATTAACCTGCTGTTGTAGAAGTATATCCTGACCTTGTCAATATATATTATCATTCATAGATTGGCAAATGATGACGAAATAATAATTAATATAATATAATATAATAATATTAATTGTATTTTTAAAAAATAAAAAAAATATTACATTTTAATAATCCAACGATCAACTATTTTAAAAATAAATATATTTTTTAAATAAATATGTTTAAAATTTATAAATATTTTTTTGATGTAGAAATAGCATGCTTTTTCTCTGGTTATATGAACTTCATTTCACACTTGTCCCTACTAAAAACCAAAGTCCGGGTGCGCCCTTTAATTACCATTCCCCATCCATGGATTGTATCCACCTCCTCTCTCTCTCTCTCTCTCACCCTCCTCTCTCTAATAAGCTCATTCACCACCACCATGATATCTTCCTCTGCGACACCTATCCTCACGCCGAGACGCCTCTTACACACCCACATCCCACCCTCGTCACTAGGCCACTTCCTCGGTCACCCTCTCTGGGTGGGCGCCTCCGTCTCCTTCGCCGTCGGCTTTGCGCTCGGAATCGTGGCCTTCGTCCTCTGGCGGCTGTCCGTCTCCTGCTGCACCAGCATCAAGAGGGCGATCTGCCGCCCTAAGGAGCCGAGCAACAACGCGGCCACCATCTTCACCCCGATGCTCCTTGACCCCGAGAACCTCTCCCTCATCGACCTCCTCTGGCGCGACCACCTGCCGTGCCCTCTCGAGGTGATTGGCCGCGGCGGCTGCGGCGAGGTCTACAAGGCCGTGCTCGTCTTCCGCGACCGCGCCGTACCCGTCGCCATCAAGAAGATCGTCCTGACGCCCGCCAACGCCGCGCAGCCGTGCCGGGACGACAGTAAATTGCTCCACCACCGCATGCGCCAGATTCGGTCGGAGATCATGACAGTCGGCCGCATGCGCCACCCTAACCTCCTACGCCTTCTGGCCCACGTCCCGCAGCCCGGCTGCCACTACCTCGTCTATGAGTTCATGCAGCACGGCTCGCTGCACGACGTGATGAAATGCGGCACTCCGCAGCTGGACTGGCCGTGCCGGCTCAAGATTGCCCTCGGTGTCGCCGCCGGGCTCGAGTACCTCCACACGGTGCACCGTCCGAAGGTGATCCACCGCGACCTGAAGCCAGGGAATATTCTCCTCGATGGAGATCTCAACGCTCGGATCGCTGACTTCGGGCTCGCGAAGCTCGTCCCCGGCGATGCGATCAGTGGGCCGATGAACTCAAATAACGTGGCCGGGACTTTAGGGTACATCGCGCCGGAGTACCACCAGACGCTGTCGTACACCGAAAAGAGCGATGTCTACTCGTTCGGGGTCATCCTAGCGATCCTGGTCACTGGGAGGTTCCCGTCGGACGAATTCTTTGAGGAGACTGAGGAGATGTGGGTCATCGGATGGGTCCGGGCGGTGCTGCAGTCAGAGGATCCGACAGCTGCGATTGACCGGAACCTGGTGGGCAACGGGTTTGAGGAGCAGATGCTGCTGGTTCTTAAGATTGCTTGCTTCTGCACGTACGAATTTCCGAATGAGAGGCCGAGCAGCAGAGACGTCCGGCACATGTTGGCCCAAATTAAGCATTAGCTTCCTTGTTCACTATATTATTAAGAGTTTAAACTGAAAACGTTCACAAATAATTCTAACTAGGAAAGAAATCCGTGCGATGCAACCGGAGTTTTTTTTAGAAGATAAAATTTAGAAATTTGTATGTTTTATCGAGTCGTTTCTAGTTATTAAAATAATTTGATAAATTTCGAGAACAAAATAAACTTAGTCCGCATCTTTTTGTTTTTGTTTGAAAAGCAGCAAAATATCTAATGTACAAATTATGCAACTCACCAAATTACAAGTAAATATAAGTGCACTGAAATAATAAAAAGTTACAGACCACATAAAGTATAAAATAAGTTCTAATATAAAGATAACGATCTTAAAAAAATAGTTGTCTAAAAAGGAATCTGTCATTGTAATTTTTCCAACAACTATAAAATTATAGTGGGTTCATTGGTTTAGTAGTGTTTGGACAAATAGTGCGATCTAAGAATAGAAACTGAAACATAAAAGGAAATAAATAAATAATGTGTAAAAAATAGAGTTGAAGACTCAGCAAAGGTATTATCCAAAGCATATAGCAAAATATCTAGCACAAAATAGCTAGAAGTACATAATCACAGAGTATAAAACACCAGAAAAGGGCAAAGGATAATATACACAACTAATTAAGTTTAAGTACAGAATCCAATTAAGTTTAAGTAGAGAGCCCAATTAAAAACTACACAGAAAACAAACAGGCACATCGCAAAACTCAATTAAAAACTAATTAACCACCACGTAGGGAACAATTAAGTTTAATTACAGAACCCAATTAAGAACCACACAGAAAACAAACAAGCAAATCACAAAACCCAATTAAGAACTAATTAAGAATCCTACAATTTTCTAATAAAGTGAGAACCCAATAAAAAACTACACAGAGAACAAACAGGCACAATCAGATTTTAGACGTTTAGAGGAAAACAGTTACGAATTAAGTTTAAGTACAGAATCTAATCAAGAACTACACAGAGAACGAACAGACACATCACAACTAAATACAAAACCACAATTAAGTGTAAGTACAGAACACAATACAAAACCCCAATTAAGTGTAAGTACAGAACTCAATTAAGAACCACACAGAAAACAAACAGGCACATCACAAAACTCAACCAAAAACAGGAAAGCACAATACATTCTCTAGGATTGCAATACTCCACATCATCGCCTCCATAAGATCAGCCGGAAAATAATAAAACAAATATAACAAAATTGCTGTGAGCCTTAAAATAGTAAGCTAGTAGATTTCTAATAGTAAATACCAGAGTACAACTATAGGCAAAAAAGAGTTGTTATGGTTTGCAAAATGAAAACAACATATAACACAAATATATACAATCATTATAAAGTTTGAGGCCCAAAAGTAAAGTTATAATAGCTGCATAATAACAAAGTTTATGATTCTTCGTCATCAGATATGCTGTCCTCGATTAAACTACAAATAAAAAAGAAGTTATAATATGTTTTTTTTTTAACTCAATATGGAGATAAAAAAGAAAAAAGATATTTCATTACCTAGAAGGTCTTTTTCCTTTTCGATCTTGCTCCTTCTTTGAAATTGACTGGGAACTTCTGTAGAATCATTCATAAAATATAAAACACAATTATAAAAAATGTATCAGTTGTGAGTAGTTATGTATAGATAAAAAGAATCAAGAACGGTCGTAAATAGCTAGTAATTTTGCTTACGCTGATTGTATCATTAGCTCTTCGGCTATTTCTTCTATTTCAACATTTTGGGATTTATGAGCAACTGGGTTCTCATCAGTTACTTCTCAGACATTACGACTTCTTTTTTTGAATGTCTGATTCTTTTGTGGTGGTCAATTAGTTTTTAATTGGGTTTTGCGATGTGCCTGTTTGTTTTCTATGTAGTTCTTAATCGGGCTCTCTACTTAAACTTAATTGGGTTCTGTACTTAAACTTAATTGGGTTTTGTTAACTGTTTTCCTCTAAAATCTAATTGTTTTTGCTGTTTGATATTTAATTTGGGTCCTGTATTTAGTGTGCGTTTTCTGTTGGATTTTATTTGGGATTTATTGATGATTTAAAACTCAATTTATTTCTTGAGGAGCCCAATCCATAATGGGCATCACTTGGGAGCCCATGCTTTGGTTACCCGGTTCATTTTATTTTATTTTATATTTCTTTTATTTAATCCGATTTTTGGTTGCCTTCATCCGTAAGTCACGGGCACGTAAGGAGGCTTCTAATCATGCCGTTGGAGCACGATCGCTTGCTTCGGGTGTTTAAGAGGAGTTTAAACCCGAACGTTATCCGACGTCTCATGGTGCCAGTGCCATCTTCTTTTTTCATAATCTTTTTCTCTAATTCTATTATTCCAGATTTTATCGTATTCGCTTTGTTCTTTCTTTCGATTTGCTGGATCTCTGAAAGTTTGCCGGGTTCATCTTGCGCCACCTTGAAATCGTGCCGGGGGTGGAACGTGGACGTTGTATCGCTGGAAGGGATTGCCGGGAAGCCTGGCACGTAGAGGGGCAATCTCGCTTCTAGGATAGTGCCCTGCACGCCTCAATCCGCAGGCCTTCTCTAAACTTTTTCTTTTACAACATTTATTATTTAACTCCTGATCGGATTATTACAAATTGAATTTGCTGGTGTTAAATCATTTAAAAGAATTAACTTGAAAAGATAAATATTTTACAACATTCTAGAAGCGAGATTAAATTAATTTATCTTTTCATATAATTATCATACTGTGAATAAGATAAACATTTAATTAGTAATTTTATTATTAATTGGATTCTGTTAATATTTATCGCATTGTTAATATTTATTGCTCTGTTAATATTTATTTAATTAATTGGATTCTGTTAACATTGATAGCACTAATTGGATTCTGTTAATATTTATTGCATTCTTGCATACTACTTTATTAATTAATTTTTAATACTGTTAGTATTAATATTGTGTTAGATTAATTAGATTGTGTTAATTCTGTTAGTTCTGTTAGTACTACGAATCATCCTAAATTGGGCATGCTGAGTATTGTTAGGCGTAAATTAAAAATATTAATTAACTTTTTACTGTTAGTATTAATAAAATGTGGGTAGTAGCACAATTGGCAAATGCTTAAACTGTTAGTATAATTATTTAATTAATCTACATTGTAAATCTGTACTACTCATTTAGTGTTATTAGTACACTGATGATTAAATTTAGAATAATTATTATTAATTAAATTTTAATCCGTCAATTTAGATTAAACTGTTAAACTGTTTTTAAATCTTTAACAATATTGTGACATTGCGGTAGGATTGTTTGTAAACAGATTTTTCATTATGGACAATTCGGCGAAACCTTTCACGTTTGATGGTCGTAATTTTAGAAGGTGGCAGAACCAAATGAGGTTCTGGCTCACCAAGCTTAGGCTGGTTTCTGCTATTTCGGATTCTACCGAAAATAGTATTGGCTCTGCACCTGAAGGTGCAATTCAGACTGAGGTCATTAGACCGTTTACTCGGAGTCAAGCCCAAGCTGATTCCACTCCTCCCTCTGCTGATGCTGATACTACTACTACTTCTGCACCTAGACCTGTACCTCCTTTTAACCCTGATATGATTAATTATCACTGCATGGACCGGATTCTTAGCACCCTATCAGATAAACTTTATGACATCTACTGTAGTATGAAAACTGCTAGGGAGCTTTGGACATCTTTAGAGAATAAGTACGGTCAGGTTGATCCTACCCAGAAGAGATACCAGGCGTCTGATTTGATTAAGTTTAAACTGGTAGATAATAAGTCAATGTCTGACCAGCTTCATGATTTTGAGCACATAGTTGAGCAACTTAGATCTAGTGGTGTAGATCTTGATGAGAGTTTCTTAGTTGCAGCCCTTATAGATAAGTTGCCACCCTCTTGAAAGAGCTATGCAAACGATCTTAACCACAATCAAAGAGAGCTATCCCTGAATTTTGTCCTAAGATCCATTAGGATAGAAGAGTCGAACCGAGCTAGGGATAAGAAACTTAATGAGCCTACTACCCAAGCCAACCTAGTAGAGCACCCTAAAAATAAGGGTAGAAACTTTCAGTCTTATAGAAACTTTAAGAAGAAACCGTTCCATCATAGAAAGTTTAAGAAGCCTAAACCAGAGGGAAGTGGAGGCAACTCTGGTTGCTTTGTGTGTGGAAAGACGAACCACTTTGCGAAGGATTGCTACTTTCGCAAGACTCGGCCTTCTGCGCCAATGAAGAAGAAGGGAGCTCCACCTGAGCGTCAGACGAATATGCTGATTGCCGGCTCTGATCCTTCTGACTCCACTATCAGGTTAGAATCTAGTTTACCTGAGCTTAACCTTATCCTTTGTTCTTCTGATTGGTGGATAGATACTGGAGCTAATTAATGTCCATGCTTGTTCTGATCGTTCGTGGTTTTCCACTTATCAGGACGCATGTGGAGGATCGGTGAACATGGGGAATGCAGCCTCTTCTCGTGTGCTTGGGACAGGTCGAGTGGATTTGAGGTTGACCTCTGGGAAGACCTTAACCTTGCACGGAGTCCATCATGTTCCCGATATTAGGAAGAATTTGATTAGTGGTTCTCTTTTAGTTCAGCAGGGTTTTAAGTTAGTTTTTGAATGTAATAGGGTAGTAATAACTAAAGGTGTGAATTTTGTAGGGAAGGGTTTTTTGAGTGATGGTTTGTTTAAACTTTCTGTATCTTCATTTCCAATAAATAAAAGTTCTGTTGTTTTGAATGTTGTTTCTACTAATATTTGGCATGGAAGATTAGGACATGTGAATTTCAATACAATCAAAAGATTTATGCATCTTGATTTGATTCCCAAATCTGATTTACCTAATCATAGATGTGAAATATGTGTGCAAGCTGAGGAACCTAGAAAACCTTTTAAATCTGTGGATAGAGATAGTGATCTTCTAGAACTTGTGCACAGTGATGTTTGTGATGGAAGTAGACTTAGTAGAGGTGGAAATAAGTATTTTGTGACTTTTATAGATGATCATTCGAAATTTTGTTATGTCTACTTGATTAAATCAAAAGATGAGGTTCTTAGCAGATTCAAAATTTATAAAGCTGAAGTAGAAAATCAGTTGGATAAGAAAATCAAAATTTTGAGATCTGATCGAGGTGGTGAATACACTTCAAATGAGATGACTAGTTTTTGTCGAGAATTTGGAATTGTACATCAAGTGACTGCTCCCTATACACCTCAATCTAATGGTGTTGCTGAACGTAAGAATAGGACTTTGATGGATATGATAAATTCAATGATTATTAGTTCAGGCGCACCTGAGAACTTATGGGGGGAAGCTTTTTGATTTCTGCATATATGATTTTAAATAGGATTCCTCACAAGAACTCTGATGTTTCTCCCTATGAGCTTTGGAAAGGTAGGAAGCCTAATTTGAATTATTTTAAAGTGTGGGGGTGCCTAGCTAAAGTGAAGATATCTGAAAATAAGAAAAGGAAGATTGGACCTAAGACTGTCGATATAGTTTTTGTGGGTTATGCACAGGATAGTAATGCCAGCAGATTTCTAGTGGTGAATTCTGAAATTAGTGAGATTTCTAACAATACAATCATTGAGGCTAGAGATGCTGTGTACTTTGAGAATATTTTTCCGTTTAAGACTAGAGTAGATAGATCTATTCCTGCTGAACTCGTAGGTAGCTCTAGCAGACCTAGAGTCAGTGAACCGATATGAGAGATTGAGCCTAGAAGAAGTAAGCGTCCTAGAGTAGAGAAGACTTTTGAAAATAATTTTTGTGTCCTACTTGTAGAAGACACCCCATCTACCTATGACCAAGCTATGACGTCTGTAGATGCATCGTTTTGGAAAGAGGCTATTAATCTTGAGATGCAGTCTATTCTACAGAATCATACTTGGGAGTTATCTGATTTACCTCTAGGATGTAAGCCTGTAGGCTGTAGGTGGATTTTTAAGAAGAAGTTGAAACCTGATGGATCTGTAGATAAATATAAGGCTAGATTAGTGGCACAGGGTTTTGCACAGAAGCCTGGGGTAGATTATTTTGATGTTTATGCTCCTGTTGCTAGGATTACCTCTATTAGAGTGTTGATTGCTTTAGCCTCCATTCTTGATCTGATTGTTCATCAAATGGATGTAAAGACAGCCTTTCTAAATGGTGATTTAGATGAAGAGATCTATATGAAGCAACCTGAAGGATTTGTGGTTTCTGGACATGAGAACAAAGTGTGTAAATTGACTAGATCTTTATATGGATTAAAGCAAGCTCCTAAACAGTGGCATTTAAAATTTGATTCTTTAGTTGTTTCAAATGGTTTTCATGTGAACATGTCTGATGAGTGCGTATATTCGAAAGAGTATGATGGACAGATCGTGATCTTGTGTTTATGTTGATGATATTTTGATCTTTGGTACAAATATGAATGTGATAAATGATGTGAAGAAATTGTTAAATAAGAATTTTGATATGAAAGATCTTGGACAAGCAGATGTGATTCTCAATATGAAGATCATTAGAAAGTCGAAAGAAATTATTATGAGCCAATCTCACTACAGTGAACAATTATTGAAGAAATTTGGATATTCTGATATTAAACCTGTAGTGACACCTTATGATTCTAGCGTGCATATTAAGAAGAATAGAGGAGATCCAATAGGCCAGAATAGATATTCACAGATTATCGGATCCTTAAGATATCTAGTGGATTACACTAGACCTGATTTGGCTTATGCTGTAAATCGATTGAGAAGATATACCCATAATTCGAACAAAGAGCATTGGAATGCTTTAGAAAAAGTGTTGAGATATTTGAAAGGGACTGTATCCTATGGATTGCATTATAGTGGTTTTCCTGCAGTATTAGAAGGTTATAGTGATGCGAATTGGATTAGTGATACAGCTGATGTGAAGTCTACTACAGGATTTGTATTTCTCCTAGGAGGAGCAGTTGTTTCTTGGAAGTCAACTAAACAGTCTTTGATTTATAGAAGTACTATGGAATCTGAATTGATAGCTTTAGATACTACTGTAACAGAGGCTAAGTGGTTGAGAGAATTTCTTTATGATCTGCCACTGATGGAGCAATCTTTAGCACATGTGTCTATTCATTGTGATTGTAGAGCTGCAATTGACAAATGTGCCCAAGAGAATGTGGAGACTAAGATGAACAGATTTATGAAATTGAGACAGAAGTTCATTCGACAGAATTTGAAAGAAAATGTGATTGCATTGAAATTTGTGAGATCTGCAAGAAACTTGGCTGATCAGCTCACCAAGGGTTTGTCTAGGACCGTGATCCTAGAATCGTCGAGGGGGATGGGGCTTAGCCCACAATAGAAGTTACCGGCGATGGCAACGCAACCTGTTGCAGGTTCAATGGGTAGTAACAAGTCGAACAGGTAGCTTGAGGAGCACTGTTTTTGTATTCTCATCCCTATGGCGACAGTGCTCATCTCTGCAAGTGGATAGGAAGGGCTTTGGCCCTGAATGGTTCCAAGACCCATGAGGCAGGGTACGACCTTGCAGATACCCTCTGAGGACCTACTATATGTGTGGAGTCGTGAGGCCGCGATTATGGAAAGTGGGCGGTTTCCTAAAACACACATAAATCGATACCAGCGCATGGCCATTATAGCGCTCACCCGCTTTGAACCCTAACGACTGTACCATGTGTGCGGTTTGTGGAAATCCGATTCACCGGCCTTGGTTCAAGGCGTAGTCCACCATTGTGCCCTCGGATGTACATAGACAAGCACTGAGTGAAGGTTCAAACCCGAAAGGTACCTTCGCCGAATACGTGGTATAAGAGATCCAGCGTTCTTTTGTGTTGCTTTGAATCTCAGTCTTTATTTGAAGTTTTAAATCATGTGGGGGATTGTTGGATTTTATTTGGAATTTATTGATGATTTAAAACTTAATTTTTTCTCTTGAGGAGCCCAATCCATAATGGGCCTCACTTGGGAGCCCATGCTTTGGTTACCTGGTTCATTTTATTTTATTTTATATTTCTTTTATTTAATTCGATTATTGGTTGCCTTCATCTGTAAGTCACGGGCACGTAAGGAGGCTTCTAATCATGCCGTTGGAGCACGATCGCTTGCTTCGGGTGTTTAAGAGGAGTTTAAACCCGAACGTTATCCGACGTCTCACGGTGCCAGTGCCATCTTCTTTTTTCCCAATCTTTTTCCCCAATTCTACTATTCCAGATTTTACCGTATTCGCTTTGTTCTTTCTTTCGATTTGCTGGATCTCTGAAAGTTTGCCGGGTTCATCTTGCGCCACCTTGAAATCGTGCCGACGGGGTGGAACGTGGACGTTGTATCGCTGGAAGGGATTGCCGGGAAGCCTCGCACGTAGAGTGGCAATCTCGCTTCTAGGACAGTGCCCTGCACGCCTCGATCCACAGGCCTTCTCTAAACTTTTTCTTTTACAACATTTATTATTTAACTTCTGATCAGATTATTACAAATTGAATTTGCTGGTGTTAAATCATTTAAAAGAATTAACTTGAAAAGATAAATATTTTACAACATTTTCCACCTATAGCCATAGGTTTTCGAGTGCAGTCATTTGCTGCTGTCTCTGTTACTATTTGCTCCCAAGAGTTGCTGCGTGATGTGTGTCAGCGCTTTTCCCTTGCGTTGGCGATCTATGGTGTCCCGGTTCAAGATAAAGAGGGTTTGGTAAGTGTTCGTGTTGATGTAGAGTTTGTTGGGGAGGGCGCGGAGGTGCAGCCTGTGATGTGTTGGGGTGGGCCGTGTTAAGAAATACATAGGAAACAAACAGGCACATCGCAAAACCCAATTAAAAACTAATTAACCACCACGTAGGGAACAATTAAGTAACAATTAAGTTTAATTACAGAACCCAATTAAGAACCACACAGAAAACAAATAGGCACATCACAAAACCCAATTAAGAACTAATTAAGAATCCTACAATCTTCTAATAAAGTGAGAACCCAATAAAAAACTACACAGAGAACAAACAGGCATAATCAGATTTTAGACGTTTAGAGAAAAATAATTACCAATTAAGTTTAAGTACAGAATCCAACCAAGAACTACACAGAGATCAAACAGACACATCACAACTAAATACAAAACCACAATTAAGTGTAAGTATAGAACACAATACAAAACCCTAATTAAGTGTAACTACAGAACCCAATTAAGAACCACACAGAAAACAAATAGCCACGTCACAAAACTCAATTAAGAAAATTAGATTTAAGCACAGAACCCAATACAATAAGAAAATTAAGTTTAAGTACAGAACCCAATACAAAACCCCAATTAAGTTTAAGTACAGAAACCAAATTACAGAATCCAACTAAACAATCAGTAATAAATACGAAACCCCAATTAAGTTTTAAGTACAGAACCCTAACTACAGAACCCAATTAAACAATCAGTAATAAATACAAAACCCTACGAAATCCTAATTAATTAAGTATTAAGTACAGAACCCTAAGTACAGTACCCAATTAAACAATCAGTAACAAAACATCAATTAAGTTTAAGTACAGAAAAAGCATCACAAACTCCCAGAACCACATGGAAAAAAAACTAAAGTTTTTCAGAAGGCGATCAGATTTTAGAGAACTAAAATATTTTAGAAAAAAAAATTGTAACCCGACGGGAAAAAGGAAAAATCCAACAGTCGCTAAAGCTCAGACAATTAAGTTTCGAATCGAAAACTTACGCAGTTGAAGCAAAAACTTCCTTAATCAGCACTCCGCACCAGATCGGAACGATCAGTAACCGAGCCGAGCCGGAAAGATAGCGGAGAACCGAGCCGGAAAGATCAGGAACCGCTGTAAGCTAGCAGATCGGAACAATCTCGTCCACGATAAGGACAAAAAGAGAAGAGAAAACAAAGGATGAATAGTAGAGCAGCAAGAAAGATTGGAACACAGCATGTAATACGCTATTTATAACAAATCGGACCGGAGATCGCCTCGGATCATACAGAGGAGCAGGCTCCGGCGCACCCTCCCAGCCATCTACACCACTGCTCGCATCTCACGGTGCCCAAGCGAGTTGCTGGAGGGCACGTGGCAGCAAAGCACAGCAGATACACCAACCGCGCCACCAAAAGTCACAGCCCCAAACCAAAGGACGAAGGCGGCGTACAACTGCTCCGCCAGGCCACAGGAGATTCGGCCGCATCCGACGGTGCCTCGGCGAGTTGCTGGAGGACACGCGGCAGCAAAGCACTGCAATCCACCAACCGCGCCACCAAAAGTCACCGGCCAAAACCAAAGGACGAAGCCGGCGTACAACTGCTCCGCCAGGCCACAGCGGAGACAACGACAGCACCATCCAGCAATCGTCCTAGAAAAGACGGAGGAAACTGTGAAGCGGCACGGCGACGGTAGTGAGAGCGAGAGAGAGAGGAAGAGAAACCGAGGAGGAAACGGGACAACGATCGTGAGAGGAAAAACCGATGCCAAACAGCAGCAGAGAGTTTTTTTTAATTAACCCCGCTTTAAATGCACCCACAGTAACCCACATTAAATGCACCGGCCCAGAATGGATGTATGTATGTGTATTATTTGTAACGACTACAAAGAAGCCCGCATGAAATGCACCCAGCACCAACAGTTTTTTTAACCCCGCATTAATTGCACCCACAGTACCAACAGTAACGACTGGGGCCAAATGTATGTATGTATGTATATTATACAGGACCCAGCCTTACCCGCCAAATCCGGGGAGAGCTCTCTCGGGTTCCCAATTCATAAGTTCTTATAATTATAGACCATTTTGAGTATTTTATTCAATCGTATTTTACTATTTAATTTTTTAATTTATTTGATTTAAGTAAGTAAACAACACTTTGTGATGCATGCCAATAAAAATAGTGTGATAAAATAAAAAAAAATACAAGAATAAGATAAAGGATACACGAAAAATTAATTTTTCGATAAATACTAAATAATATTACTCAATTCTTAAAATTCTATAATAAAATCTGATTATATTATTCAAACACCATGCCTATATATAGAGGCGATAGTCAAATTCTATTGTAAATCAAAATTTTAAAATTTAGCAATTTCTTAATACAAATATGTATTAATTCAAATATATATCTAAATATATATAATCAAATTTAAAATAATCAAATAATCGGACTCAAAATAAAAAAATATAAATTTTTCAAAAATATTCTAAATACCAATCTAAAGTCAAATGACACAAAAGAGTCGAACGACTACAATCTTAATTAAAATAATCCATACATAATCACCTTGATAAAATGTCAACTTTCGCATGTGCCGATCCACTTTCTTTTTATGCTTTGTGTTATTAGCTTATATATATTGTCGAATCTCATCATGAATAGATTTAAGTTGTTTAGCTGTGGCCTTTTTTCGAACACGTAACTTTCCTATATACTGAGTAGGAGCCAAATCAAGAACACTATTAGAATTAGATCCGTAAAGTATTTCAAAAGAACTCCTACTAGTTGCACGATCTCGGGACTAGTTGAAAGTGAATTCAGCTTGCGGTAAAACCAAATCGCATTGTTTTGGCTTTTTCTCAGCTAGTGCACGCAGTAGATTACACTAGTAGGGATCTATCTCGCGACTCCCTCACCTCGATCCGTCGAGCCAACTGAAGTAGGGACGGAAGAAAAGTCTCTGCAAAACTGTCACCAACGGAGGGTGTGAGAATTACATCAATCAGTAGTTTTTAGTGGATACCGTTTTCAAGCCCAATGGTCTGCCCACTAAGTTTACTAGAGACATAAAATAACAGGAAATTGTAAATACGAATAGATAAGTTGGAAAGAAATCTACAGCTATCATGTCTCTATCTACGATGCTCAATAGGTGAAACATATAATGATATGCAACCACTATAACTCGAGATGCCCAAAACGACCTAATTGTAATGACTGCCAAAAGGGGCCAGTCAAGCCTGCGCTCACCTATGGTTTCTTCACAATCTAGGCAGGAATAACGTAGGGCGTCCCAACAGACTAGTATGCTCTCACCTACCACCACTGTCCTATTTGGACTGGTCTCGTAGGGCATCCCAACGGACTATCGTGGGCTCACCTACCACCACTGTCCTATCTGGACTAGTCTCATATGAACCGAATCAACCATCGAATCCGAAGCGTCACTCAAGGGGAGCGACCCCACTGAGGAAAAGAACCGTGCAGAATTGAGAACCAAGAGCTGTAAAACATGCAGGCTATAATCGAAGATCACGATCAAATAGATTGGAAAACTCGCAAATCCAAAACAACTAACCACGCCGGCCGGAATACTCATCGGCCCAACATCGAACCCAACCGACTAACAACACTGGGACTGAGAATTTCGGGAAACTCATACTTACAACCCAAATCAAACAAGAATAGATTCTAGGTCCAGCCTTCCGTAGCTCTCACCCCAAATAAGGAGGCAGCCCTTAGAACCCAGATTACCCGAACCCTCGTCGTATAAAAAGATGGCATTTGTTTCTGAAAACCATTTTCACTCGACCGCTCTCTGGACGAGGATAAAAGTAACTTCCTTTTTAGAAAATCCTCTTGATTTGCGGAAATCCAATTTTAATAAAGTTTAGTTCTTTATGAAAATCAGTTGAAGACAAAATTTATTTCCCAAACTCCGAAGAACTAGTGCCTTCGCCCTAATCAAACAAGAATGGGCTCCGACGCCCTTCGAAATTTGGAAGGAAAATATTGATTTACCAAAATTATGTGTGTCCAAAATATTCTAGGTTCAAGGTCCTACTATCATAAGATCAACAGTGACACAACTCAGTGGCCACAACCAATCAGAGGAAAACCCAACGACCCGGGATCATCATTATCCCAAACGGCTCCCGACACTAGCACCAAACTAACATCAACCACCAGACTCCACTCGGCCTCCCGGCACAAGTGCAACATGCGTCCTACACTATCCGACCACTCGGCCCACTACCCGGGCGAGGAGAGACTCTAAGTCGAAGGAAATAAATATGCAATGTGTAGGAAGACTAAAACATAAAATAACCTAGTCCAAGTGAGAGTTTTATAGTAATATGGTTAATACATGCAAACATATGATGGGGTGCTAGTCAAAGTTCTACAATTTAACATACATCAGGACCGATACATAAATCTCTAACCAACATAAGTTAGTAGCTTTATTATACATACATCTTAACCAACATAATGTATGCAACTTCATCATGCAAGCTCTCAATCAACATAACATCGACGATTCTTATCATGCTTGCTTCCAATCAACAAGAGTATAACTCTAATCATACATGTTCTCAATAACAAAAAGTACAACTCTTGCATGCATTCATCTTGATCAATACATATACCACCAACTATAGCATGCATATAACTCCAACAAATAAACCATTAACTACCGCATGCATATAACTCAATCAACAAATGAACCATCCACTATATCATGCTTGCTCTCAATCGGCATAAAGTGTACAATTCTATCATGCTTGCATCCAATCAACAAAGAGTATAACCAAGACATATATGCTCTCATTCAATAAGAGGTGCAACTTTAGCATGCATGCTTACTACACAATAGAATTAGAAGATCGTCTGCTAATTTTGGAGGAAAATCCAACCCACCTGAAACTTGACGATCCGCTGCTCGATCTAGCTGAAATTTGGCATGCACGATCTCCCGCCTATTACGAATCCAACGCATCCCCCGAGATCACTGTCGGATTGAGCGCAATCATCAAAACAAAATCGTTGCGCAGATTTCTCAAAAAATTTAGCAAACAAACTCTTTGTAGATAAATTTAATTTCTGGATATAATACCTTAAATTTAAGCTCCAACTAGAATTTATAGGTTCTCCTCTGTCCTAGGATTAACACCAAAGTATTAAAAACCCATTTAAAGGTCCTCTTAATTATCCAATTAGCAAAAGGGTCCAATGCTTCCAAGAAATCACATTCAAATTTCTGCATGTAACAACTTGAGGTGTGGAGCTCAATCCAAGAGGAATTTTAAACTGAAATCAAAAGGAGAAACGCTCACCTTACTCCTAAGAAGATGTCCAAACTTTAAAATCCCAAAAATAATAAAAAATTATATCGAAATCTGTATCTCCAAAGTCCAAATATCAAAACAATACTCAAACAAAATTCTGCTGTAAACCTCATCATAAGGGCTGAAAGATTAATAACGTTATCTGGGCAAACGAACTCCAAATTTAGCAAACAAGGTATCAATGGATTTCTCTTCGAGAATAGATGCAAATGAAGCCAAATAACTCTAAAATTCATGCACAAATCACCGAAAAATTACATAAATACTATTGACTGTCCAAAACTTAATTCAGTGCACAAGAACTCCAAAGATAACAAAGAAACTCCAAAAAAACTTTAGATATGGGTAAAGTTGTACATACCAAAGTTGTAGAGCTTCAATTCCTAAAGATTTTTCCACAAAAATTAGCTTGAACTCTAATTCTATTGTCCAAGAGAGGAAAAATACTGAGAGTTGTCCAAAACTCCTAGGCTGTGCACAAGGGTTTCAAAGATGGCATAAAAATTCTATGAAAACTCAAAATTCAGGGGAGTGTTGAGTACCAAAGTTGTAGGCCTACCTCTCGTGAAGATGTCAAACCAAAAATCATCCAAAAAAATCTAAGAAATGAGCTATGTAGAGTCTCTACACTGAAACGCGACGAAGTGGGCTAAGAATGCAACAATGGTGAACTCCTTCAAAGTTGATGAAGAAGATGATCAATGAGTCTTCAAAATCCCCCAAGAAACTCAAGAATTATAGAGGAGATGTAGGTGGAGCTCTAGTAAAAATCCCTCAAAAAATGTAAGTCCCAAAATAGCTAAAAAGATGGAGAAAGAAGCCTATAAGTAAACCAACGAGAAGAAGAAGGAGAAAAATCCCCTGTTGCTACAGTAACGAGCTCCAAACCGTCTTGGCCCGGGCCGCTCCACGGCCCCGCTACGCATCGCCAATCCAGCGCGCGTCCAACCCGCGCCAGCCCTCCGATCCCGCTACCACATGTCGCGCCCGACAGGGCGATCGACACTCGCCAATAGGTGCGTGACGCGTGGCCTTCCTTATCCGCACCACGCCCCAGGCTGCCCGCACCTGCCCGGCCTGCGCGCGACGCCTGCATGGACCCCCACTGCGCCCGCTGCGCCATCCACTCCTACGCTGCCACGTGGTCATACGGCGCCAATGGGGAGCCGCCATGTGTCCATCCCGGTCCATAGCTCCCATGTGCACCCGAATTACAGTAGAAACTTCCAGCTGTCTGTTTTCGGGCATCTGGATATAGAAAAATACATTTGAATAGCCAATTTTGATCGTTTTTCCATGTTGAATCCAAATCCAATGTCCGTTTTGCGCGAAACCACTTCTATCACTCGACGAAAATGCCCAAATAGGTAATGTTGATCATTTTTCGCACTGAGTCCATTTCTTGGGTCCGATTTGCGCTCGACCAACTCTAACAAATAGAAATAGGCCTCCACAAGTTGTTGATCACACTGTAATCATCCACAGGGATTCGGGTCTTCACACTCACGACTTTACTTTCGGCAAATTCGGATACCCGACAGCGTACAGGGCCCCCGAAAGTCAAGGTTGGCGGTTTGACACAGATTCAGATGCCCGACAATGTGCAGGGAGTCCGCAAGTCCATATTGGCGACTGACAAGACTGGCGTAGACAGCGCCGGATGCAAACAAACTAATTTAAGTTTAGGGCGCCCGAAACTGGTACTGGGCAGATTTCTGTTTTTGCTATAAATAAAAGATTTTGGTGCTTCTTTCTCAACACACTAAGCTTGAAAAATTTGTGTTAACTTGCTCCTAGCTTTCAAAATCTCTCTCTAAGCTTGAGTGATACTTATAGTGACAATATCTTGTAAAAGAGAGAAAATTATTGTGATCCTCTTAGAGAAGAAAAGAAGTTGGCGTAAAGGCTTGGTGCTTGCCTGCAAAAGTATCATCTAGTGGAGATCCAGCATTCTCTTGTGTTGAGAAGTTGGCGGGGACGTAGGTAAAATGCCGAACCTCGAAACAAATCGATCGTGTGCTTCTTGAGTTTACATTTCTATTATTTTAGCTCATGTTATTCAATTTGGGATTTTTAATTTGATTGATTAATTGCAATTTTATTTTAGAAATCTAATTCATCTCTCCTCTTAGATTGCCATTTTGATCCTCAAATGCTTCTAGGTTAAGAAAAGCATGTGAGCAAGAGGTTTAGTTCTCCCTTTTTTTATGAAATCACCTACGTAGTGTATCCTCTTGCAAGATTGTGGGCTCGATTCTCAACTCTTCAAGATAATTTCTAAACATGGGACAAAAGCCCATAAGAGATCATAGAATCTCTTTTAAACATCAAAACCACAAAACCCTAAATTTTTATATATTTCTCTCGAGCCTTCAAGCCAATGGAAATGGAAAAAGGGATTCTTTCTTCTTCTAAAGTCTTCTTGGAGGTTTTCCCCTTTTCTTTTTTTTTTGGTTATTTTGGAGATCAAACCCCATCCCCAACAGGGCTTATCCAAGGTGCTGCTCCTTTCTTCCTCTACTGCTTCTTCTTCTTCTTTTTCTCTGGGAGAAAACGCAGAGAGAGAGAGAGAGAGAGAGAGAGAGAGAGAGAGAGAGAGAAAATATGTGGAAAAGAGAGAGTGAGAGACAGAAGGGGGTTTAGGTGGGTTTTGGTCAGGGGGTAGGCGGCTGGGTCAGTGGGGTGAAATTACCCTTTTGCCTCCAAAACAATCCTCTAATCCCTACCTATCCATATCAATCACTACACGTTTCGGGCACTCGCGAATTATTTCTGGCATCCGAAACCTCATAGGTATAGTCCCGCAAGGTTTCTAGGGCGTCTGTAGGACGATTGGGGCGTTCGAAACCTCTCGCGCACCATTTGGTTGCTCTCGGGTTGAGGATTTGCAAGTACGAACCTAAGCGCCCTCCCCTGCGCCTGCTACTATTGCTCCGGGTGCACGCAAGATACCCAGGCGTCCGCCTAGGGCCCGAATGTACGGCTGGGCATCCGCACTTTGTTTAGGGTGCCCAAAAGAGCTCTGAAGCTCCAGATTGAGTTTTCCTTGCCCATTCTCGGCTCAACTTTGATCCAAATGTATTTTGTTTCGAACCAAACTTATTCTAAACCCTTTTTGCCACGTTTTTAGGCATGTTCAAGATGACTTAGCCGCACTTTGCTAATTTAGTGAAAGTCGGTACACCACAGGTGAAACCCAACATCAGTCCCATGAACAACACCAGCACCACTATCACTACCACGTGGACGAAGAACCTTGCCTCGCAATAATAGTACTCCACCACCATACACACACAACCCCAACAACCCAACCAATGAAGAAGAAGAAGAAGAAGAAGAAGAAGAAGAATAAGAAGCAAAAATTGAGTTACATTTTTCACTACTACAATCATTACATTTGGTGGCGACAAAAGTCGCCACCATAAGCCAAAAAGTCGCCACCAAATATTTTTGGCGGCGACTAAATGCCGCCGCCTAAAAGCCTGTCGCCAAAAGTATATAGCGGCGACATATTTTAGCGGCGATATTTTTTAGCGGCGACACTTTTTAGTGGCGACAAATGTCGCCGCTAAATGATTAAAGAAAAGGCGGCGACAATTGTCACCACCAAATGTTTGAAGAAACGGCGGCGACAAATGTCGCCACCAAATGTCTGAAGAAACGGCGGCGACAAATGTCGCCACCAAATGTCTGAAGAAAAGGAGTAAAATATCAGTAGGAATGAATGGTTTAGTTGAGAAAGCATATACTCCCCTTGCAAATTAGCAAAACTAAGCAAACACCCCTACAAAGTTGATATTTGCACACATGCCCTGAAAGTTTTGTTTATCTGTGCGCATACCACTTAGAGTTTTGATGCTACAACCGTTCAACCATATATATAGCCTAGCAAGGGAATGAATGCAAATACATATAGTATTCAGTTGCAAACATGCAAATACCAACTTTTGACACAATTTTGCAAATGTATTTATGCAAAAAATCAAAACCAAAATGAAGAGCAGGCAGCATGATCTAAAAGTGCATGTTAAAGAGAGGAAGGCTACCGGAGCATCTAGAATTGTGAATCTTGTGTTTTCTGTCTCAAAATGTGCTCTTCCAACCTCAACAGTCTTGCCCTGAAATATATACAAAGAATAAATAAGCCGAAAAAGAGACTGATTGGACAAGTCGTGCCAGAAATGATATAATCTACAACACGAAAAGTGAAGCATGCACTGAGTCAGATCTTTGTAAGTAGAGATACTTAGATTGCAAGTACAATACAAATCAGCGATTACATAATTATCCATTCACACAAAGTCGATGCATAAAAAACCAGCAAACTATCGGAATCGAGAAATAAAATTATATCTCAGGTTCTATAAGATAGCAGATCCATTACCTTCTATATGGGCAGACAAAACCATCAAGGCAAATAGAACTAATATAAAAATTACTAGCAGCGAAACAAACCGTAATGTGTTCCTCTTCATTGGTATCCATGATGTAAGCCATGTACCTGCAATATTTTTTTTTAAGAATGACCGCCAAAACATCAGAATTAGTTTTCCACAAAAGTATGTTTTAATTTGCTAATTGGTAAATGAAAAAGGTTGCAGAGGGTTAAATAGTTAAAGGATGTGCAATGAGCCAACGACATATGATTATATACTTGTATATTAGGATACTATGCTAGAAAAACATGAGATGATAGTATCCTAATATACTTGTATATGCAGAGGGTCTATAACTAATAAGAAGCTCTATTACAAATGTCTCATCTCCACACTAATGCACCTCAAGGATTATTACTCTGCATAAAAACACAGTCAAAAAGTCTAGTAGAAATAAAGGGGTAAAGAAGCATAGCTTACTTCTTACAATGATTTTTTTTTTTGTTGCCTCTCTTTTTTCTCGAAAAAAATTAGTTGAGCTAAATTGACAGATATGTTCAGTCAACAAATCTAACATTAGATGTTACCCACATGACCGGACAAATATGAAACACAGGATAAAATAGCATAAAGGAAAGTACCTGACACCTGCAGTATGGCTTTTAATATGAGACGCAGTGCCGGATGCATATATCAGAACCGACATCTAAAATGGGATTAAATTTGCATTGAGAGAGAATCATGTAGCTAAGATTGAGTTGATTTCACAAAGTAAGAACTGAAATATTGATACTAGAAAAGATGTACAGTCACATGAAACAGACAGAAAATTTATACTATTTGGTAAGTTTTGCTGGACAAACAACAAAATGTTCGTGCTATAGTAGTCAAAACATTCATGATCCTTTGTGTGAAATCTAAACCCATTAATGATGAAACCACTAAATTTTTTTGACAACGTTGTTTGGACCCCTTAATCAGTATACTGGATCTCCGTCTTAACTGTGTGGTGAATCTCACAAATATTTTTCAAAACAAACAGCATGATTGAATTTGAGATTTGTATTATTTAAGATGTGAGATGCAAATGATTGAATTTAAGATGTGAGATGCAAAATGTTGAATCTCAAAGGCTAAGAAATATGGAATTGTTTGATTAGAATAATTTGTTGGCACTCCCATGATTGAATTTGGATAGGCTACATGCTTTAGGAAACTTTGATTGGAATGTTCTATGTGATTTGTATTATTTCATTCCCGTTAAAACAAACAGCACGACCAACCGGTCTAACAAAATAACCACCAAGTGACTTAAAATGCATCATAACGCTAAGTAATAATTATGAAATTTCTAACTATTGGATTGTCATAAAAACCAGGTCAGTTCCATAAGCAGTGTTTTTATTTCCTGGAAGATGAAGTGGTAAGCCGCATACCTATTTCAGGGGCAAGAACAGCCAATGCCGCACCACGCTCACACGAACACTGCCCAGACTGCTCCGCCGAAATCCGCGTGCCGCACACTCGACTCGGGCTTCGCACGGCACCTCGCCGAAAACTGTACGATTGACACCGTCCTGAGAGAGAAAAAGGGAAAAATCACGTCAACTCGATTCACAAAAAAAAAAATCTCGCGACACCCCGGGCGACCACCGGCCCTTGCCGTGCGCTCACACAGCTCCCTGTCACCTGCCCGGGCTCGCATGCCAACCGCACGCAGCCGCCGCGCGCGCCGCCCCAGCCGGCCGCGCGCGCGCTGCCCGCGTCAGCCGCGCGCAGTGCGCAGCCTTGCGGCCCAGCACAGCGCCAGCGCGGCGCTCCTGCTCGCAAGCCGCGCCCCGCTGCCGCTGCTGCCGCGCGGCGCCTGGGCCCACCGTGCGGCGCCCTGGCCCGCACGTTGGGATCCATGTGGGTCTCAGCGAGCACGACGACGATGTCGGCGTCGGGGCAGTCTCCTACGACCTCTTTGATGGATCGGATGGCGCTTCGCACTAGGGAGGAGATCGATCGGGCGCCGCAATCCACCGACGAATCCGAGACGGGGCGAGGGGCGACGGGCGAGGGGCGATGGAGGGGCGACGGGCGACGGGCGATGGAGGGGCAGCGGAGGGTCAGCGGGGCGAGGGGCGAGGGGCGAAGGAGGGACGACGGGCGACGGGCGACGGGCGACGGAGGGGCGAGTGGTGAGGGGCGACGGGCGACGGGCGACGGGCGAGGGTCGACGAAGGGTCGACGGCGGGGAGATGGGCGACGGGCGACGGGCGAGGGTCGACGGAGGGTCGATGGCGGGGCGATGGGCGGCGGGCTTGGGAAAGGAGAGAGAGAGAAAGAGAGAGAGTGTGTCACGCCCCGGGTGTAAACCAGAACCCGGGCCCGTCTACAGATCCGCCGTGCATGCGGTATTTTCCGCATACACGAAGCGTCGGTAACCTGCTCAGATATAAGAGATACTAAATAAAGGAGCATAAGAATCAAAGCTGAACTAAAACTACTATATCTCAGACAAAAGCTGGAAGTAAAAGAAGTACAACAGTAAAATAAAATACAAATATCTCTCCCAGCTCACCACAAATGTACAACTAGCTGGCGAAAGCCAAACCCAAAAAGAAATACAAAGAACTGTCTGAGAAACCAGGTATACCAAAAACTCCAGCTAACAGCACTCGGGTGGCTCTCTATCTAATCCGCAACCCTCTTACCTCGATCAGCTGCTGACGGCCCAGCAACTCCCACAGAGGACTCTGCAAAACAAGGGGGAAAAAGAAACAAGGAAAGAACAATGGGGGTAAGTACTACTATAAAAACAATAGCCTCCCCTAGTGGGTAAAGTCTCAACTCAGACATGCCCACCAGGACTACCAGAGGCAAAAGAAAAGAAAGGAGGTGGAAGCTAAACATGACAGCTGATGAATGTGCTACCACTAATATGCCTCTACATATCAAGCTAATAGAATGGTAAAAGTATGCATCAGTATCTAGAAGCCTGCCTAAATAACCCAATATGAGCACCAGTGGACACTGGTACTGCCTGCTCTGTATGCCGCGACGGGTACGCCAGTCTACGCATAACACCGAAGCAAAGGAGTCTCAAGGACTCAAAGTCTGTCTACCGTGCACTCCGGAGTGGCACTCGTGGGGAGCGACCCACACGAGGAAAAATCAGTAACTCTGTCATCAGTACCGCAAGTATCACTGTATCAAGTATCACTGTATAGCAGGACTGGATCATGACCATGATCAAAGTGGGGAAAAACCCTCTACTAAAGATAACCCGATCCCCCTCACCCAATCTGATGCAATAGTACAACCCGGTCAACCACCCAAAATTCGTGGTTGCCGCAATACCCTGCCATAAAGCCCAGTCTGTCCCAAATCCCCAGCAACCTAACTACACTATCCCAGCCCCCGCTCGAACCCGAGCATGCTATCCCCCAAGTCTGAAAATGATAGGAGAAAGGAAAATAAAAGCATGGTTTCTCCTAAGTCAAATCCCAACGGTAATGTATCAGTAAATAGTGACTTAGTTATGTGACCAGTTTAAGGATGCAATTGTCCCAGTATTTTAGTCTATTTCACATGAATAAATAAAATAAGCATCGAGTGTCAGAATTATTGCCAAAAATGTCATTATCATCATGAATAAATTATCAATTATTTAATTCCCTATTGCATGTAATGTTATCAACAATAAACTGGGCCTTTCTAACATAGGGATACTCTGATGTTCCTAGTGGGCATACCAAAAGAGAGGAGTACAACAACCACCCACCTTAAGAGCTGACTGTCAAAATCCCAACAGCTGAAAATACCAGGTAATCCAAATCTCCTACTCCAATGGGTCCAGCAATACCCGCAGCTCTCCTGAGTACAACACAAGGTCCATAATTACACATAAGTCCCAAAACTACCCTTACAACCACACACAAAATCAATCCCAAAGATGTCCAAATTTCACCTGCTGAAAATGCCCAGAAAAATCCAAGAAAAATATCACAGCGATCCTCGCGTCGATACCTTCGAAACGGATACCTGCACGTCCAAATCCGAGTTCGGTAGGTCAAGATACAAATTCGGCAAGGTGGGCTACTCAAAAGATTTCTGCACCAAAAACTGTAGCACTGTACACGCGCCCCGAGGCGCTGGCGTGCACCCTCGTGGACCGAGCCCCGTGAGCCCGCCAACCACCAGCCGCCACGTGTCCCCGCGCCTGGTCTATGCACCAGCGCGGGGTTCCGTGGACCGTGCATCACGCGTCGGCCAATCCTGGGATGCCACGTGGCCCCGCGCCGGGCCCATGCACCAGCCGGCGCTGCTCCATGGACTGCGCGCCTGTGGACCCGCCAATCGGGTGCTGCCACGTGGCGCGCCCCGGTCCACGGCTCCCCGCGCGCTCCCATGGACCGAGCGCGCGTGGGCCGCCCAATCCGGCGCTGCCACGTGGACACCCGCCCGTCCACGCCTCCCGCGGTGCACCCCGGCCTCACCCCTGCTACTCCGTGGACCAAGCCGAGTGCGCCGGCCAACCAGGGGCTGCCACGTGGCACCCCCGCCGGTCCACGGCTCCCCCATGCACCAGAAATCGAGTAAAACTTCCGGGAGTCCGTTTTTGGGCATCCGGACTCAGAATTTAACAAGCAAATAGCCGTTTTCAAGCGTTTTTCCGCGCTGAATTCAAATCCAACCTCCGTTTGGCCTAAAACCTTTTCTAAAATTCGACAAAAGCAGCCGAAGGCCAACCCAGCTAACAATAACTCACAAGGTCCATCTGTGGCATCCCTTTGATGCACTATGGGCCAAATACACCATCAACAGGTGTTGGTACAGTGGATTCACGGGAAAAAGCTGCTTGGGGTTCAGGGGTCCTACATCCTCCCCCACTAAAAAAAGTTTCGTCCCCGAAATAAAGAAAAGCAAAGCAGACGTACCTCAACCGGAAGTCTCGAACAAAAAGGGGTAGGTAGCTCTCATCTCTGTCTCCAGTTCCCAAGTAGCCTCTCGCTCCTCGTGATTGCTCCACAAGATCTTCACATACGGAATGGCCCGGTTGCGCAATTCCCTCACCTCACGAGCAAGAATTCGCAACGGGCGCTCCTCGTACACCAAGTCCTCGCCAATCTCCAAAGAAGTGAAGTCGATCACGTGCGATGGGTCAAAAACATATCTCCTCAGAGCTGAGATGTGGAAAACATCATGAACTCCGGCCAGGCGTGGAGGTAGGGCAACTCTGTAAGCCACAGGGCCAACTCTGTCAAGTACCTCGAAGGGTCTAATAAAGCGGGGACTGAGCTTCCCACGCACTCCAAATCTCCGGACCCCTTTCGAATGCGAGACCTTCAAGAAGACATGATCCCCAACCTGAAACTCTAGGTCTCGCTGTCGAGTATAAGCGTAGCTCCTCTGACGACTCTGGGCTGTCTCTAGATGTTGGCGAATTACTCTGACTTTCTCCTCAGCCTCCAAAAGTAAATCCGGTCCCAAAGTCCTCCTCTCACCCACGTCACTCCAATATAAGGGTGACCGACACTTGCGTCCATACAATGCCTCAAACGGAGCCATCTGAATGCTCGCTTGATAGCTGTTGTTGTACGCAAACTCAACCAATGGTAAGTGTCGGTACCACCCTCCTCCAAAATCCATAACGCACGCTCTCAACATATCCTCGAGGGTCTGTATGGTGCGCTCAGACTGTCCATCGGTCTGTGGGTGGAAAGCGGTGCTAAACCTGAGCTGGGTCCCCAAGACTGACTGTAAACTCCCCCAAAAGTGTGATACAAATCTCGGGTCCCTATCTGATACAATCGAAGCAGGTACACCGTGTAGCCTCACTACCTCATCCAAATACAACTGCACCAGATGCTCCAACGACCAAGTCATCTAAACAGGCAAGAAATGTGCAGACTTGGTGAGTCTATCCACAACAACCCAAATCGCATCTGCTCCGCTCTGCGCCCTCGGCAGTCCCGTAACAAAATCCATAGTAACGTGGTCCCACTTCCACTCGGGAATTGGGAGACTCTGCAACTTGCCAGCAGGAACCCGGTGCTCTGCCTTCACTTGCTGGCAAGTTAAACAATGAGCCACGAATCTCCCAATGTCCCGCTTCATTCCGGGCCACCAAAAATGTGCCTTGAGGTCCTTATACATCTTAGTACCACCAGGGTGAACGGTATAAGGTGTATAATGGGCCTCCCTCAAAATCTGGTCTCTAATCTCAGGATCCGTAGGCACACATACTCGGTCCCTGTACCGCAGTACTCCCGAGTTATCCACAGAAAAATCTCCTATCTGATCTGTCTGAATCTGTGACCTAATCCTCGCCAAGTGGGGGTCCTCACTCTGTGTGCCTCTAATTCTGTCCAACAGAGTGGGCTGCAAGACCATAGACATAAGTCTAGTAGAGACCCCAGGGGATACCACCTCTATCTGTAGCCGCCTCATCTGCTCGACCAACGGTGCCTGCTGCGAGATCATCAGACTCAGACTGGTCCTCCTACTCAAAGCATCTGCCACAACATTGGCCTTGCCGGGATGATAAAGGATACTCAAATCATAATCCTTTAACAATTCCAACCACCGGCGTTGCCTCAAATTCAGCTCCTTCTGAGTGAACAGATACTTCAAGCTTTTATGATCCGTGTAGATCTCGCAATGCTCTCCATACAAATAATGCCGCCATAGCTTCAGAGCAAACACCACCGCTGCCAGTTCAAGATCATGAGTAGGGTAATTTTTCTCATAGTCCTTTAATTACCGTGAAGCATAGGCAATTACCCTACCATGCTACATCAACACACATCCCAGGACGCTGTGAGAGGCATCGCTGTAGATCACAAATCCTTCTCCCATAACCGGGAGAGCCAAGATAGGAGCGGTCATCAATCTCTGCTTCAGCTCCTCAAAACTGCTCTGGCAAGTCTCGCTCCAAATAAATTTAACCCCATTCCTGGTCAGACGTGTGAGGGGTGAGGAAAGCTTCGCAAAGCCTTCCACAAATCGGCGATAATAGTCAGCCAATCAAAAAAAACTCCGCACCTCAGTGATAGTCGTCGGTCTCGGCCAATCTCGAATAGCGTCCACCTTGGCTGGATCAACCGCCACTCCTGTAGCTGAAACTACGTGGCCCAAAAAGGTGACCTCCCGGAGCCAAAACTCACACTTCTTAAGCTTGGCATACAGCTTCTTCTCTCGCAGAAGCTGTAGCACTGTCCTCAAGTGCTCCTCGTGCTCCACATCACTCCGGGAGTAAATCAGTATATCATCAATAAACACCACCACAAATCGGTCCAAAAACGACTGAAATATCCTGTTCATCAAGTCCATGAATGCGGCAGGGGCATTAGTCAACCCAAATGGCATCACTGTAAACTCATAATGCCCGTACCTAGATCTGAATGCCGTTTTGGAGATGTCCTCGGCCCTCACCCTCAGCTGGTGGTAACCGAACTAAAGATCAATCTTCGAGAACACTGACGCTCCCTATAACTGATCAAACAAATCATCTATCCGTGGAAGGGGATACTTATTCCGGATGGTCACTTTATTCAACTCCCTATAATCCACACACAACCGAAGCGACCCATCATTCTTCTTCACAAACAATACAGGCGCTCCCCACGGAGAAACACTGGGCCTGATAAAGCCCTTGTCCAACAGATCCTGAAGCTGGGCCTTCAACTCCCTCAACTCTGCAGGCGCCATCCTATAAGGTGCCTTTGAGATTGGTGCAGTCCCTGGAACCACATCAATCACAAACTCAATCTCCCTCTTCGGCGGCATAGTCGTCAACTCTGGGGGAAACACATCTGGAAACTCGCGGACAATAGGGATATCCTCGAGTCCCAGTGCCGCCGTAGGCACCTCCACAATAGTGGCCAGAAAGGCAGTGCAGCCTCTGCTCATCATCCGCCTAGCCCTCGCCGAAGAAATAGTCGCTGCAAACAGCGTACTCTGGCAATCTCTGAAGATGAACTCCTCATGTCCTGGCTCGCGGAGAGTCACCGTCCTCTCTCTGCAGTCGATAGTAGCGGAGTACCGAGACAGCCAATCCATCCCTAATACCAAGTCAAAATCCTGGAGCTGCTGCAAGACAAGCAAGTCTGCAGGCAATATCTAAGGTCCCAACTGCACCGGGCAAGCCACACAATACTCCTCGACATGCAAAACGTGATCAGGAATCCGAACCTCTGATGCATGTGACAAGGACTCTATCTCTATACCATGAAGGGATGCAAATGCTCGACTAATAAAGGAATAAGATGCTCTAGTGTCGAATAAAGTGCGAGTCCTAATACCAAAAAGTAAGATAATACCTGCCACCACCTGGTCGGCCGCTGAAGAGTCCGCTAACTGGGCGGCATATACTCGCCCGCTCTGCGCTGGAGGTCTGTAATCGGTGGGATATGAAGAAGATGGCCTGCTCGCTGGGCATAAGGCCGCTGAGCTGGGGGCCGCTGTTGAGGTGAATAAGGAGCCGACGCTGAAGAAGGTGCCGGGGAAGTAGTCAGGGGGCAGGTAGCTCGCACATGTCCTGGCTGTCCGCAACGAAAACATCGACCCCACCTCTGATCACAAGTGCCGGCAAAATGCTGGCCTCCACAAAAGATGCATCTGTCGGAAGACCGGGACTGTCTCGACTGCTGTTGCTGCCTCGAGGACTGCTGCTGAGATCTCTGCTGCCTCGGCTGTGATCTCTGCTGCTGATGCTGCTGCTGATGCTGCGGTGGCCTCTGGGGTCCACCAGGCCCTCTCCTCTCAGAACGCCCACGGCCAGAAAACTGGGGCTGCGGCGGTTGTGGAGGTCTCCATGAACTGGCCTGCCCCCCATCATCTGGGGCTAGTCGCTTCCTGTCGGAGCTCTGCGCGACCACACCCCTCCGTCTCGCAACCACCTGATCCCCTCTCTCAACCCACTGTGCATGCTCCGCGGCCTCCTCAATGGTCTGAAACCTCTGGGCATGTACTAAAGTGTAAATTTCGGGGCGGAGGCCTGCTTCGAACAACTCCACCTGGTGGGGGCCATCACGAGCGACGAAGGGCACACAGTTGAGCAACTCCATGACTTCTGAAAATAAGCCTGAGCCGATCGATCGCCCTGCTGAAGGTTCTTCAAATCATCCTCCAACTTCCTCTTTACACTGGTCGAGAAATAGGTATCCAATACCATCCGTCGAAACTCCTCCTAAGGCAGCTGTCGGGTAATCCGGAACTCTAGTGGCTCTACCCGATGCCACCAAGCATCTGCATCACCGTCCAAACAGTGTACCGCCATATGAACTCGGTACCTCGGATCTATGAAAAAGTCCCTGAAGAGCTTCTCCATCGCATAAAGCCATCTCCCAACATCCCAGGGCTATGCATCCCGCCCTGAAAATCTAGGCGGTCCTCGCTGAACAAACTTGGTGAGCTTGTCGGCGATGTCCTGCTCCTCCTCCGCAGTCAATGGCCGGATAGCTCCTGGAGCCCCACTACTAGACGACGGCGCCGATGGCACAGGAGGTACAACTGGGGGCACAGGGACCTCAGGAACAGCCGGGGGTGGTGCCTATCTCTGGGCAAGAAACTGGTCCATCCTCTGCTCTTGTCGGCGCTGACCCTCCGCCAACTGGGCCACCAAGGCTCTCAACTCGCTAAGCTCAGAGGGTCTGGACTGCTCTGGCTCATCAGGGGTAGAGGAAGTACCCGAGTAGGAATCTGGCGTCGAGGAGGCATCCTGCCACAAGAAACCAAACATCAGCAACAAACCCCACACGACCCAATCTAGCGAAAGTTAAAAGACATCCCCCTATTTCTGTAACCTTATGTTGTCTGCAGCCAACATAATGGTTCAACAGAAATAGACTATGTCGATCCCTCTTCACTCACAGGAAGAGTCAACTATATAAATCACCGACTTTCGCAAAATATCACGCCACTCACGCCCTATCATCCTAGGGTCTGCCCAAAAGCCTAGGGTTTCCTAAGTCCCAACTGACCTATCCCTAAGCTCTGATACCAACTTAATCTGTCACGCCCCGGGTGTAAACCAGAACCCGGGCCCGTCTACAGATCCGCCGTGCATGCGTTATTTTTCGCATACACGAAGCGTCGGTAACCTGATCAGATATAAGAGATACTAAATAAAGGAGCATAAGAATCAGAGCTCAACTAAAACTACTATATCTCAGACAAAAGCTGGAAGTAAAAGAAGTACAACAGTAAAATAAATACAAATATCTCTCCCAGCTCACCACAAATATACAAACTAGCTGGCGAAAGCCAGACCAAAAAGAAATACAAAGAACTGTCTGAGAAAACCAGGTACACCAGAAACTCCAGCTACATCACTCGGGTGGCTCTATCTAGTCCGCAACCTCTTACCTCGATCAGCTGCTGACGGCCCAGCAACTCCCGCAGAGGACTCTGCAAAACAAGGGGGAAAAGAAACAAGAAAAGAACAATGGGGGTAAGTACTACTATAAAAACAGTAGCCTCCCCTAGTGGGTAAAGCCTCAACTCAGACATGCCCACCAGGACTATCAGAGGCAAAAAAAAAAGAAATGAGGTGGAAGCTAAACATGACACTGATAAGTGCTACTAATATGCCTATACATATCAAGCAATAGAATGGCAAGTATGCATCAGTATCTAGAAGCCTGCCTAAATAAACCCAATCTGAGCACCAGTGGACACTGGCACTGCCTGCTCTGTATGCCGCGACGGGTATGCCAGCCTACGCATAACACCGAAGCAAGGAGTCTCAAGGACTCAAAGTCTGTCTACGCGCGCACTCCGGAGTGGCACTCGTGGGGAGCGACCCACACGAGGAAAAATCAGTAACTTTGTCATCAGTACCGCAAGTATCACTGTATCAAGTATCACTGTATAGCAGGACTGGATCATGACCATGATCAAAGTGGAGAAAAACCCTCTACTAAAGATAACCCGATCCTCCTCACCCAATCTGATGCAATAGTACAACCCGGTCAACCACCCAAAATTCGTGGTTGCCGTAATACCCTGCCATAAAGCCCAGCCTGTCCCAAATCCCTAATAACCTGACTACACTATCCCAGCCTCCGCTCGAACCCGAGCATGCTATCCCCTAAGTCTGAAAATGATAGGAGAAAGGAAAATAAAAGCATGGTTTCTCCTAAGTCAAATCCCAACGGTAATGTATCAGTAAATAGTGACTTAGTTATGTGATCAGTTTAAGCATGCAATTGTTCTAGTATTTTAGTCTATTTCACATGAATAAATAAAATAAGCATCGAGTGTCAGAATTATTGCCAAAAATGTCATTATCATCATGAATAAATTATCAATTATTTAATCCCTATTGCATGCAAGGTTATCAACAATAACTGGGCCTTTCTAACATAGGGATACTCTGATGTTCCTAGTGGGCATACCAAAAGAGAGGAGTACAACAATCACCCACCTGAAGAGCTAACTGTCAAAATCCCAACAGCTGAAAATACCAGGTAATTCAAATCTCCTACTCCAATGGGTCCAGCAATACCCGCAGCTCTCCTGAGTACAAAAAAAGGTCCACAATTACACATAAGTCTCAAAACTACCCTTACAACCACACACAAAATCAGTCCCAAAGATGTCCAAATTTCACCTCCTGAAAATGCCCAGAAAAATCCAAGAAAAATATCACAGCGATCCTCGCGTCGATACCTTCGAAACGGATACCTGCACGTCCAAATCCGAGTTCGGTAGGTCAAGATACAAATTCGGCAAGGTGGGCTACTCAAAAGATTTCTGCACCAAAAACTGTAGCACTGTACACAGGGAAACAGGGATTTTCACCTCCAATAAAATCTCATAAAAATCGAAGAAAAATACGAGCGCGTTCCTTATGATCTGTAGATGAAAAACTTGTATAAGCATGTTTCCGTTTGACGCTCGTGCGCGAAGATATCGCCAATTTACTCCAATGCTGTCCCAAAAATCCACACAGAAAAAGGGTCATAATGGTACCTCGGGATCCATGCCAAAAACTCGGAACGAGAAAGAGCGATCAGTACTAAAGATGAATCCCTACCTCTTAGGAGTACGTCGGCGCAAGAATCGTCAAAAACAAAGGTCGGGGTAGCCCAGGGGAGCCCTCACACTATACTGCGACGAAGAAGAACACCGGGAGTGAAACGTCGTACCGCGCCGTAAAATCTGAAACCTCGGGATGCATGCTTCTAAAAATCCCAAAACTCTGCAGGTGAATCCAGCTTCCGAAGATGAACAAATCACTAGAAGAGATCTCGGGGAGAAGGGGCTTGGAATTGGGAGAAAAAGTCCCAAGAAGGCAGCTCGGGTTGCCTTTTATAGGCTGTGGGGAACAAATCCGGAAATTCCGGATTTGTCCCCACTTTCGGGCGCCCGGCCCGGCCCACCAAGGATTCGAGCGCGCACAGTGCGGCCCGGCCCACCAAGATTCGGGCGCGCACAGTGCGGCCCTGCCCAGCCCGCTTGCGCAAGGGATCCGTCCGCCCCGCTCGCCGCCGTCCGACCCGCCTCGGGGCCTGCCACGTGTCCACCGAACACGCGGCAGCCGTGCAAGCCCCGCGGGGAAGCGCCACGCGTCCCCCCTCACAGTCAACAAAACCGGCGGCGCCCGTCGATGGGTGGGCACCACGTGGCCCACCCGCGCGACCCGCCGACCGGCCGGCGGCCTCGCCGGTCGCGCCACCTGCCCCGCACGCGCGCACGCGCCCCGAGGCACTGGCGTGCACCCCCGTGGACCGAGCCCCGTGAGCCCGCCAACCACCAGCCGCCATGTGTCCCCGCGCCTGGTCTATGCACCAGCGCGGGGTTCCGTGGACCGTGCATCACGCGCCGACCAATCCTGGGACGCCACGTGGCCCCGCGCCGGGCCCATGCACCAGCCGGCGCTGCTCCATGGACCGCGCGCCTGTGGACCCGCCAATCGGGTGCTGCCACGTGGCCCGCCCCGGTCCACGGCTCCCCGCACGCTCCCGTGGACTGAGCGCGCATGGGCCGCTCAATCCGGCGCTGCCACGTTGACACCCGCCGGTCCACGCCTCCCGCGGTGCACCCCGGCCTCACCCTGCTACTTCGTGGACCAAGCCGAGTGCGCCGGCCAACCAGGGGCTGCCACGTGGCACCCCCGCCGGTCCATGGCTCCCCCATGCACCAGAAATCGAGTAAAACTTCTGGGAGTCCGTTTTTGGGCATCCGGACTCAGAATTTAACAAGCAAACAGCCGTTTTCAAGCGTTTTTTCGCGCTGAATCCAAATCAAACCTCCGTTTGGCCTAAAACCTTTTCTAAAATTTGGCAAAAGCAGCCGAAGTCCAACCCAGCTAACAATAACTCACAGGGTCCATCTGTGGCATCCCTTTGATGCACTATGGGCCCAAACACACCATCAACAGTGTTGGCACAGTGGATTTACGGGAAAAAGTTGCATGGGGTTCAGGGGGTCTACAGAGAGGAGAGAGGAGAGAGAGAGAGAGAGAGAGAGAGGAGAGGGGTTAATGGGAAGGGGAGAGGGTGATGAAGGGGGGTTGCATCTCAAAAAAAAAAAAAAAAAAAAAAGAAAAGAAAAAAGAAAAGGGTTTTGGTTGGTGGAAAAAAAAAGGGGGAAAAATTTGGTGGGAAATAAAAAATATAGTGGCGACTAAAGTCGCCACTATATCTCTAACTATATTTTTTTGCTTAGTTAAAAAATATAGTTACTAAGTATTAGTGGCGACATTTTAATGTCGCCACTATTGCTTATTTATTGGTGGCGACAAATATATGTCGCCACTGTATCTTGTTTATTGGTGGCGACAAAAGTCGCCACTATATCTCTAACTTTTTCCGGCGACTTTTATTTATTGGTGGCGACAAATATATATCGCCACTGTATCTTGTTTATTGGTGGCGACAATTAAATGTCGCCACTATAGCTTTACAATTAGTGGCGACAATAGTTGCCGCCACAAAAAAAGTCGCCACCAAAAGTTCTTTTCCTTTCTTTTGATCAACGAAACCTCGTATGTTCATACGAATTTAATTAGCATTAGAGTGGAGGAGAATGAAGGGGATGGAGTGGCCTTTTGCCCTTTTTTTTTTTCGGTTTAATTTTTTATTTAATTCAACACCGAAAACAGCGACAAAAGAAAGAGAAAATGATGATGGAAATAGTGGCGATGAGGAGAGGGATTCTTCGTGCCCTAATTTTTGCTTGGAGGATGCTTCGATTCTGATAGAAGTAATTTGAGAATAATGTTCTGTTATTATTCATCATAATGCTCTCTTAATATAGAGAGGTTCTACAAGTTGTACAAGATAATTTGGAATGAGAATCCTGCAATAAAGGAAATAATAATGATGTACAAGGAAAGACAATTATGGAAATAATAATGATGTACAAGGAAAAACAATTATCCCAAATCAAGTATAATATAGAAGGTTGTAGAATGCGCCATTAATACGTGATGACACCCCCCGGCAAACTCAAGGTGGATCAAATACCGAGAGTTTGGATAAGAAGAATTTATGCCGTTGTAACGTATGTCCTTTTGTGAAGAAATCAGCGACTTGATTGCTTGATTGAACGAATGGTAGTGTAACGGTGCCAGCAAGATAATGATGACGTACAAAATGACAATCAATTTCAATATGTTTAGTACGTTCATGAAAAACCGGATTGTTGGCAATTTTGATAGCACTTTGATTGTCGCAATAAAGAGGAGTTGGGGCAACCAAAACAATACCAAGATCAGAGAGAAGACGTCGCAACCACACAATTTCAGAAGTGGCAGTAGACATAGCACGATACTCAGCTTCTGAACTGGACTTAGATACTATATCTTGTTTCTTGGACTTCCAAGATACAAGTGAATCACCAAGAAATACACAGAAGCCAGTCGTGGAACGACGGTCGGTAGGGTCTCCTGCCCAGTCAGCATCAGTGTAGGCTTGTAGGTCTAATTTTGAGGAGGAAGGAAAGAAAAGAGCCCGATTAATTGTTCCTCGAAGATATCGTAAGATGTGAAGAAGAGCAGCATAATGATCGGAGGTAGGTGCTTGCATAAACTGGCTGACTATGTGAACTGCATAAGTGATATCAGGTCGAGATATTGTTAGGTAAACGAGAGCACCCACCAATTCACGATAACGAGTGGGATTTTCTAAGGGTTCTCCCATAGTCGGAGTCAATTTCTGATGCAGTTGCAAAGGAGTTGAAGTGATTTTATCGTCAGTCAAGGCGGAACGAGATAATAAATCTGTAATATATTTTTGTTGAGATAGAAGATATCCTCGAGGACTATAAGCAACTTCAATGCCCAAAAAATATCGGAGATACCCAAGATCCTTCATTTCAAATTGTTGCTGAAGATGATTTTTAACATATTGAATATGTTCAACATCATTTCCGGTGATTATCATATCATCAACATAGAGTAAAAGAATAGTCTTTCTATCACCAGATGTGTGAATGAACATAGCATAATCATTCTCACTCTGTGAGAAACCTGCAGCAAGAATCACAGTGCGAAATTTTTCAAACCAAGCTCTCGGGGCTTGCTTAAGGCCATAGATAGCCCTACGAAGCCGACAAACATGGTTAGGAGGATGAGGAAACCCAGGTGGTGGCTGCATATAAACCTCTTCACGAAGATCACCATGTAGAAAGGCATTCTTGACATCAAGCTGGTAAAGTGGCCATTGACGATTTGCAGCAACAGCTATAAGAACTCGAACAGATGTCATTTTTGCAACAGGAGCAAAAGTTTCTTCATAGTCAAACCCATGTTCCTGTGTAAAGCCACGTGCAACCAGGCGAGCTTTGTACCGTTCTATTGAACCATCAGATCGGGTTTTAATCTTATAAATCCACTTGCAACTAACAGGAATTTTATTAGCGGGTAGAGGCACAATATCCCAGGTATTAGTGCGTTGAAGAGCATCAAGTTCTTCAGACATGGCCGCTTTCCATTCAGGGATGGCGACAGCTTGACGAAAGGATTGTGGCTCTTGATGATTATGTATAGAGGCAAGAAAAGTATGATAGTCTGAGGAGAAGGACTGAGAATTTAGACAACCAAAGAATTCTTTTGGTTTGCGAATTCGCAAAGGATATCGTCGTTCGGAAGTGATCGGATCGTCAACCACAGGGGCGGTGGAAGAAGCCTGAATAGACGAAGGAACTGTACTAGTGCCATCCGCAATGACAGTCTGTGAGCAAGAACTATTGTCATGTGAAGTAATCGGGTTTTCACAAGAATGGGGCAAATCTAGGAATGAAAGATTTATCACAGTTGAATGTTTAGAAGTATCACTAGAAATAGTGCGAGTGTAATATGGAATGTCCTCAAAAAATATCACATCACGAGAGACACGAAGACGACGAGCAACTGGGTCATAGCATCTATATCCTTTGTGCTCAGGGCTATATCCGAAAAAGACGCAAACAGCAGATTTAGGAGAAAGTTTGTTTCGTTCTGTCGGAGGTAAAAGAACAAGGCAAGTGCACCCAAAAATTTTTAAATGAGAGTAAGTTGGTTGCCTAGAGTACAATCGTCCACTAGGGGAGATGCCGGATAAATTTTTGGAGGGCATGAGATTTATAAGGTAGACGGCGGTGAAAACGGCATCAGCCCAGAATTCGTGAGGAACGGAAGCAGCGATGAGGAGAGAGCGAGCGGTCTCCAAAATATGACGATGTTTTCGCTCCGCCACACCGTTCTGTTGGTGAGCATAGGGACAAGAAAGCTGGGGTAGAGTACCTTGAGAGGCGAGAATGCGTCGAAATTCATGTGATAGGTATTCTCCACCAGAGTCAGATCGAAAAATTTTGATAGAAGCACCAAATTGAGTTTTAATCATAGTAGTAAAATCTTTGTAAATTTTAAGGAGTTCAGAACGGTGGTGCATAAAGTATATCCAAGTAAAACGCGAGAAATCATCAACAAAAATGACATAATACCTATTTCCTATGCGTGTAGGAATAGGCGCAGGTCCCCAAACATCGGAATGAATAAGTTCGAAGGCTTTAGTGGTAACAGTTTCACTAGCGGGAAAAGGTTTAGTAGAATGTTTAGCAAGTTTACATTCTAAACATGAAGAAAATTTAACAGATGAAACACTACCGAGAACTCCATTTCTAATTAAAATGTCCAAGTTGTCTTGAGATAAATGACCTAAACGACGATGCCAACGATCAATATCAGAAGAGGTAGACGTCATGCTCACAGACACAAAACCAGATGGAAGATGTAAATGATCCATGTAGTACAGTCTATCTTGTCTATGGCCCTGTCCAATCAGCCGCCCGGTTGAACGATCCTGAACAAAGCAAGAGGAAGAGTCGAAAGTGACAGTGCAATTATTATCTGTAATTTGACTAACGGATAATAAATTTAATGAAAGATTAGGGACATGAAAAACAGAGGGTATAGAAAAGTGACCCTGATGGACTGAAGTAGTCAATGCTCCACTGTGAGCAATAGGAAGAGAGGATCCATCTGCAGTAAAAATGTTAATAGGAGTAGATAGAGGGGTAGGTGCCGTAAGAAAAGAGATGTGAGGTGTCATATGAAAGGATGCGCCAGAGTCAAGAATCCAAGAATCCACAGATGTACCTGTATGATTGGATGTTGAAAGCGTGCCAAACCCTGATATACTTGATGTCGAGCTATCTGCACTAGAAGCTGGAGGTTGCAGTCGTGAATTGTGAATCATTTGCATTAATTGTGGCATGCTCAATGTAACTGTGTTAGCTACATCATTCGATGCTTCCAAGGATGCAGTGGCAGCGGTAGTAGGTGTGGTGTAATAAGATTGTCGAACGAGATCTGCATGCTTCTTCTTTCGACATTCTCGAATAGTATATCCCATTTTATGACAATAATGACACTCAATATTTCGCTTATCCTTTTTCAGAGGACCGGAAGAAAGAGGAGCAATATAGAGTTGAGAGGGAGGTGATGCACCTGCTGCCAAAACAGTTGGCTGAGAAGGTTGAGACGAATGAAGCACGCGAAGTCGAGTTTCTTCAGCAATAAGCTCTGCCAAAGCTGTATCAAGCGTGGGAAGGGGTGACCGATGAAGGAGTTGACCCCGTAAGGCTTCAAATTCTGGTCATAACCTCATAAGAAATTGAAAGAGGCGTTGTTGGTCGCGCATCAGCTTTTGTTTTGTGGTGCAGTCACAGATAGAGCAAGCTCGACACAGGGGTTGCTCCATAGTCGCAAGTTGACGCCTCCGAATTTGCATGAATGTATAAAACTCCTGTATGGTACGCTCTCCTTGATGGGCAAGGGACAACTCTTGAAATTCGGCATAGGACTGAGCGTAACTTGATTGTTCATATAGACGTTGGAGATGTGCCCACATCTCTCGTGCAGTAGTAAAATTTACTAACTGCATGCGAATGTCAACATCAACAGATGAAGAAATGATTCCACGGGCTCGTCGATCTGCAACAGCCCATTCATTCATTTTCTTTTCATCTGTTGGTGTTGGAGTGTTATCAATATGGCTCACAAGATCAAGGGCATCAAATAATAGCTTTAGTGAAATAGACCATTCACGGTAATTCGTCCCTGTTAGCTTGACATCTAGTTGAGCAAAGGAGGAAACTGATGATGCCATAGAGGAAGTTGCTGTAGTAGGGAGAATAGAAGAAGATGCCATGAAAATTCAAAGATTAGAATAACAACACCTTGACTAGAAAAAAGATGATGATGAAGAAAACTTCTTGCGAGTAGCGGCGCAAACTAGGATTGATCCGACCTGGCTCCGATACCATGATAGAAGTAATTTGAGAATAATGTTCTGTTATTATTCATCATAATGCTCTCTTAATATAGAGAGGTTCTACAAGTTGTACAAGATAATTTGGAGTGAGAATCCTGCAATAAAGGAAATAATAATGATGTACAAGGAAAGACAATTATGGAAATAATAATGATGTACAAGGAAAAACAATTATCCCAAATCAAGTATAATATAGAAGGTTGTAGAATGCGCTATTAATACGTGATGACAGATTCGACAAAAAAAAATAACAGTCCAAAAAAAGGAAGAGAAACAACGAATTTGTGATTCGGTTCAAGCAAAAGAAAAATAGAAATACGTGAAGCAATTGGATCGGTTCGGGCCAATGCAACAAGAGTAATTTGGTTCGATTTAAGCAAATAAAGAGAAAAATATGTGGAAAACCGGTTAAATACAGCAAATTGTAAAATATAATTCGATTTGATTTAAATAAATAAATATATATATATATATATATAGAATTTGAGCCGGATGAGCGTTCAATAATAAAAGGAAATACAGAAACATAATAAATTTATACAAAATAATAGATAAATATATAGATAACTGCAGGGGTGCACGAGACTTTTGCGGAACTGGAACGCTTTCGATCTGCCCCCAGCGCCCGTGCCAGAGCCCTCTCTTTTTTCATCCGTCACGTGCCCAACCCCTACCCAGAGAGCGCCACACCTGTCGAGTAGAAGCACCCAGAGAGCGCCACAGCCTGCGCAACACCACCTCCCTCCCGCGATAAATTCCCCCCGCTACGCGCCCCATGCGACTGCCATGTCCACTTCGGCCTTCTCCTCCCTTCGCCGCTTCTCTCTTCTGAATCCGCCGTGCTCCTCCCTCCCCGCCCGTCGCCTCCGCCGCTCCTCCCTCCTCTCCGCCTTCTCCTTTTCCTCGCCGTACGCCGCTCCTCACTCGACGTCGCCCCTCTCCAAGCCCCGCGTTGCATTCCAGTCCTTCCTCAGGATGGACGTACGTCGCTTGCTAAATCCTATCACCCTTTTCCTCTGCGTTAGTTCGCCCTTTCTTTCTCGTTCTTTCCTCGTTACCGCTAGGAACTGAATGTGTGCATTGCGAGAATTTTCTTTTGTGATTACAATCAAGGACAAGGACGGTATGCGACTTTATTTATCTTTTCACATCAACCGTTTACCATATGATGCTTCAAAACCGGTCCTCAGTGCTAATATATCTGTGTTTACTTGATGTCGGGAATTGTAGATAGGGTTGCCAACGAAACTTTTGATAGGTATCTGGAAATTCATCAAAATTGTAGTATACCAGCAAGTTTGTTTTCCTTATTCTTGATTGTTTATATATTGGTGCTTCTTGACTCTCATGGAAAAATATGATGAAGCTGTTTATGCTTCGTAATTCTGTCAGAAAAAAAAAAAAAATCATGCTGCATAATTGGTTTAGATAATAAATTTGTACTTAGCATGGTATTAATTTCTGTCCCATGGGAAGAATGAAAAGTGCTTATTTCTCTGTTCTTATCATACTAGAGTTATTCCACATTCTTGCACGATTATTCTTGACAAGTGCTTGAATTTTGAAACTGCGAAATTTGGCATATGTACAAAGTCAAAACCATTTGCTTAGAAATGGGATCAATCTTTGAAGAATAAGAAAATGAGTTAATGCTCGTGATGTGTTGGGAAATTTCACAACAGAAGTATCTAAACAATAGAGTAGAATAAATAATAAGAAAAATACAAAAATATTTGTGAGAAAGGATTTGCTAATTAAGAGAAAAATTATACCTACTTCTCTTGTAATACTAGAGTATCCTAACCCCATGCCCTCCTTTTGAATCTCGCTCATTCCCTCTGTTCTTCTCTCTCCTTACCTCTCTACCAGGTGCACTTCTCCTATCACTACTTGTGTAAATGCTACCTGGTGCACTTTTTAATTTGTGCACACCCTCACTACTAACCTAACATAACTATATGTAATGTGCGTAAAGCACACATTTTATGCTTGCTTCCTGAGGAGAGGAGAAACTGAAATTGATTTCTTCCTCCTTTTCTTTATAGTCGACCAACACCTAGAGTACAACCAAAACCTATTACCATGTGAAACATGACGAAAGAAGTCACCTCATGAAATTCTCCACATTGACTTCGTTTTTATTACTAACACACTCTTTACCATTAAAGCTTGCGCTGCCTTTGCGCCTCTACCTCGAGCGATTGCATTTGCACAAACTTTTTGAACTCGAGCCATCATTGGTCCCGTTCTGACCGTACTCCGGTTCAGAAATATAAGTTCCCTCACTTGTTCACCTTGCACGAAATCCGGTCTTACCTTTGGACCTGCATTGCTCTACTTGACTTTGAATATCTGCAGCCTCTTGAGTTCAAAGCACCAAGTGAGATCAAATTCCTACTCAAACCAGGAGCACACCGCACATGTCAGCATCGTGGCCACTCTATCATGCATCCGAATTCGTGTTGTTCTAACTCTTATGACCTTACCTTACAAGTTGTTCCATTTCCCATAAGAGCTTTTTCACCCCTCACACACTTATATGTGGCAAAAGACCTCTTTTACTACGATGGCTATTTGCTTTGGGGAAGCATTGATATAGTTGGGTTAGGGTTTTGAGAGATGTGCCTTTCATACTCTTAACCTTTTTATCATTGTGAAATTGATTTTCTTCTCCTCCCTTGTCCATGAATGCAAGCTTTAGTAATGTGGCTATGCTCTTTGACTCTTTGACTTGTTTCTAAATTTTCTGTTGGTTTGCAACTGATGAATTTCATTTTTGGCTAGTTGATGATAACAATTCACTATAAGATTTGGATTCTATAATACCAAAATAAATGTCTCTGTCTATATAATCCTAGAATAGACGCCTATTTGACCGAACATATTGGCTGCTACTGTAATTATAGGCCCATGGACACCGCAATAATGGATATGTCCCATGGACTCCATAATAAAGGGTATGTTTAAGTAACTTACAGAGTATTGAAAAGTTTTTAACTTTTTCTCATGATTTCTTGGCAATAATGGCAATATCATGGTAATCAATTTTGATTGTTATACCAAAAATATTATGTTGAAAGGCGGAATAAGACTGGCATGCAACATAATCACTTTTCACCAAGGTTTAAAGTGCCGGGGCATGGGGGCATGCCGCTCGCCGCCTGGCACGGTACGGTACCGGCACGCTTGCGTGCCGACACGTGGCATGCTTGCGTGCCGATGGATATGCATGACCTTCTAGTGGCACGCTCTGGCACGTTTTTATTTTTATTTTTTTAGTTCCCAATAAGCTCTTGTAATATTATTTTGAAATGTTTTGTTAAAAAATTATGAATATTGGCTATATATAGCTTACTATACTCACCAATTAATATATTAATATTTTTTTTTATATATAAAGTACAATGGAGTTTTTTTTCAAAATAATCTTCTAAAATTTTATAATTTGCGAAATAATTTTATCAAAATTTTATTTGTAAAACTAACCCTATTTTTGCCATATCAGATTGCCATATCAGCGCCACATACAGAAGGCTCACTGCCTTCTAAAGACGGTGGACCGTCTTTAGCTATAATTTTCATGATTAAGTTAATTTCAAACAAAATTACAGAGAGATACGTAAATAAAATGGGAATGTGGTACGAGTCAGATTTTTAAGAGATTTAGATTGTTAGATTGTTATTGTAGAAAGATAAGATAAAATAAAAATGTGGGTACCGATTAGATTTTTAAAATATTTAGATTGTTATTATTTATTAACTAATATAAGAAGGAAAAGAGATAAAAAAATATTTTTAATCATAAAACCTAAATCTTTAAAAGATTTAGATTGCTATTAGTTAGTAAATAATAACAACTTAAATCTTTTAAAAATCTGATTTATAATCACATTCTCATTTTATTTTATCTCTTTACTTTTTATATTAGTTAGTAAATAATAATAATCTAAATATCTTAAAGATACTCACATTTACTAACAACATAAATTAGTTAGTGAACAAAATAACCTAAATCTCTTAAAGATTAAAACAAAAAAATAAAAAATATGTACCGTACAATATGTGATTTTTTTTAAAAATAATAATAAAAAAAAACTCTACGCATATGACTAAAAAAAAAAGAAAAAAAAAGGCCGTGCCGCTCGGCACGGCACACGATACCCTGTTGGGTATCGCTATGTCTCGAGCGATACCCAACGGTATCGCTCGAGACTTGGGTTGGGGGGGAGGGGGGGTGCGATACCCCCCCTGTACCGTGCCCCCATTTGAGGGGCACGGTACGTGCCGCCCGTGCCGCGGCGGCACGGGCGGCACTTTAAACCTTGCTTTTCACATAGTAAGACAATCACTTCTTATATAGTAGACTTTCGAAGACGATTTCATCTTAGACAATGAAATTTTACTCTCTATGTTGGACAAGCTACCTATGCTATTACTACATTTTTCTAAGGTTGGTAGGATGCTCATCATGATTTCTGATTTTTATGCTAAATTTAATTAAACATATATTTCTAGGACGGGACTACTATGATTTTGCCATTGAGAAGTTTCTATGAAAAAAATATAGCTAATTAATTGTTGTTGCATCTTCGCAAATGTGGTGGGGAGAGGAAGAATAAAGAAGTGCTGAAAAAATTAAGATCCTCAATTGATTGTACTTTAGTTATGACGCCAAAGACATGCCCATGTCATTTATAGCAATCACCAAGTGTATTCACTAGATAGGAAAAGAATTGTTGGAGGATTGTTGTACAAGCGAAAGATAACCACTTTAGCACCTTATCATTGGTCAATTATTGGTAGCTAGTAGTTTCCTTAAGGTGTTTTCTGAGGCAAAAAGGATGTTTCTTAAGGAGATTTCATGTACACTAGTTAGTGACCCGTGCATCACGGTGGGTAGGCATTGTTCTGTAGTTAACTGTCATCGTTAATGCTATGTTTGTGGACGATCTCATCTTCATTAGGGCTTTGGATGATTACAACATGTAAATCAATGGTACCACCAAGATAAAGGATAGAAAAACAATACTTGGTGGAGCAGCAGAGTTGAAAGCTTCCACCACAGTGAGAATAGGTGGAGTAGACTAGTGAGCTTTTCTGCCAACGACGGGATCTCGACAGTTTCCATGGTGAAGGACGACCACTTTTAGTCTTTTTTTTTTCCTTTTTTTTTGAGCCACCTTAGGAAGGGAGAGAGAGAGAGAGGAGAATAGTGCCTACTTTATAATTCTTGGGGTGAGGGGGGGAGAGAGAGAGGAGTACTTTCTCTTCAATTTAAGGAGGAGAAGTTACACATAAGGATAGAGATAGAAAGTATCTTCCAGTGTTTGAAAAGGCGCAAGGCGCAAAAAGGTGCAAAGGCTTTTTGAAGTCTAGGCATGAGGCACATCGCGAGGCGCGCGCCTCAAGAAGGTGAGGCGCACTTCTAATAAAAATAAAACACTCTAAGCAAGTCTAGTTTAAATTGATATTTTATATAAAATTCCAAAATAGCTATAAAAAAAACAAAACAATCATAAAAAAGCAAAGAAATCACATGCATAAATGTTCACAAACTAAAAAAAATAAAGTTTCAACTTTCAACTTAAAAGTGCTTTCTTGTTTCATTGCCATCGGAGGGAAGAGAGAACGACCAAGAGAAAATGGAAGAAAGGGCTCAAATTAGGATTTTTTTTTTTTTTTTTTTTTTTTTTTCTTTTTTATATATATATATATATATATATATATTATATATATATATATATATATAAAAAATCAAAACACGAAAACCGTAACTCTAGACCCATTAAACTAAATATCACGAGGCAGGTTGAGGTGCACGCCTCGCGCCTCGCCTGAGGCGCGCGCCTCAGAGAGGGCGCTGAGCCTCAATTGCCTGAGGCGCACACCTCGCGCCTAGGCACTAAGGGCGTGCCTTTTCAAACATTAGTACCTTCTCCTCAAATTAAGGGGGAGAAGGTGTAGCTCCTCCTACTAGGACGGTAGTAGTAGAGAAATAATTGCCTACACTTTAAGAATTTGCGTGCACCCAGTTTAAAAATCACGTAAAGAAATAAATACCACCATGAATGGCAAATATTAAAGCTCCATAGGCCACAACAACCTATTGTTGTAAATGATCTATCGAACTATATTACAGGATCCACTTCTCCTTGAATTAAGGAGAGGAGGTCACTCCCGCTTGGGATACCAACTTGATGTCATTGTATAGATTGTATAGATAGATATATACATATACATAACCATATGTATATTTACCTAAATACATGTATCATAAATTGCTACATACATGTATACGTATACAAATATATGTTCTTACTTTCGGTTTCTTCGGTTTGGGTTGGCTGTTTTAATTTTTCAATTCGAAACTAAACCGAAATTTTTAATTTGAACAATCTTCAAACCATAATCAAACTTGCTACAATGAAAACTAAGGTAAATTGGCCAAATTATGGTTTGGTTTGATTTTATGGTTTGGGGTTTAGGAAAACTAAGGTAAATTGGGCCAAATTATGGATCTGATTAGATTTTATGATTTTCTTTTGTTTCATACCCGCTTCCGCTCTATAGCATAGAGAGCTCTAAAAGAGACCCCATCTCCCCAAAATCAGGAGCAAGCCACCCCAAAATAAAGAGAAAACCACAATACTAAGTAGCATGATTCATAAAGAGCAAATAATAAGTACAAAATATTAGTGGAGATGAGAACTCAATAATATTGGGAGGTCCATAATATACGAACATGGTCCAACTAAAATCGTGGGCCCCACCTCTCCCATATAAGGAGAGCAACCCACAACTGTTGAGGATGCCAACTTAATGTTGTTGTAAATACTAGTTAATTGTGTAACTTATTAACTTCAGTTACATCTTTTACCATGTTATGTTATGGATGTTCGATCTCCTACTTCTAACCAAGAGAGTAAAATCAAATTTCAAACTTTTTTCAATTAGAGTTGCCAAAACATCACTTCCTATTTGCTGCATGTAGCTCGTCCCAGCTCTACTTGTTAATGTATTCATTTACGTTGGTTGTAGTGCTTACGGTTAGCTACCAATATTTTTGCCCTTCTTAACAGTAGATGCTCTATCTTTAGGGCCTTCATCTTTTGCTTCCGCTTGGCGTTCTTGCAAGGAGCGTAAATTGGATTTTACAATGATAAGATACTACCCATTAAACTTGCAATATAAATTTTGGCAATATAATTAAGTTTCCAATCTTATGTCTGCAGCTTCTAATTCCTATATCTTACTTATTTCCTTCATAATTTGTTTGGTTGGCCTTCTTTTTGATTAGTCCTAGTGACGCTTGGAGGATATAACTCTTTCTACAATCTTCTGCAGTTTTGGACAAGAGGATCAATTGAAAGTAACAAAGGCCTGGTTGAGCAGTTGAGGCAGTATGGTGTAATCAGGTCTGACAAAGTGGCAGAGGTTATGCAGACTATTGACAGAGCATTATTTGTACCACATGGCAACCCCCCTTATGTTGATAGCCCGGTGCCGATAGGTTATAATGCAACAATATCAGCACCTCATATGCATGCAACTTGTCTAGAATTGTTGAAGGACAACCTGCAACCTGGCATGCGTGCTTTGGATGTTGGTTCAGGTGCTTTACTCAAATTGTGTTCTCTTGTTTCCCTTTTTTGTAGGGTTGAATAATTGGTGCCTAAGCTCAGCTCATTCAAATGCCTTTTCCTTTCTTGTAATATTTTTTGCAGGAACTGGGTATCTGACTGCATGTTTTGCAATGATGGTTGGATCGCAAGGTCATGCAGTGGGAATCGAACACATTCCTGAGCTGGTTGCTGCTTCCATAGAGAACATAAAAAGAAGCGCGGCAGCACCATTACTGAAGGATGAATCTCTTTCTATACATGTTGCGGGTACTCATTCTTGATTAAGATTTATGAAATTTTGTAAATTCTTCCGACGCTGCCAATTAACTGTGCGAAAATTATTTATGTCAAATCTAAAGTTGGCTACCTAAATGCTAATGCATTTTCTTATACTATGTTTTCAATGTACTAGGAAATATTAAGAGCTTTTGGCTTGCAATAGTCAATGAAACAAATATAAGTAGAGGCTTAGTAAGAGAATTCAGATTTGTTGATCATGTTTGATTGCCCTAGTAACAATTTAGAATTTTCTTAGCATTGTCTTTGGTAAGGCTAGGGTTGTCTATTTGTGAGAATATGTGATAACATGTGTGTGTTGGAAGGTGAGAATGCAAGCATGATATTTGGTGGGTCTCCGACCTGTAGTCTGATTCAATTAGATAATTTTGGCTGAATGTTTCTGCCAATTAGTAGTGATTAGAAGTGATAAGATGATATGAAAAACTCTACTACAAATGACACTTACGGAGCATATTCTTTAGGACCTTGAATGCATGGAAACTACGGAGTGTGGGTTGAAGAGTTGAAGAATGATTGTTGTTACGGCTGTTAACTTCTTTGCATTAATGGGTTGGTAACTTGAAGACAATCGCATTGAAAAACAAAGCAAATCTAATTCGATTGATCTTTAAACTCTGTCCTGATCTATGGTTCAGTTATGTCTTTGATGGAGGTGATAGAGCCTACATGCCTTTGATCTTTATAAGCAACTTTTTACAGGATTTTAGGTCTCTGTTTTAGTTTTAAACTTTTGTTGGCTTTGGACTTTGTATTCCTAGTGGTTTTACCAATACTAATCGAAATTTTAGAGACTTGTTGATGCTGGACGGATTTAGGGACGAACAATTAGGTGATAGGTAATGAATTGGTTTGATGTAAAACCCTAATTTAGATGATGCTAATGCAGTTAAATGCAATGATTATGATATTGAGACTTGTTTTGCAATTTTGTAATGCCTCGATCTGAGTAGCAACCGTTGATGATAACACTATTCTGAGACCCGGACGGCTACAATGAGGATCGGATCACTTCTGGAATAAAAGTAATCCGCGGCTCCGAGGATAATCGCTTTGATCTGGCAATCTTGCTAATGGCGGGGGAAGGGAAGTAAAGAACGAGAGAGAGAGAGAGAGAGAGAGAGAGAGAGAGAGAGAGAGAAATTGTTACTGCCAAAATTTTGTTTATTCAGTTATAGGATATATTGTTTATAGCTATCCCAGCACTAGGCCCTATTGGGCCTTATTCACTACTCTTCTAGGCCTTTGAGGAGAACTGGTTTATGGGCTCCCTTCTATAATGGATCGAGCCTTCCCCCCCGCCTGGACCTGGACCTGGACCCCTACTATTGGTCGGTTAACGGGTCGGATTCTATTGAACCGCACCCATCCGCCCGCTCTACTTTTAAGCTGGTAACTTCTGGATTACTCCCCACACTTCTCATCCTCCTTTCTTTGAGCTCTGTGTTGCCATGGTGGTCACCCCCTCATCTCTTCACCGGAGGTCTATGATGGTCGCCCCTTCATCTCTTCTCTGGAGTTCCCTGCTATTCCTAAACTATGTCTCTATTTTTACTTTTCTTGTCTATGCCTCCTTACCATTATTTCTCATCATTCTCCTTGTTTGCTATCACTGATGTAACAACTCACTCCCCCTTCAGCTAATCCTTGTCCTCAAGGATCAAAGTCAAGAAACTATTTTTGAGATGCCAGTAACCTTCCTAGATGGCTAGCTCTTTGGGAAGATTACTCTATTTGATTAGCACTTCGAATGTTGCCCGGTTATCCTTCTTAGTCATGTGCATTGCTAAAATTCACTCCGGCTTGGCTAGGAGTTGCCCTTCCTCCCCCACCAAAGGAATCGTTGGCGACACCTTAACGGCTGAAGCGGGGCTTTGCTTTAACAATTAAATATGAAATACTGGGTGAATTAGTGATCCTTAAGGTAATTTTAATTTATAAGCCACCGAACCTATACGCTCAGTTATTTCAAAGGGTCCATAATACCTTGCAGCTAATTTGAGACTTTTCCTTACTGTCACCGATATTTGCCTGCCCCACACTCTACTCTTTCTCCTTTCGACATTTTTCAACCTGTTGTTTCATTCGGTTTTGTGCCATTAGTAGCCTATCTCTTAGTGTCCAGGTGAGCTTCTCCCGTTCTTGTGCCCATTCCCTTACCTCATGCGAGGTAACTGCTTCTGCAGTGGCTACCAGGGGGTTCGGAGGGGGCCGTCTATATGCAGCCTCATAGGGTGTCATGCCAATCGAAGAATGGAAGTTTGTATTGTACCACAATTTTGCTTAAGCCAAATAATGGCGCCATTTGTGTGGATACTGGAAGCACAAGCACCTCAAGTAAGTTTCTAAACACCGGTTGAGCCTTTCAAGGCTACACCTCAGCATTGTCTATCACCCTCAAACTGACGGACAAACGAAAAACTTACTTGAGGTGATAGGCAGTGTTGAGGTGTAGCCTTGCGGCTATTAGTGCGAAAAACTCTGTCCAAAACTAGAAGATCTTATCTCTATCGGAAACTATGCTCCTTGGGCATCCGTGTAGTCTATATATAGAAGCCAGAATTGCCTTAGCTACTTCCCTCGCACTGAAAGGGTGTCGCAGGGAAAGGAAATGTCCATACTTCGTCAATCTGTCAACAACGACTAATATAGTATCCTTCCCTTCGGATTTATGTAACGATTCGATGAAATCCTTGTTGATGTCCTTCTATACTTAGTGCGGCACTGGCAAGGGCTGTAAGCGCCCTGGGTACAACTATGCTCCTTGGGCATCCGTGTAGTCTATATACAGAATCCAGAATTGCCTTAGCTATTTCCCTCGCACTGAAAGGGTGTCGCAGGGAAAGGAAATGTCCATACTTCGTCAATTTGTCAACAACTACTAATATAGTATCCTTCCCTTCTGATTTATGTAACGATTCAATGAAATCCTTGTTGATGTCCTTCTGTACTTAGTGCGACACTGGCAAGGGCTGTAAGCGCCCTAGGTACTACTTATTTTCTGTCTTGTTTTGACCACAGATAGTACAATCTTGTATGAATTTTTCTAAATCCTTCTTCATTCCTGGCCAACAGAAGTGGCTCTTGATCCACTGGTATGTGTACTTTATTCCCTAGTGACCCTCTATTACCGAATCGTAGAATTGTGTCATCAGTTTCCCTCGGAGTAGTCCAGTTTTTTCAATACAAATTCTTCCCTTAAATCTCAATACTCCTTTATTATATATGTAATGCTATCGGATTCCAGATGTAGGGTGAGGGACCTAATTAGTTGCTCACAATTTGTATCACCTTTATAACTCTACTTCCTTCACCCATGCGGGTATTATAGTGGTAATAGCTAGAAGATTACCCTCCTTCCTGACCCTTCGAGATAGGACATCAGCTGCCTGATTCTCTTTTCCCTTTCTGTACTGTATAGAGTAATCCAATCCCATTAGTTTCAATATCCATCTCTATTGCATTGGTGTCGTAATTTTCTACTCTGACAGATACTTGAGGCTTTCATGATCAGTCTTGATCACTAACCCCTTGCTAGTTAAGTAGTGTCGCCATTTTTTAACTGCCATTAGTATTGCTAAGAATTCTTTTTCATACGTAGAGAGACTCATGTTCTTTCCCTTTATGGCCTTACTTAATGTCACGCCCCGAGGTCGAAACTGCGACCCGGGCTCGCCAACATATCCGCTACTTATACGGAAAACCCTGGATAGGCGCAGCGTCTAATCTGCAAAAAATAGTGCTACAGCTACACAAATATCAGAGCAGAAATAAACTGCTGTTAAATAAAATCCAACCACTGTACAACAGGAATAAAGTACAAGATCTGTCTCCCAAATATAAATAATTATCATACATCATCCTCAGATACAAAATCTATGAACCCAAAAAGGAAGGTAAACTAAAACAATAATACATCAGTCTCTCACAAATACAGGAAAGCTCTCAAAAGAGTAAATTATATAATAATCCAGCTGACTGTACTAAAAATCTCCAACCAGGGGTACAACTGCATTCCAAAGACAGGTAGGGATCTAGCTCGTGACTCCCTCGCCTCGAACAGCGGCAGAAGGATCAGCAACTCCCGCAGAAGACACTGCAAAAAAAAGGAGGAAAAAGAAAATAGGGGGGGACAACCCCTAATGGGGTACAACTACACTCCAAAGACAGGTAGGGATCTAGCTCGTGACTCCCTCGCCTCGAACAGCGGTAGAAGGATTAGCAACTCCCGCAGAAGACTGCAAAAAAAAGGGGTGGAAAAGAAAATAGGGGGGGACAACCCCCAATGGGCATGAGAACTACTAGTAAACCAGTAGTCCTCAGTGGGAAAATCTTCAAACTCCGACGTACTCACTAAGTCTACCAGAGACAAGAAAGGAAGTAAAGTGGTATGCTAAAAATAATCTGCTGATAAGGAAAACTATCACTACTATGCCTCTAATGCAGTACCGAATAAAAAGACTATGTATGCATCAGTGAATAATATCTGTCAATATAAACCTAATCAAATGGACCGGTATGAAACCCGGTACTGCCTGCCCTGCCGTCGAACTCGAGCCCAATAATTGATCGGCACACGACTCGATTTCAATGTAACCAACTAATCGGCACACGGCTCGGCCATAACGCCTACATCCGGAGTGGCACTCGAGGGTAGCGACCCGCACGAGTAAAGTAACCATGTCACAAGTATCTCAATACAGCAGGGCTTAGTCACGACTATGCTCAAAGTGGGAAACTTCGTCCACTAATGAAAACTCAACCCCAATCTGATGCAAAGATCAACATCCGGTCAACCGCCCAATATCTGCGGTTGCCGCAACACTCCACAAGTCCACAATCTGGTACAATAATCAACATCCGGTCAACCGCCTAATATCCGCGGTTGCCGCACAACCCACAAGTCCACAATCTGATACAATCTCTCTCAGACTTAATAATCTCGACTACACTATCCCAAATCCCTGGTCATAACCCAAGCAATATGAATCACATGACTAAGTAAAAAGGAGAAAAAGGAACAATTATGGTTTTTCCTAAGTCAAGTCCCAATATGATAGCGTAGCGATAAAAGATGGCCTATCTAGATGTCCATACATGCATGCATTTGTTCTCATTTGGAAGGAAATAAAGAGTAGCAATCATCATGATTCTCACATAACATGAACTTGGAAATAACCGACAACATTCATTTTCATTTTGAAGGGTTTAGGAGTCATGAACAACACTTAATTTTATAAGGAATAAATCTCAACATATAACCATAACTATCCTTTTTCATGAATGAACTAAAATCAATAGTAGGGATCAATCTCACATAAGCTAGATCAAGATCAATGAAGTAACTATTCTCACATAAATATCCAACCACCCTCACATGAACCATCCATTCTCACCTAAATGTAGGTTGATGATCAATTACCCAATAACTCTCACATAGCATAAGCTAAAGAAATATCGCCTATGATCAACATCACATAAGGTAGTGCAGCATTCACCGAGCTAATCATTCACACATGGATAGTCTAAGGATTAATTAACATCACATAAACATGGGCATTCAATCAAAAATCACCAAGGAATAGGGAAATTTCAACTAACTATAATCGGTGGAAATCCAACAGCCCGAGTGGATAAATCGTAACTTTAGAGGTACTCAACAACCCACCTGATAGCTCAACGATCCGAAGTCCGATCTAGATGAAATTCGGTGTGACCGATCTCCCGCCTGTTATGAATCCAACGCACCAAGAATCGCCACGAGATCACTATCGGATTGAATACAATCATCAAAACAAAATCGTCGCGCAGATTTTCGAAAAAATTCCAGCAATTAACCCCTTTGAAGATAGATTAAATATCTGAGTGCCATACCTCAATTTTACACTCCCAACAGCAAACTTAGGTTTACCTCTGTCCAAGAATCATCTTCCAAAGCTCAAGAATCCATCTTAGGCCCCTCTTAATTTTCCAATTTACGAAAAGGTCCAATGCTGTCCAAACATACTTCAAATTTTTAACGTAGACTTCTAGGTTAAATAGGGACCAATCCATACGGAATATTTTACTACAACCAAAAAGAAAAATGTTCACCTTGATTCTATGAATATGTCCAAACTTAAAAATTTCAAAAATAGCCACGGATTAACTCAAAATCTGCATCCCCAAAGTCCAATTATCAAAACAACATTCAAACACAATTTTGTTGTGAACATGAAAACAGTGGCTGAAAGATTGATAAAATTATCTAGGTAAACGAGCTCCAAATTCTGCAAGAAAGGTACCACTGGATTCCTCTTCGAGAGTAGATAAAGATCAAGCCAAAAAACACCAAAATCCATGGACAAATGAAAGAGAAATTTCACTTCAACTATCAAAAATCCAATCTGTGCACAAGTTCTTCAAAGAAGGCTAATAAACTACCAGAAAACTTTCAATCTAGGTAAAGTGGTACATACCAAAGTTATAGATCTTCGAGTCCTAAAGATTTTTCCACAAAAATCATCTCAAAATTCCACTCCTACAGTCCAGGGGAGGAAAAACACTGAGCATTGTCTAAAATCCCAGGCTGTGCACAAGGGTCCCAAAGATGGCTTAAAAATTTCAATAAAACTTAAGATCTAGCCATAGTGTTGAATACAAAAGTTATAGATCTACCTCTTGTGAAAATGCAGAACCAAAAATTAGGCCAAAACTCCAAAAGATGAGTTCTGTAGGGCTCCTGCACTGAAACGCGACGAAAACAAGATGAAAATGGCTTCAAGTGTTCTTCCATCTCTTGTGTGGCTATCAACACCACAGTGGCTCCCCCAATCTCCACCCAGATGGAGAAGAAGAAGGAGGAGATGATGAAGAAGCTCTGGTTAGCTCAGGAAAAATGGCTAAGTAGCAAAAATTTCGTAACAATGGAGAATGGGGCTATTTATAGGCCAAAAACTATTTGCAAATGGGGTTTTGAGGACATCCATGGGGAAGCAAAGTCGGCCGAAACGGGGAGAGAGAAGAGGGACACGCGGCAGCCATCCCTGCGCGCGTCCTGCGATCCGCCGCACCGCGTTGCGCCACGTGGCGCAACGCAGTTGGGTGGACGCCGCTAATCGCGGCGTGGCGCGTGTCCGCCGCCCGCGGGTGCACGCGCGCCGCGCCTGTCAGCGCGCCCCACGTGTCGCTGCCGTTCCAATCAAAGCCCGCCACGTGGCGATTTCGGTTTTGGCTGCGCCTGGTGCACACGCCCGGCTCCATGGACCGACCCGCATTGAATTGGGCCCCGTTTGGTCCAATTAGCCTATTTTGGCTAATTTTCGCGCGCTGAGTCCGTTTTTCGCATCTGTTTGCCGCGTTACAAATCCGATACACCAATAATAGGTGTTTTCTCACCACGGACCACCCGGCCAAGTAACACGGGAATTCGGGTCACCACACTTAAGAATGCAATCGGCTTTCCTTCCTGTGATAATACCGCACCTATTCATGTCCCACATGCATCCACATCTAAAGTGAAGGTTTTTGTAAAATCTGGCATAGCTAATACAGGTGTTGTTGTCATGGCTCTCTTTAAGCGATCGAATCTTGTGTTTCTTTTGTCCAAGCCTACTGATGATTCCATAGCCCTTAATAAACTTTTGATGGTATCTTGTCAATCCCAAGAATCCCTTTAGTTCCTTTACCGTGCTGGGAGGCGGCCAACTACTGATGGCTTCTATTTTAGAAAGATCTGTAGCCACTCCCTCAGCTGAGATTATATGCCCTAAGTAATCTACCTCCCTTTGTCCGAAGGAACATTTGCTACGTTTAGCGAACAGTCTGTTTTCCCTTAGCTTCTCCAAGACTAGTCTCAATTGCTCTACGTTGTCGCGACGATAAACCAAAATATCGTCGAAGAATACCAAGACAGATCTCCTTAGGTAAAGCCTAAACACATTATTCATTATTGCTTGGAAGGTGGCTGGGGCGTTCGTCAATCCGAAAGGCATTACTTTGAACTCGTAGCTTTCTTGATGGGTTCGAAACACAGTTTTGGATACATCTTCTGTGCTGACCCTGATTTGGTGATACCCCGACCTTAGGTCCAGCTTAGAGAACCATCTAACACCGCCTAGCTCATCCAGCAGTTCAGCTATAACCGGTATAGTGAACTTATCCTTAACTGTGAGTTTATTTAATTGTCGATAGTCGATGTACATTCTCTATGTTCCATCCATCTTCTTGACCAATAGCACGGGCGACGCAAAAGGGTTGTTGCTCGGTTGTATAAGGCCTTGTTCCAACATATCCTTAATCTGTTTCTCGATCTCTGTTTGTTGCTCGAAGGAGTATCTCTACGGTCGGATGTTCACGGGTGCTGTTCCAGGTATTAAGGGTATGCGATGATCTTGGGACCCTTGAGGAGGTAGTTCCTTAGGGTCCTCAAATAGATCTGAATACTGATCTAGCACCTTTAGTACTACCAGGTCTAACACTTGCCTCTTCCCCCCTCCTTCCATAAGCAAGCAGTGATTTATCACGCAACAGTCGGCTCCTCTTACTTCCTAATACCATTGTCTAGCCTTTATTAATTTTAATTTGGCCCCTTCCGTCAAACCCTTGAGTACTAGCTGTTGCCCCTCCCTAGAAATAGTTATAGAATTTTGTTGGAAATCAAATGTTACTCGGTCGTACGATTTGAGCTAGTCAATACCTAATACCATGCTGGACCCCTCCAGTCTAATGACCTGTAGGTCTTTTTTAAAGTTGCGTCCTTGCATCATCCAGACGAACTTGGGGCATTTTAATTTGCTCAACAGCTTCCGTCCGTTGGCCATGGTCACTGTTAGGGACGGCACCAATACCATTTGGGTTCTTATCGCTTTGGCCGTTTGAAAGTCGATGAAGCTGTGTGTACTCTCGTATCGATTAATATGATCAGTATTTTGCTTTTGGATTCCCTTTGTATTTTAATTGTCTTGCTATTTTTTGCTGCTCAAAGCATGTACAGAGACTCCCATTTCCTGTTCCTCCCCTTCTGCTGACTCTTCGAATCCCCATTCTCTTCTAATCCATATCCATCAGATAAGCATTCCTCATTATAGACTTCGAGGACCACATTCTCCATCCCTTGTAGCGCATTGAGACTTTGTGTGAGCATCTGTGTCCCGGATGATACTTATCCCCACATCTGAAATAGTCCTGCGGCTCTCCTTAGTTCAATGAGTTGCTTGCCCCTAAGGTTTGAATTGGCGAGGTCTCTCTGCTAGTTAGAGGATTGGGGTTTGGTGGGCTCCATTGACTTATTGTTGTTGGCCTCTGGTTGTGACTTCACATATGTGTAGGGCAGTCCTGGTGGCCGGGCACTAACTCTTCCTTTCCTATTCATGATGTTTAAGGCCCTTTCGTGCAGTTTCTCTTGTTCGTACGCCTCTTCTAAAGAATTTAGGTGTGCAATGTCCATGAAATGAATCAGTTCTTCCTTGAGTCCGTTGATGTAAGGATTGCACTGCAATAATTGTTCCTCGGTGATGTAAAGATTGTACTGCAATAATCGACTCCTTAATTCCTCAAACCTTTCTTGGTACTTCTCCACGGTTCCTTGTTTCTTGGGGTTTTTGAATTCCCGTATGAGGTACCTTTCCCCTACTTGCGAAAACCTCCTACACACTGCTTCTAAGAACTCCTTCCACGACATTTTGGGTCTATTGATAAAATATTCTTGCTTTCATGTCCGAGACTTACCCACTAGATGCATGGTAACAATGTTAAGCCACTGAGCTCTCGCGGAATCTTGAAAATTTTGAAATATTGCTCGCAATTCTCGATCCAAGCCCTTGGATGCTCTCCACTGAAGGTTGGAAATTCTAATTTAGGGTATGGTATGCATTTATGTGAGCTTCCCAGTGATTACCCCTATGCAGTCTATTATTTTCTTCCTAAGAATCAGTATCCCTTTTTGGTGTTGATAACAGTCCCTTCCTTTTACTGGCCTTGCGCTCCAACATGGTATCACTGCCCCCTAGTTTGTGATGCATATCATTCTGATCATGAGGGTTTTTTCTATTCTGGATCGTGGTTTTGCGAGGTAGAGAGCGAGGTGGTTAATAATTTTTGTAACTCGTGCTTTTTAGCATTGTCTCTCAATACTAACTCATGTCTTTTGGTGGCCTCTATTTGGAGTGATTCGTAGTGCTTTTGCTCTGTTTCTTTGATCTCCGCTATTTGACTGGTAAGGTCCCCTTCCTTCCATTGGTAATCATTGGTGAGTTCTTGCATTTTCTCTTTTTAATAAATGCAGGTGCTCGCTCAACTCTTTCAACCTTGTTCTTTCTACCATTTTGCTTGTTGATGTATACCTGAATCATCGCGAGAGTCCCTCAGCCACCATTAGGAACAGATAGGGAGAGAGGGGGTCCCTTTGTTTCACCCCTCGCTTAGTCTTGATCAAGTTAGTAGCCTCCCCCTTCACCAGCACCGCCACCTTAGCGTTTCGGATGCATTCGTGTATCCACTTACACCACAAAGCGTCAAAGGCCCACCACTCCATAATCTTCAGTAGGAAAGATCAATTGATCCTGTCAAACGCTTTTTCAAAGTCCACTTTCACTCCGACCCCCTCAGACTTAGACTTGTAGCACCACCCAACTAGCTCGCAGGCCTTCACAAAAGCATCAGAGATATTTCGCCCCTCGAGAAAGGCGGATTGGGACTGAGAGATCAGTTTCTGTAAGACCGGCGCTAACCTATTGGCCAAAACCTTTGAAATAATCTTCTGTATCCCATTAAGGAGGCTAATCGGCCGGAAAAGAAGAAAGTCTTGAGTATAGAAAAGAAGAAATTACTCTTAAAGATTTGAGAAAGTCTTGAGTATAGAAAAGAAGAAATTACTCTAAAAGATTTGACCAACCATCTTCGCATAGAAGAAGAATATCGTATGCAAGATGCCAGAAAGGAGCAAGATGCTCAATATGCCAAAGTTCATGTGATGGAGGACGAATATAACAAGACCCATCAACTCACAAAAGAAAATCGAAAGAGAGTCAAGCATCCGATCAACCACAAAACGACACATAAGAAAAAGAAAGGTGCATGCTTTCATTGCGGTAAACCAGGCCATTACAAAAAGGAATGTCGGTTTCTCAAAAGAGAAAATGCACCGGATTCCAAAAGGAATTTTGTGGCTATGATATCCGAGGCTAACATTCTTGAAGATGACGGAGCTTGATGGATTGATTCGGGTTCTACAAGGCATGTGTGCAAGGATAGAAGTTTATTCAAAACCTATGATGCATTGGAGGATGGAAATATTCTCTGCATGGGCAATTCTTCAACAGCACAAATCAAAGGAAAAGGCAAGGTGGAACTCGAGTTCACATCAGGAAAAACTCTCTCTCACCGATGTGTATCATGTACCCAAAGTTAGGAAGAACCTTATTTTTGAAAGTCTTCTTAATAAATTTGGGTTCAAACTTGTATTTGAGGCCGACAAATTTATTTTGTCGAAGGGTGGAATTTTTGTGGGAAAAGGATATTTGTATGAGGGCATGTTCAAACTCAATATTATTAGTAAAATAAATGTTTTTGCCTATATAGTTGATTCTTTTTTATGGTATAATCGCTTAGGACATGTTAATTATAGAAGATTACATGATATGACTAAGTTAGAATTAGTCCCTAATTTTGATAGTAAATTGGAAAAATGTAAAACTTGCACGCTTACTAAAATTATTAGAAAACCGTTTCCTAAGATTGATAGATGTTCTACTCTACTAGATTTGGTGCATAGTGATGTTTGTGACTTACATAGTTCTCCTACAATAGGTGGAAAGAAATATTTTGTTACATTTATTGATGATTTTTCTAGATATTATTATGTTTATCTTTTACGGAAAATGCTACTTGTACACCCCATTTGGGGGTGTGCATCACACACCCCACCCATCCAATGGGTATCTTTTACGGAAAATGCTACTTGTACACCCCATTTGGGGGTGTGCATCACACACCCCACCCATCCAATGGGTGGGGTGTGGTGAGGGGTCACTTCACAATTTGTGAAGTGACCCCTCCACCCTTAGATGGGTGGGTGTAAGATGTACACCCCCTTTGGCGGTGTACATGTAGCATTGCTCATCTTTTACATTCGGAAAATGAAGTGCTAGATAAATTTAGAATCTTCAAATTTGAAGTTCAGGTGAAATGTGAGAAATGGTTAAATGCCTAAGATCAGATAGAGGAGGAGAATGCTATGATCCAACCTTCTTTGAGTCTATTAGTATTGTACATGAGACCTCTGCACCTTATACTCCACAACAAAATGGAGTTGCAGAAAGAAAAAAATAGAACATTAATGGAAATGGTCAATGTTATGCTTTCTAACTCTGGATTAAGTTATGAATGGGGTGAAGCTTTATTAACAGCTTGTCATTTACTAAATAGAATCCCAACAAAAGGAGTAATAAAATTCCTTATAAATTATTCAAGGCAAGAAAGTCTAATTTAATTTATTTAAAAGTTTGGGATTGTAGAGCGATTGTAAGGGTTCCAGAACCTAAAAGAAAGAAGCTGGGCGAAAGAGGAATTGAGTGCATATTTATTAGGTATGCACAACATAGTAAAGCATACAGATTTTATGTGATTGAACCGAATGACTTCATTGAAATCAACACGGTTTTTGAATCTAAAGATATCGTATTTGATGAAAATAGATTTGTTTCAATTCCTAGATCCAAAGAACTTATTGTGAGCAAAGAATCCTGTAATGAGAAAAATAATCTTGAAATTGAAATCCCAGAACTTAGAAGAAGTAAAAGAGTTAGATATACTAAAACATTTGGACCAAATTTTTATACTTTTCTGGTTGAGGGTAGTAGAGAAATGATTAAAGAAAGTTTTCAAATTTGTTTAAACATTGACTCTGATCCCACAACATTTGAGAAGGCAATGAAATCTCCTAATGTCGCTTTTTGGAAAGAAGCGATAAATGATGAAATGGACTCAATCATGGCCAACCAAACATGGAAAATAACTGATCTTTCTCCTGGATGTAAACCCATTGGGTGCAAATGGCTTTTCAAAAAGAAAATGAAAGTGAATGGCATCATAGATAAATTTAAGGCAAGACTAATTGCCAAAGGGTGTACACAAAAAGAAGGTATTGACTATTTTGATACTTACGCACCTGTTGCCAGATTAGCTACTATTTGAATTTTGAAATACTTAAAAAGACAATGGACTATGAAATTTTCTATAGTGGATATCCAACATTATTAGAAGGTTATACAGATGCCAGTTGGATAACAGATCTAGAGGATCATGCATCCACAAGTGGGTGGATATTTTTATTAGGTAGAGGTGCGATTTCTTGGGGTTCCAAGAAACAAACATGTATAGCGGATTCTACCATGGCAGCGGAATTTATAGGACTAGCATCTGCTAGTAAGGAGGCGGAATGGCTAAGGAATTTATTATATGAAATTTCACTTGGGCCAAAACCAATGCTGCCGGTATCACTACATTGTGATAGTGAAGCTATGCTCTCAAGAGTATATAATCAAGTATATAATGGGAAGTCAAGATATATTGGATTAAGACATAGCTATGTAAAACAATTAATATCAGATTGCATAATTACCATTGATTTTGTGAAGTCAAGCGAAAATTTGGCCGACCCGTTGACTAAGGGACTTCCAAGAGCATTGATATGGGATGGGTCTCAAGCCTATATTACAAAATCACCAATGATAGAAACTCAACTTAACACTTGAAACATCATCGAGTCTTAAGTTCAATGAACCAAAATATATCATATGGAGTGATTGCAAGCACTATAATATAAAATTTCCATCCCATATAAAGTGCTTGGTATCTGTATTGAAAAGGAAGGTTGAGCAAATGAGACTCTTAATAGACCTATAGTAGTATTTTACTGAAGTGTTAAATACGGGATACTTCCGATAGAGTCTTATCTATATGAATGTGAAGTGCGGCAGCTTCTAGGAGTTAAAGGCTTGACTCTGACAGCATTCATGAAAACAGGATGCAGACACAAGGCCATAAAAGTGTCGGGAATAAAATAGAGGCACTCGATTGATTATAATTTCTATGTGTGCGATATGTCCGGTTATTCAAAAATAATTGTTGGTTCAAAGACTCATCTACCATTCAATTATGGCTAACTTTGATGTTTCTTCACTAACTGTAGGTTCAAGTTGTCAAAAATTTTATTTTGACAACTTGAACCTATGCATAGAATTTTGTAAAGTTGTCAAAAATTTTATTTTGATTCTTCTTGAATATATTTTGCTTTATTTTGATTTTGCATTTTGATGTATTTTAAAAATTGGTAGGGAATTGTAAGGAAATTTTTAAAATAATAATATCATTGTCAGGAAATTTTTAAAATAATATCATTGATTCGTCTTTTGGCTTTTTGGTCAATGAATACAACTCTTAGTGGATGAATGGATCTCTTCGTAAAGAGATGTATTTCTAATCAAAGGGTGTGACTCTTGGTAAAGAGATGTGACTCTTGGTAAAGAGATGCGACTCTAATCAAAGGGTGTGACTTTTAGTAAATGAATGTGAATGGATGTGATTCTTAGTGAAAGGATATGACCTTTAGTGAAAGGGTTAGGCATGAAAAAACACAACTTTATAGTATGTCTCTTCGTGAATATGTCCGTTGGAATTTATTCGTACATTCAATAAATTTGATCAAATAAATCAAAATGAAAAGTCACTTAAACACCTGTTCGTAGTCTATATAAACCCTTAGCGTTGACTACTGAAGAACAACAGTTGAAAAGAGTTCAAGTCTCCATTCATAATAATTTTTTTGTTGTTTCTTATTTGTTTCTCTTCGACAACTTAATCGAGTGAGTGCTCAAAGGTCCAATTTCGTGTGTGCAAACGTAATTGGGGTTTATGCTTCATTGTATCCTAGGAGGCTATTCGTTGACCTGTTGCACACCTAATTGATCAAACGGTGGGGACGGATTAAGTCTTAAGGAGAGTGGCTTTGCTACACACCTTGAAGCCCTTTTCATCTTTCTACTTTATATACACTTTTGTTCCAACAGAAATACCCCCCCAAACCCGTGTTTGAAGTGAAGCGAGTAGAAGGCTGCGTCTCAACATGCATCAATAGCACCTCTTTATAGGAGGGGCGTCCAGGGCACAGGAGATCCACGCTCCCCGAAGACTTCTTTCCCAGGTGCAAGAGCTCCTTCCCACCATTAACATCAGGCCTCCCTAACTTACCTCTTCCGAGTTCCAAATTAACACCATCTTCATCAACCGGCCTAACACTCCATCCTAACTTAGCATTCGGAGCCCCGAGACGCCCACCCCCCTCAATAAGTTCTAGACCTACCTCATCTGCCCACCTCACCCTCTTGATAATTCTTTTTTGCTTCCTCTCAACAGGGTCTTGGCCACCTTTAGTGCAAGTCCTCACAGCAATAACTCCTCCAGTGCACTCCCTACTCCTCCAGCTAGGTTTCCACCTCCCAGCCTCTTCGCAGGAAGCAGCACGATATTGCTCAATCTTCATCTTTTGGTCATTACTTTGCCGGTGGAAGTCTTTTTACTACCATAATTGTTAGCATCAAGTTTTCCACTTTTGTTAACGTCCGAAATGATTTGCTTGGAGGCAATGTCAAATTGAATATATGGGGTGCACAGAAAGGTGTATCCAGTTACACACCACATTCACCTATTGGAATGATTTTGCAGTGACAACTTTAATTAGATAATGAAAAGTAGACCATTAAGTGTGTAGATGGAAAGTTGTTAAGCTCATAATCATATTTATACTACCCTTGGCTAATTTTGAAGTTAATTGAGTTGCATAAACCTAGTATAAGGTACTACACGTAGATAAGATTTAGGGGAAAAAGAACATTATTGGAAGTAAAATTTCCTGCTAATTTGAATTTATAATCACATTAGCTTAGTTTATATACAGCATGCATTCCACTCTTTATGCCAATATTGATCCAGTTTATCAAAAGAATAATTGACTGACAGGTTTGGTCATGCTATATGCAGCTATGAAACCTCAGCATTCCTCGAATTTAGGCTTTAGTAGGTGGTAGACAACTTGCTTGATCTATTTAGAAATACAACTTTTTCCTTTAAACAAAAAATAAAGCGAAAGAAGCCTAAGGGATTAATATACAAAAGAGCACCAACATACTTCCGTTGTGTCTACACTTTACTCTTTTTTTTCTTTTGAAGGGAAAAAACTTTGAAAATGAAGTTCAAAAAGTTCAACATGCGAGGTCGCCTTCGAGGAAAATTCAAGGGCAGTGTTCATTGGAAACTTTACATTTGTAGATCTTGTAGCATAGAGATGTGAGAGAGCTTACGTGGAGTGCTTTCTACACTACATTAGCATCATGATGCTGAGAACATATATCAGTTTATCTGCTTCTGAAGTTTTGGTTTGAAAAGGTAGTCTCAATTTTCTCTCAAAATTGGTAATCAATTTTATGAAAATCTGCAAATTTTATGTTCTATATAGGAATTATTAGATATACAAACAAAAAAAGGGTCCAAGGATACTATAGAGAAATTTGCCACCCCTCATTCTTGCCTTCAAGTTATCTATCAATAACAATTAGGGCATGTTTGGTCTGTAGGATTTGAGTCTTGAAATGAGAATCGGAATGATCCATTTCTATTGTTGGTGTTTGGTTTGAAGGATTGACATTCCAATTTTCATTTTGGAGGGAATCGAACCCCTGCAAAATGATTCCCACCATGGAGGTGGAATCAACTTTGAGGGCATGTTTGGTTTAAAATGTGGATCGAAATCGGAACAAGAATCGGAATGGAAAACGGGAGGATGAATCTCTTTCTGGAAGAGATTGAGAAAAGAACTCTTGTTTTTTTTCCCTGACAATTATTTAAATTCAAATATTAATCTAATTTAATTTTAAAACAAATTATAATTTCAAATTTGAATTATGGATTCAAAATTTAATTTTTAGGGCTTTGTTTGGTTCACCCATTTTATACTATGAATTTGGAATGAGATTCACTAATTTCTAATTTCAGAAGTTCAAATTTAAATTCTAATATAAGTTTGATATTTGAATTTACTTTGATATTTAAATTGAGTTTAAACTTGAATTTGAATTGTAAATTCAAATTTTAAGTTCAAATTGTGAGTTCAAATTTGGATTTAAATTTTGATTACGAATTTGGATAGAAAATTTAAATTTTAATTAAAATTTAAAATTTTGGATTTCAATTTGAATATGATTCCGATTCTGATTTCTCGTATAAATCATACAAATTAGGAGTTTTTATCGTTCCATTTTCGATTCCGGCCCATTCTCAATCCTATTCTAATTTCAATTCCTATTTTGAACCAAATGAGCCCTTAGGTGTTATTTGGTTGGGGTGTAAAGGGGGAATAAGGGGGTTATCCCCCCCTTATACCCAAACGAGATTTTTTTATAGGTCGGAACAAGCTTGTTCCCACCCACTTGCACGTTTTTCAATATATAATTTTTAAAATTTATAAATTTTTAAATTTATAAATGGTTAAAATTTATTAGTTTTATAATTTTTAATTTATTTAAAATTATCTTTTTTTTTCAAATAAATTAAATTTTTTATATACAAAAACTAACTTAAATAATACAAATTATGATTAAATTTTTTTAAATAGATTTTTAAGGTAAAAATTTTATCCACTCTATTCTATTTATTCTTTATTATCAATCCAAACACAAATTTTTTTATACCTGGTACTAACCTAATACCCAACCAAACACAAAATTATAATAATTCCTGCCTGTTCCTAAACTAAATAATACAAATTATGATTAATTTTTTTTAAATACATTTTTAAGGTAAAAATTTTATCTACTCTATTCTATTTATTCTTTATTATCAAATTTTTTTTAAAATTTTATTAATTTTAAAATTTATACACTCTTTTAAATTTTTAATTTTAATTTTTAATAAATTTATACTAAATTTTTAAAATTTTAAAATTTATACCAATTTTTATATACAAAATTTTGAATTTTTAAAAATTTATAAAGTTTCGAAAACCAAAAAAAATTAATAATTTTTTTTATATATAAGTAAAATATAAATTTTAATAATTTTTTTTAATAAATATCTTAAATTAAATATTTAAAATCATACTAGTAAAATTTTTATCTTAAATTAAAAATTTAATCCCCTCTATAATTCTTATTCTTCTTTAACTTACTAAGCATAATTTTTCTTATCTCCGGTACGACTTTTATACTCAACCAAACACAAAATTACTTTAGTTTCTGTTTGTACCTGAACTTATACCTATTTTGGGAATAATCAATTTTCGCTTATACCCAAACCAAACGCAGCCTTAGTGACTTAATGATTTAAACTGATATTCAAAGATTAGAATTATGAATTTGATCTTAGATCGCTTCTAATATCAATGTAGCACATCAGGAGTCTGCCTACAAGCTTGTGCAGGAAAGCGTGTCATGTTTCTCCTTCATTGCACGCAGCCAATCCTACGAGCCTTCTCGATCACAATGATAATTTTTGTGATGATTCTTGTTCTTTCAAAACTTGCCGTTTGTTGAGTTTCGTATGAATCAAACCTTTCTTCCACCATTCAAGATTTTCTAGGCATGAATGGTGGTAATGAAAGTAAGGTTCTCTCTCTCTCTCTCTCTCTCTCTCTCTGGGATACACAAATTTTGGATGGAGTCCAATTCTATAGATTAGTCCATAATTATAGAGTTGTTCTAATATGCTAGAGATGACAATGATGGGATCCGATCCTTTCTGATGCTTACCTTAGTTACTCCAAGGGGTAGCGAGATTATCATTCATATTACACTGCAGAGATTACGTGAAGGTCGAGCCCATCCATGGGTGCACCTGATTCTTCTCCAACCAAATGCTCAATACGAAGGCTTCACACTTTCTTGCAAATACCTATGGTTGTGGTATTTACTTATACATAGTGATTATTTAATTTGTGCTTGGGAATAAGGAGAAAAGTCTGAAAGTTCCCTTGATTGTGCCTTTTATCTTTTGCTTTGATCCAGTACGTTGTTCACTGATTTAGGTAGCAATCAACTATGCTGCAGATGGAAGGTATGGCTGGCCGGAAGCAGCATCGTACGATGCCATTCATGTGGGTGCGGCAGCTCCTGAGATTCCCCAAGCTCTGCTTGATCAATTGAAACCCGGTGGGAGAATGGTAATTCCTGTAGGCAACATCTTCCAGGATTTGCAAGTGATTGATAAGAGGCCTGACGGTTCCATCAACGTCCGTAGCGAAACATCCGTGAGATATGTTCCACTGACAAGCCGAGCTGCCCAGCTTCAGAACTACTGATTTGCTAAGTGGTATATGTTTTCCGTGTCATTAGATATAATAATAGAACATACAAGTCGTAAGAATGTACAGTATACTATAATGTGTAGTTTCGAATCATCTTTCATGTTTGTCGGCTTGTATTTCCTATCTGCTTAATGGTCCTTGTATTTTCAAAGATAGATTTTGTGATGATAAGAACTACGTGTTCATAGTTTTAATCGATGGCCCTTATAGTGCACCACATAACCGCTACATGGATTTATTTACCTTGGCCTTGTTGAGTTTTGCTTTTATGACTGGAAATGCAGTTCTTATATTCCTTAGGTGCGTTTACTGGGAGAAAAGAAAATTTGCTTTTAATGATTCTTTTCTTAAATTGGTGTTTCTGGTTGCAGTTAAACGAATTATGGTTGGGAATTTAACTGTTACGACAAATGCACAATAGAAATGAAAAACAGCGGTTGTGAAGATGGGAAACCACAGTACAGTAAAAAAAAAATAGAATGCAAGAATTTACATAGAAAACTTTTTGTAGGATAAAATTATGGGCAAAGGAGGAGAAAACTAAACTATCCAAAAAAAAAGAAAAAAAAAAAGGAGTTTAATTTTTGGAAATTACAATCTAAAATAAGGCCTCTAGGGCAAAAGAAAGAAAAATAACCCATTTGTTCCTTAAAGGGTTTGGTAGAATCTAGTAAAATTTAATTAAATTTAGATTTTAAAAATTTTTAAATTACAATGTCCAAAAGGGAGAAGTAATCTGATGAACAGGAACATTACTTAAATAATTTGGCAATGCCGAATCTAATGATAAAGTTTAATAATTTGGCAATGCTGAATCTAATGGTAAAGTTAATTTTTAGATTTGGGTATAGTTAGTACGCGGACAGAATTAAGTTTGGAGAGTTTATATATAATTATGCATATTTGAAGTTTATATACGTGTAAGAGGTTAGAAAATTTTAGATCAAGATTTTCTAATATTCTTCTAAATGTTTTTATGATCTTTCTCGGCAATGCAAGCAATCGGCAACTCCCGATAAAAAACCTGCAACCAAGAGACCCTAGCCTCTGTCCGTACAGACTGGACCTTTTGGGAGCATGTGGTTTGCACGAAGGACGCAACTTCCTTTCTCTTCCTTTCTCCTGTACCACAGGTGAGTGGGTATGAGCGCGACGTGAGATTACGACTATCCAACTCAGTTATTTATATTACGTTTCCTTTAGTAGTTCAAGTTCAGTTAGTTATTTGAATGGACATGAATTTGGTTTTATATTTATCAAATCATATATTAATTGAATTGAATATTCATATATATTATGTGATGTACTGGTTAGAAGTTCTTAGTTGTCTAATAAATAATTTTTAAATAAATTATGTGTTGTGAATGCTTATTCTGATTATTATTATTGGATTTGTATGTCGTACAGATATAGGAGAAACTCTATGTTTGTGACGGATTTGTTTTGTTCCAAGATGAAGCTAAAAAAAAAAATTCCTTATTTTTCATTATTCTGATCTCAAAATAATTTTTAGTTAGGACTTTGGGACGTAACAGATTTTTTTCAATATTATAGCTGATTTGTAATGCTGAGCAACACATACATCTATTTTTTTTCACAAATTATTCTTTCAAAATTTGTCATATCCCGAAGCTTTTGGTGAATCAAGGAACATAAAATCAAAGTCGATAACCAAAATTTGAGGCACATTTAACAAATCTTTACTTTGAGCCAAAATTCCATTTAATTGAAGCCGCAATTATAATTATCCACCTTCTCCACAAGCCCCTAAGCGCAAACCAATCAATAATTATTACTAATCAACTCCAAGCAATGCTTGAATTTGAGAGGAGGAAGAGGCATTATCAACATAACAGCAGGATTCTCTTGAGTGTTAATTTTATTTGTTTCAATCACACCTTTACTAATTTTCTTCACATACAAAGTGATATTTGATATCAATATATATTGTAGAATCTGGCAAATTTAATTTGAATTTAATTAAATTTTGGCTATGAACATTTTTAAGGTTTCGACAATTTATTCATTTTTTGGATGAAGTTGCTTATCGAAAACAACTTCAATGAAATAAAAACGTTACTTAAATGATTAGGCAGTGTCGAATCTAGTGGTGTGTTAGTTTTCAGGTTTGGGGATCATAGGCTTGCAATTGGGATATTTTTGGCATATCACTAATCAGCAATTTTTAAGTTTTCGCAAAAAATTTTATATTTTATGTGTGGATTTGCGTGAAACTTGATGGGTAAGGATATTTTCGTGATATTTATCCACTAGAAAAGTCTTACTTTAAAATTTCAAAATTTGAGGGGCTTATGCACAATTTTGCATATATGCGGTATGTAAAGTACTGGATTTTCAGCAAATAAATAAATAAAATAAAAATGATATGAAATACCATTTTTATAAAAATGGGAAAGTAAAGAATATTTGGAAGCGAGTTGGGCCCAAATCTGGATTAAAATGAGAGTTCTGAAATTTTATTGGAGAAAAGGGGCCCAGATTTTTAGTGAAAAATTCACAGTGTCAGAAAATTTCGAAAAAATTACGGGAGCCCCGTAAATATGTTTTAAGACCATAGAAAAAGTTTCGCGTTGATCGGAGGCCGGATAGTGAGAACGGGCTCCGCCAACAATGTCAGAAAATTTTGAGAAAATTTGGGGAGCTTCGTTATTATGTTTTAAGGTTACAGTAAAAATTTCGAGTCGATCGGATACCCGGATTGCGAGAACGGGATCCGCCAATGAATCTAGATACAGGGAGGTTTCGGGCCGGTGCGGAGACCCCCAAGGCAAAAAGTGACTTGTAGTTGTCTCAAATTGGATTAATTAATTATTTAATTTAATTGGTAATTAAAGCTTGTGAAGAATTAGAGAATAAAAGAATATAAGTGATGGTTTTAGATAAGGGAGTGGAATATGTAAATTGGTTTTTAGTGAGAGTTGAATATTTTGTGTGCATTTAATGCTCCCAACTACTCCCCCCACCTCCCTTTAATTAGCCTGTGGCTAATTAATTACGCCACTTCACACATTCTTCCTCCTCTCTGGAGCAGAGGATTTGAGTGGGAGCAGAGAAAAAAAAATGAAGAAAGGGAAAAGAGAAGGAAGAAGGAGGATATGAGAGAAGAAAGGATGGGAAGTGAAGTGTATACTTGTGTTGGTGTGGTCCTGCTGTGTGCAAGCCGGAGGAGTCGTGCGCGCGCGCCGAGCTTCCTGCCGGGTAAGTGGCAGTTTCTCCATGTTTTGGGTTTTTGGATTGTTTTTCCTGTATGGAATTAATTAGGATTGGAGTGGGTTGTGATGTTTGGGGTTTTTGGAGTGTTGGAGTTGTTTTGAGTGGCTTGCTGTCCACTTTCGGCCAGCAGCAAGCGCACGCGCTGCAGCCCTAGCGGGCGCGCGCATGCGGGCACGCGGCTGGTCCAAGCGGCCGCGCAGTCGGCCCGGGCACCGCGCGGCATGCGCCTGGGCAGCGCGCAGCGCGCGGGCACCGCGTGGGCGGCAGCAGCGCGCGCGGTTGCCGCGGCTGTTGCGTGCGGCCATCGAGCTAGCGGGGGGCTGTGTCCGGTGTGCTGTGCACGCGCACGCCGAGGCTGTGGGTCGCCCGAGTGTCGCTTGGATTTTTGTGGATTGTTTTTGACGCGGCTTTTGTCCCTTTTGCTCTCACAGGACGGCGCCAATTGTGGCGGATTTCGACGAGGCGCGTGTGTAGCTCGAACCGGCTGATGATGCTGAGGATGGTGATGAGGAATCCTTTTGTGTATATTGTGAGCCACATGTAATTTTGGGCTTGTAAGTATGCATAGGAGTTTGAGGTGTGCTGTGGGATCCTTGTGAAGGATTTACATGTATGCAAAATGGATTTGTTTATAATTGGGTTGTGAGAGCCTGTATTTTGTTCGGGCTGTGAGTTGTTCTTGTGTGAGCATGTGGAGCTTGTGGAGGGTAGTCGGTTTTTGTTGGTAAATTATGCTTTGTGAGTTGTTGGAACTACCTGTAGAGTGTGGGTATTTTAAGTAAATGTGGAAGTGAACATGAAATTTCTAATGGCGCTGTAGGTGGCTATATGATTTATTTTGAGGGTGTTGTAATATTGTGGAGTGTACAGTGGGATATTTTGAGGTGCAGATGGACTTAATGGTTGTAATGGTGGATTTATTAGGTGAGCAATTATTTTGTTAGTGAGCAGTTTTTTTTTTATGTAAATTGGAAGTATGTAAATGAAGCTTGTATTTAATTGCAAGCTGTGATTTGTGGTGGACTTTTGATGAATTTAGTAGTGATTGGTTGTGGTGGGTACAGATGCACTTGAGAGAGAGTAGGTGGATTTGAGTTAATGGATTGTGTTATGTGATCTTGATTTATTGTATGCATATGGAGCCTGGGCAGTGTGAAGTTTGTGCTGAGTATGTGGGTTCCATGTTGAGGACTATGTGTACGTGTGTGTGTGTGTGTACATGGGTGCTTGGTGGTGTTGTGAACCTTAATTAAGCATGTTGATGGATGAAGGACTTGCTTTAAGCAGGGAGCAATTTAAAATTATTGGAATTATGGAATTGTGTATATGTGATCTGGAATCATTATGTGCATGTGAGCATAATGTTGGAGATGTATTTGAGGACTTTTGTATTTTTGTGAGTGTGCTTTTGAT
>CM054954.1:8208954-8274394 GCA_029168755.2 Tillandsia fasciculata
GGAGGACATTGTATGATGATTATCTGTATTTGAGGGAATGGATATTGTACTCTATTTCTTGATATTATCAGTAATTGGATTTTATTTTACAGCATTTTATTTCAGCTCTGATATTTGTGTAGCTATAGTACTATCTTTTGCAGGTTAGACGCTTCGCCTATGCGGGTTTTGGCATAGGTGGCGGATCTGTTGGCGAGCCCGGGTCGCAGTTTCGACCCCGGGGCGTGACAGATTAAGTTGGTATCAGAGCTTAGGGATAGGTCAATTGGGACTGTAGAAACCCTAGGCTTATGGTTGGACCCTAGGATGACTTCGTGAGAGTCGTGAGTTTTGCGAGAGTCCTGATTGAGTTTTATACCTCTCCCAAGGGATGGGATGGGTGATTGGCATGTTTATTCTCCTAAGCAATTATGTTGGCTGCAGACAACATAATGCGGCGGAACGGTTGACATGCTCTAGACTCTCGCCGGATTGGGTCGAGTTTTGTTTTGTGCTGTGGTGCAGTTGGTCGTGGTGAGCGGTGTCTCCCCGACGCGTTGTGCGGATTGGTGCGCACTCGTCGCAGCAGTGGAGCTTGAGCGGATTGTTTTGGGGCCGGATATCCGGATTGAGGTTAGAGAGCTTCAGGCCCCGATGGCAGGATTGTCAGAGGTATATCAGCGGCAGAGTGAGCCGCTGGTCTAGGTGACACAGTTGTCGGAGCAGTGGGCAGCCCGACAGTGTTTTTCTCCTGAGACCACCTGGTTATGTATCCTCAGCGGCAGTGATTTCTGAGGCGCCGATGGAGCGAGTGGCCCCTCCGTGCTACTGTTTTGTGTCGAGCACCGAGGTGGGTGGATAGCTGACAGTGGATGAGTTGTGGGACATCATGATGGATGGAGCCAGTTTTGGCAGATGAACCCCCTGATTTATGGATTGGAGTTGGAGCCTTTGGAGGCAAAATCGTGGTTGGTGGTGATGGAGTGATTAATTGAGGGTCCCCCTGTGCTGGGAAGTTTATGCAGTTGTTGAACTGTACGCTCCAGGTTTCGAGGGACGAAGCGCGTAGGATGCGTGCGACTGGCAGTGGATTGCGCCAGAATACCTTTTTTGTTATCTGATCCCTCTGTTTGGATTTTGGATTTTGGATGCCTCGATGGAGTAGGCATTGTGTGTGGAGCGTACTGTTGCAGTTCCTGTGGATAGGGATCTGCCGCCAGAGGCGAGTTCTGGATTGAGGCGCCTGGCGCTAAGTGTTGGGGGACAGATCGGTTGGCTGTGGCACTTTCGTTTTCCTTTCTGGATGGTGGACATCCTTGTGGACGGATTATGTAAAGCTTACCCAAAGGAAGGTTACCCTTTGTGATTATTAACCTGCATGTTTGGGGTACAATAGATGTGCTTGAGGGGTGAGCTGAGTAAGGATAATTGAATGAGGAATTGCAGGAATTAATTGTGTTTTGTTATATGACGATTGCGATAATGGATTTTCTGAGATGTCAGAGGTCAGGTGGACCCCGGTGGCAGCATCAGCATCGTTCATCAGAGTGGCGCAGCGGTAGCGTGGATTGTTGTCTGCGAAGAGCTTTATTCCTTGCCTCAGTGTGAGCAAAGGCGGAGAATTGTGCTCCTTTTTACGGATAGCCTTGGTTTTTAGGCAGATTAAGTGACGACCACCTACATTGAGCGATTGAGACTGTGCTGCCTGGGTGGAGGGCACCAAGGCAGTGGATTGGGTCGTCGCAGGTGTGATTTCATCACAGCAGCCGAGAGTTAGAGCATGTTGCATTCCTGCATGGACTAGAGGTAGATTTGTTACCACATGCACTAGAGGTACAGGTTCCTGTTGGGCTGGTGCATGTGGGGAGGCTTGTGGATCATGTCCAGTGCAGTTGAGACCTCGAGTGGTATCGGCAGACTTATTGGTAGTTGTACCTGGTCAGTGTTTGACCCAGTGCGTGGGATTGGTTGGCACAGTGCCACATGGTGTATGACTGCGGGGAGAGAAGGTTATGATCTTCTGCAAGGCAGACATTAGAGACTTGTTCTTTGAGACAGTCAGAGCACACAAGTTGTAGCGACAATGCGAGAGGTGCCAACGGCGGCACCGGGACGCACGAGGATTATTCCTGTTGTCGTGAGATCCCGGGTGTGATTCCACCGGAGCTGATGATAATGCCGTCGATTAGAGAGATTGAGATTGCGGTTGACGTGGTTCTGGGAACCACGCCAACCCCGATAGCACCTCATTGGATACCACCTGTAGAGCTGAGAGAGCTGATGGCGCAGTTGCAGGATCTGACGGATCGAGGGTCTGTTCGACCTAGTGCCACCCCGTTGTTGTACGGTGGTGATGCCACACCGTTGATACACGGTGATGATGTCACGTCGTGGACACACGACAGTGAGGGTCCTTGTATGGTGTGACCGCAGGCAAGTTTGATATTATTTAGGACCTTTTGTGGAGTTATACTCCGGCAGTTGTTGCTGATAATACATGTATCTTTTGGAATCATACAGCTGAGTGTTTAGCCAAGATGGTATTCAGGACATGGTAGGGGCATTATGAGTACAGTGAGGATAAATGGAATGACTAATGCCCTGTCATCTTATGATTTGAGGAATTGTGTGTTCCAGCTGCACTGGGAGGAATTATTGGAGATATTCTTCTGGGATATTTTGATTTTACCCCATCTCTGTATGGTTTAGAGCTGGTGGAGTACTTGTAGATGGTGTAACAAGGTCTGTGAGGAAGAAGCTGTATGCCAAGTTGTTGTGGTACAAGTTTTAGCTTCGAGAGCATATCCTCTTGGATTACTTAGTCTAGCCATAAGAGGCGGTGGTGGAAATCCGGCCAAAATGGATGCTATGCGAGAATGGCTGAGACCGGCAGTTATTTGTTGAGGTGAGGAGCTTGTGAGCCGGATAGTGCCAGCAGAGCTTGACGAATTGGTGATGAGATTGATACCAGCCCTGATTTCAGCATCGCCAGTGTTGGGAGATGGAATTGTGATATACTGTGATGCCTCCCATAGTAGCTATGAAGCTACAGTTGGATTTGTGGCAAGCATCCAATATCACCCTGATAGGGCCACTGTGGTGGCGGATACCGGAGCAGAGCAGGAGAGCATTGGGGTTGAGTTTGTTGACTCCGCAGCTGGCGCTGTGTGGACTATCGAGGCAGACGTGGCGTATGATGGTGTCACTGATGGCTCTTTTCCTTTTGGAGTGCCTAGCACGTCACTGGTTTGGGAGTTGAGGGCACAACTCCCGAAATTTGATGAAGTGATCGTCGGGATTTGGTATTTTTCGAGCCTGGAGGATTGGATTTACCAGCTGCAAGGGTACTGGACCTTCTCGAAGATTGATTTGCGATCTGGTTCTTCCAACTGCTTATTGTTGTGTGCTGATGCCCGAGAGTTGGGGAGGTGTTGCTACACCCTGATGGTTTTGGATTAGAGATCAGAGTTACGTGATCAGTTGGAGGACTTATATTGGATGCCTCGGGAGTACAGAGGTACTTGGATCGAGCTGGTGTGCCGATGGACTTGTGGTTATTATCTGAGGCCCTGCGAAGAGCGGAGGCTTGTGTACCGATGCAGATTACTTGGTAGCTCGAGCGGTTAGCCCAGCTGTACTTGGTTGAGTTGGTACGGTTTTTCTGGAATGCCCGCCTTTATCTTGTTCTAGTTAGAGACCCGAGGACCGCATCGCGCCTTTGGAGGAGGTACTTGTCAGCCTTGGGAGCTTGAGTGGTGGATGATTGGATGTTTATCCCCCTTTATTTGGTTGAGATTCCGTGTTGAGGAACGACTTTAGTTTCGAGGACGAAACTTTCTTTTAGTGGGGGAGGATGTGATGACCCGGATCTCCGCAGAGCTGCTACAGTGCGTTGGGGTGGCTGTTGGAGGCCTACATGGTGTGTTGGAGGTGTTTGGGCATAATTGGGCACAAGAGTTGGACTTCGGGCCCAAATGGATCATGTGAGTGATCGGAGGACCCCGTGGAGGGTTTAGAAGTGGTTTCGCGCGAATCGGATATTAAATTTGGGCTCCGCACGAAATTTGGGCTAAGAACGCACTTCCGGGAGCCTTCGGCAATTTTTAGAGTTGGAATTTGGCGAAACGGACGTCAAATTCGGATTCAGCGCGCGAAAACGGTCAAAATGGACTACCCACTTGATGTTTTTGGGCTCGGGTTACTGTTCACCGCCGGAACAGTGATTCCGGCGATCGCCGGCGGCGGCGGCGGCGGCGGGCAGCGGCGGAGAGCGGCGGCGCGGCCTCGGGCAGGCGGCAGCGCGGCGGCGGGCAGCGCGCAGCGCGCGGGCAGGGGCGCGGGCAGGCGCGCGGTCCACGCGCCGGCGTGCACCAGAGCGGGGTGCCACGTGGCGGCTTCCCATTGGATGGTTTACAGGTCGCGGTCACGGAGCATTGCGGGGTGTACGGTGGACCGGAGGGGGACACGTGGCATCTTTCTATTGGTTCGGTTCATGAAGTCGGGTGCACCGGGTGCAGTGAGCGAGAGGGTTGACACGTGGCGCGCGGGGATTGGGCGCGCCACTGTGCGCGGCAGGCGCGGCGGTGCGCGGTGTACGGTGGACCGATAGGGACACGTGGCAGAGGTTCATTGGCGCGGTGTTGGGGTTGTTGTGCACCAGGTTCAGCGAAGTTATCCCTTGGACACGTGGCGAGCGAGGATTGGTGTGCTACTGTGCGCGTACGGCGTGGCAGGCGGCGGTGGCAGGCGGCCGGCAGGCGGCAGGCGGCTGCCGGCGGGCGTGGCGGGCACGGCAGCAGGGGTGGCGCACGCGGGCGCCACGTGGCGGCCCGCCATTGGCGGGCGCCAACGGCCACGTTGACCATGGGCGGCCACGTGGCGCGAGGGGAGCGGCCGGGTTGCCTGTTCGGTGTTCGGGGACACGTGTCAGCGTGTGGAGCGGGTCGGACGGGTGTGCGGTCCGACCGGATCGGGTGTGCGGGCGTGGGCCGTGTGGGCCGGGCTACTGTGCGCGCCCGAAAAATGTTGGGCCGGGCCGCACTGTAGCAGCCCGAAAATTCGGGCGCCCGAAACCGGGGACACCCCGGGTATTTTTGATTTGTTTTGGTGGGCCTATATAAAGCAGCCCATCTCCCTCTTTTCTTCCTTTTCCGAGCTGTAGAGAGGGAATGAGAGGGAGAGTTGTATATGAAAGTTGTTCCCCTTGGTGCCCTTGATCTCGTGGTGGATTCCAGAATATCTGGAAGCTCGGCAACGGCGATATCATTTTTACAGTTCGCCTCGGTTTTCCCCCATTTCGGCCCATTACCGTCGCAGATTATTCAAAAATTCACTGTGAGCAAACCAGGAGGAGTTTTTGGACGATTTCTTCGACAGCGTGTTCCTAAGAGGTAAGGCTTCGATTTTCGTGTTGATCGCTTCGCTCCGTTTCGCACTTTTGGCACGTTTCCCGAGGCATCTTTGACCCCCATTTTTCTGTGGTGGATTTTGGACAGCACCAACTTGCCGATTTTATATCTCAGCCTAGGAACATCGGATCGAGGCGATTCAAGAGTCGATTTTGATCTACTCGTCGCGAGGAACACAGTGGTGATTTTTCTGGGATTTTAGGAAATTGTTTCGAAGGTGATAATTACTGTTTTCTCAGTGTACAGTGTGCAGTTTTCTTTACAGTTTGATGTTTGGATTACCACCTTGCCGAATTTATAACTTGACTTACCGAACTCGGATTTGGGCGTGCAAGGTACCGTTTCGAAGCTATCGATGCGAGGATCGCCGTGATATTTTTCTGGGATTTTCTGGGCACTTTCTGCAGGTGATAATTTAACAGTTCTGGGACTGTTGTTGTATGTTTTTGTAAGAGCACTATTTGGGAGCCTAAGTGTATTTAGTGGACTTTGTGTTGTGCCAGGAGTGTTTCGGGTGTACTGTACTTGTTGGAGCGCAGGATTGGAGTTTTTGGTATTTTCAGCTGTACGGACCCGGACAGTTAGCGCTTCAGGTGGGTGGTTGTTGCATGCCTCTACTTCTGACTTACTCACTAAGTTTATTAGAGAAAACCCCACTTTTGAGCATATTGATTGATTATTATGCATGATTGCCTGATATAATGTGAGCCTATCATCTGAGATTAATTTTGTGAATATAGCATGTTGGGGACATTATGGGAATAATATTCTGTTGGAACATGATCATTGGAATAATTTATTAGTGATGATTAATATGCTACATTAGCACCTAGATTTATGAAAGTGGATTAAATGATTAATTGTTGGGACATAATGACATATCTAGGTGCGGGTGCCACTCTGGGATTTATTATGGATCAGGGATTATTACATGTGTAGTTGACTGATGATTTTAGCATGATGGTGTATTTATGTGGATATTATTAATTATTACACATGTAAAACTGTTATTTGATATATTCTCCCTTTTTGCATTGCTGAGGACTTTTGCATGCTTATTTGGACATCTAGATAGGCCACTATTTTATTGCTACACTATCATATTGGGATTTGACTTAGGAGAAACCATGATTGCTTTCTTTCTCCTTTTCATTTGGACTTTTGAGTCATGTTGCTCGAGTTCGAGCAGAGGTTTGGGATAGTGTAGCTGGGACCTGCGGGTCAGTGACAGGGTGTACTTGATGTTGGATTTGGGTTATTGCGGCAACCGCGGACAGTAGGCGGTTGACCGGATCTTGATTATTGTACCCAATTGTGGGTTGGGGGTTATTGCGGTGACCGCGGACTGTGGGCGGTTGACCGGATGTTTACTATTGCATCAGATTGGGTATCAGAGTTCTCTAGTGGATGGTATTTCCCACTTTTGAGTATTATTGTATCGGATCGGGGTTTCATTAGTGGACGGAGTTTCCCACTTTGATCATAGTCATGATCCAGTCCTGCTATTGTGAGATATTGGTTACAGAGATGCTTGATACAGTGATACTTTACTCGTGTGGGTCGCTCCCCTCGAGTGCCACTCCGGAGTAGGCTTTAGACCGTGTTGGGTTCCGGTCAGTTGGTGAGTTGTGAGTGATGGCAGAGCAGGCAGTACCAGTTTTACTGGTGACACTAGATTGGGTCTATTTAGCCAGATGTTGTTTCCTGGTGCATTCATACCGTCATTTCCTTCGGTATTGCATTTAGAGGCATACTTGTTGTGGTTTCCCCTTTTATTCAGTAGTTCTGTTTACAGCTTTACTACTTGTTCCTTTTCTTGCCTCTAGTAGACTTAGTGGGTACGCCGGAGCTTGAGGCTTTACCCACAGGGGGAGGCTACTGGTTTACTAGTGGTTCTCACCCCCATTGTTGTTTTTCCTTTCTTTCTTTCCCCCCTGTTTTGCAGAGTCCTCATGGGAGTTGCTGATCTTCGATCGTTGTTCGGGGCGAGGGAGTCACGAGCTAGATCTTACCACCCGATGAGTGTAGCTGTATCCCCTGGTTGGAGATTCCTCGTAGCTGTTGGCTGGCTTTTACTTTTTTTGGAGGAGAGAGATCTTTTGTATTTGGAGAGACTGATGTACTATAGTTTTAGTTTATCTCCTTTTATAGTTGAGAGATGCTGTACTGAGGATATTGTATGATGATTATCTGTATTTGAGGAAATGGATATTGTACTTTATTTCATATTGTACAGTGATTGGATTTTATTTTACAGCATATTATCTCAGCTGTGATATTTGTGTAGCTATAGTACTATCTTTTGCAGGTTAGACGCTTCGCCTATGCGGGTTTTGGCATAGGTGGCGGATCTGTTGGCGAGCCCGGGTCGCAGTTTCGACCCCGGGGCGTGACATCTATCTACTCTAGTCTTAAACAGAAAAATATCCTCAAAGTACACAGCATCTCTAGCCTCAATGATTGTATTGTTAGAAATCTCACTAATTTCAGAATTCACCACTAGAAATCTGCTGGCATTACTATCCTGTGCATAACCCACAAAAACTATATCGACAGTCTTAGGTCCAATCTTCCTTTTCTTATTTTCAGATATCTTCACTTTAGCTAGGCACCCCCACACTTTAAAATAATTCAAATTAGGCTTCCTACCTTTCCAAAGCTCATAGGGAGAAACATCAGAGTTCTTGTGAGGAATCCTATTTAAAATCATACATGCAGAAATCAAAAAGCTTCCCCGCACAAGTTCTCAGGTGCGCTTGAACTAATAATCATTGAATTTATCATATCCATCAAAGTCCTATTCTTACGTTCAGCAACACCATTAGATTGAGGTGTATAGGGAGCAGTCACTTGATGTACAATTCCAAATTCTCGACAAAAACTAGTCATCTCATTTGAAGTGTATTCACCACCTCGATCAGATCTCAAAATTTTGATTTTCTTATCCAACTGATTTTCTACTTCAGCTTTATAAATTTTGAATCTGCTAAGAACCTCATCTTTTGATTTAATCAAGTAGACATAACAAAATTTCGAATGATCATCTATAAAAGTCACAAAATACTTATTTCCACCTCTACTAAGTCTACTTCTATCACAAACATCACTGTGCACAAGTTCTAGAAGATCACTATCTCTATCCACAGATTTAAAAGGTTTTCTAGGTTCCTTAGCTTGCACACATATTTCACATCTATGATTAGGTAAATCAGATTTGGAAATCAAATCAAGATGCATCAATCTTTTGATTGTATTGAAATTCACATGTCCTAATCTTCCATGCCAAATATTAGTAGAAACAACATTCAAAACAACAGCACTTTTATTTATTGGAAATGAAGATACAGAAAGTTTAAACAAACCATCACTCAAAAAACCCTTCCCTACAAAATTCACACCTTTAGTTATTACTACCCTATTACATTCAAAAACTAACTTAAAATCCTGCTGAACTAAAAGAGAACCACTAATCAAATTCTTCCTAATATCGGGAACATGATGGACTCCGTGCAAGGTTAAGGTCTTCCCAGAGGTCAACCTCAAATCTACTCGACCTGTCCCAAGCACACGAGAAAAGGCTGCATTCCCCATGTTCACCGATCCTCCACATGCGTCCTGATAAGTGGAAAACCACGAACGATCAGAACAAGTATGGACATTAATTAGCTCCAGTATCTATCCACCAATCAGAAGAACAAAGGATAAGGTTAAGCTCAGGTAAACTAGATTCTAACCTGATAGTGGAGTCAGAAGGGTCAGAGCCGGCAATCAGCATATTCGTCTGACGCTCAGGTGGAGCTCCCTTCTTCTTCATTGGCGCAGAAGGCCGAGTCTTGCGAAAGTAGCAATCCTTCGCAAAGTGGTTCGTCTTTCCACACATAAAGCAACCAGAGTTGCCTCCACTTCCCTCTGGTTTAGGCTTCTTAAACTTTCTATGATGGAACGGTTTCTTCTTAAAGTTTCTATAAGGTTGAAAGTTTCTACCCTTATTTTTAGGGTGCTCTACTAGGTTGGCTTGGGTAGTAGGCTCATTAAGTTTCTTATCCCTAGCTCGGTTCGACTCTTCTATCCTAATGGATCTTAGGACAAAATTCAGGGATAGCTCTCTTTGATTGTGGTTAAGATCGTTTGCATAGCTCTTTCAAGAGGGTGGCAACTTATCTATAAGGGCTGCAACTAAGAAACTCTCATCAAGATCTACACCACTAGATCTAAGTTGCTCAACTATGTGCTCAAATTCATGAAGCTGGTCAGACATTGACTTATTATCTACCAGTTTAAACTTAATCAAATCAGACGCCTGGTATCTCTTCTGGGTAGGATCAACCTGACCGTACTTATTCTCTAAAGATGTCCAAATCTCCCTAGCAGTTTTCATACTACAGTAGATGTCATAAAGTTTATCTGATAGGGTGCTAAGAATCCGGTTCATGCAGTGATAATTAATCATATCATGGTTAAAAGGAGGTACAGGTCTAGGTGCAGAAGTAGTAGTAGTATCAGCATCAGCAGAGGGAGGAGTGGAATCAGCTTGGGCTTGACTCCGAGTAAACGGTCTAATGACCTCAGTCTGAATTGCACCTTCAGGTGCAGAGCCAATACTATTTTCGGTAGAATCCGAAATAGCAGAAACCAGCCCAAGCTTGGTGAGCCAGAACCTCATTTGGTTCTGCCACCTTCTAAAATTACGACCATCAAACGTGAAAGGTTTTGCCGAATTGTCCATAATGAAAAATCTGTTTACAAACAATCCTACCGCAATGTCACAATATTGTTAAAGATTTAAAAACAGTTTAACAGTTTAATCTAAATTGACGGATTAAAATTTAATTAATAATAATTATTCTAAATTTAATCATCAGTGTACTAATAACACTAAATGAGTAGTACAGATTTACAATGTAGATTAATTAAATAATTATACTAACAGTTTAAGCATTTGCCAATTGTGCTACTACCCACATTTTATTAATACTAACAGTAAAAAGTTAATTAATATTTTTAATTTACGCCTAACAATACTCAGCATGCCTAATTTAGGATGATTCGTAGTACTGGCAGAACTAACAGAATTAACACAATCTAATTAATCTAACACAATATTTATACTAACAGTATTAAAAATTAATTAATAAAGTAGTCTGCAACAATGCAATAAATATTAACAGAATCCAATTAGTGCTATCAATGTTAACAGAATCCAATTAATTCAATAAATATTAACAGAGCAATAAATATTAACAATGCGATAAATATTAACAGAATCCAATTAATAATAAAATTACTAATTAAATGTTTATCTTATTCACAGTATGATAATTATATGAAAAGATAAATTAATTTAATCTCGCTTCTAGAATGTTGTAAAATATTTATCTTTTGAAGTTAATTCTTTTAAATGATTTAACACCAGCAAATTCAATTTGTAATAATCCGATCAGGAGTTAAATAATAAATGTTGTAAAAGAAAAAGTTTAGAGAAGGCCTGCGGATCGAGGTGTGCAGGGCACTATCCTAGAAGCGAGATTGCCCCTCTACGTGCGAGGCTTCCCGGCAATCCCTTCCAGCGATACAACGTCCACGTTCCACCCCCGGCACGATTTCAAGGTGGCGCAAGATGAACCCGGCAAACTTTCAGAGATCCAGCAAATCGAAAGAAAGAACAAAGCGAATACGATAAAATCTGGAATAATAGAATTAGAGAAAAAGAATAGGAAAAAAGAAGATGGCACTGTCACCGTGAGACGTCGGATAACGTTCGGGTTTAAACTCCTCTTAAACACCCGAAGCAAGCGATCGTGCTCCAACGGCATGATTAGAAGCCTCCTTACGTGCCCGTGACTTACGGATGGAGGCAACCAAAAAGCGGATTAAATAAAAGAAATATAAAATAAAATAAAATGAACCGGGTAACCGAAGCATGGGCTCCCAAGTGAGGCCCATTATGGATTGGGCTCCTCAAGAAACAAATTGAGTTTTAAATCATCAATAAATCCCAAATAAAATCCAATAGAAAACACACACTAAATACAGGACCCAAATTAAATATCAAACAGCAAAAACAATTAGATTTTAGAGGAAAACAGTTAACAAAACCCAATTAAGTTTAAGTACAGAATCCAATTAAGTTTAAGTAGAGAGCCCGATTAAGAACTACATAGAAAACAAACAGGCACATCGCAAAACCCATAACTGATGAGAACCCAGTTGCTCATAAATCCCAAAATGTTGAAATAGAAGAAATAGCCGAAGAGCTAATGATACAATCAGCGTAAGCAAAATTACTAGCTATTTACGACCGTTCTTGATTCTTTTTATCGATACATAACTACTCACAACTGATACATTTTTTATAATTGTGTTTTTATATTTTTATGAATGATTCTACAGAAGTTCCCAGTCATTTCAAAGAAGGAGCAAGATCGAAAAGGAAAAAGACCTTCTAGGTAATGAAATATCTTTTTTCTTTTTTATCTCCATATTGAGTTAAAAAAAAAACATATTATAACTTCTTTTTTATTTGTAGTTTAATCGAGGACAGCATATCTGATGACGAAGAATCATAAACTTTGTTATTATGCAGCTATTATAACTTTACTTTTGGGCCTCAAACTTTGTAATGATTGTATATATTTGTGTTATATGTTGTTTTCATTTTGCAAACCATAACAACTCTTTTTTGCCTATAGTTGTACTCTGGTATTTACTATTAGAAATCTACCAGCTTACTATTTTAAGACTCACAGCAATTTTGTTATATTTGTTTTATTATTTTCCGGCTGGTCTTATGGAGGCGATGATGTGGAGTATTGCAATCCTAGAGAATGTATTGTGCTTTCCTGTTTTTGGTAGAGTTTTGTGACGTGCCTGCTCGTTTTCTGTGTGGTTCTTAATTGAGTTCTGTACTTACACTTATGGGGTTTTGTATTGTGTTCTGTACTTACACTTAATTGTGGTTTTGTATTTAGTTGTGATGTGTCTGTTCGTTCTCTGTGTAGTTCTTGATTGGATTTTGTACTTAAACTTAATTCGTAACTGTTTTCCTCTAAACGTCTAAAATCTGATTGTGCCTGTTTGTTCTCTGTGTGGTTTTTTATTGGGTTCTCACTTTATTAGAAAATTGTAGGATTCTTAATTAGTTCTTAATTGGGTTTTGTGATTTGCTTGTTTGTTTTCTGTGTGGTTCTTAATTGGGTTCTGTAATCAATAGAAGATATAAATCCTCAAGTGTGCCGAGCCTCCGTGGCGGCCTCTCAGTGATCCCGAGCCGATGTGGCAGGCTCCCCTTGCTTCCGCTATTCTTTTTATTTGCATTGCACATTGCACATGGGTCACATTGCATTGCACATGGGTCCCTTCTTTCTTATTTCTTCTATTTTTTCTATTCATGCACATGGGGTCTGTGCACATCTTCCTCTCTCTCTCTCTCTCTCTCTCTCCTCTCTTCTATCTCTTTCGCCCGGCTTCTCCACACTTCTTCTCCACATTGCACATGGGTCCTTTTTTCCTATTTCTTCTATTTCGTCTATTCATGCACATGGGGCAGAGCTTCCTCTCTCTCTCTCTCTCTCTCTCCCTCTCTCTCCCTCTGCATTTCGAGCTCAATCCTTATCTCCATCTCCATCCCTATAGCCAGCCACTTTTGCACTTCTCTCTACTTTCTCTCTCCACGAGGTGTGAGCGCACTCCAATGGCGATCGCTGAGGCGTCGTGTGGAGGGGCCCTAGGGCGAGCCTCCTCTCCGCCTCCCACCACGTCGTCGTGGAGAAGCTCCTCCGCCGAGTCCGGCCATAGGGCCATCTCTGACTCCCTCTTCTCCATCCTCTGCCTCCTCCCTGCCCCTTCCCTCATCAGCCTCTCCGCTGCTTCTCCGCTGCTTGGCGCTGCCTTCGCAGTCGTCGGGTTCAGAAAGTTAGCAGAGGACCTCACGTGTGCAAAACCTCATGCCTTTCTCTCTCGGTGGTAGTGGTGGTCATGGTGCAGGCGATGGCAGTGGAGACTAAAGCGGCGGCGGCGGACCTCGCCCTCTCAAAGATTAACTTCAAATGGGGCAGATCCTTGATTTATTTATTTTTTCCCTATTTTTTCATCTATTTTCTGTTAATTTTATGAAATATCTTTTTTTTTTTTTTTTTTTTTTTTTTCTCTTCTTCTTTATTAGAATCTTTGTTCTCACTTCTTGATTATTTATTATTACTTTTTTCTTTTGGTACTGACAGAACAGAGCGGAGGCGGAGCGACTGAAGGAAGCCGAAGTTGTCGACGCCGGGGAAGCCGGAGCGGAAGACACCGTGGTCGACCATCGCAAAGTTGAGCGGCGGCACAAACAGCTGCTGCTCCCCTCCTCCGCCCCCAGCCACATCATAGTTGACAATTTTGGGGGACACCATTTCGATCTCCTCTGCCACCATCTCCTCTTCCTCCTCCACTTCTTCCTCCTCTTCCTCCCCAGGATGGTGAGGTAGAGGAGGAGGAGGCGGTGGTGGTTTTTCCATCTCCAGTTTCATCCGCACCGGGACAAGGAGAGCAGGAATATTCTTACCAGCTTCTACCCTCTATGTTTCGGATCTTGGGAAGATCCTCCTCTCTTTTATAGGCAAGTGGAAGTGGTGTTAAAAATTGAGGGCGTTTCCGAATCAGCGGCTCTGAACGGGGAATATACACACAAGGGAGTCCGTAGGCGTTGGTTATTTGGACACATCCTTGTACCTTCGGTGCTTTTCATATCCTGTTTGCTCTATCCAAAGTTGAAAGAGGTGGGGTAATTTTGGACCATAAATTATTATTTTAACTGTTTAATTTACCATAATATAAATTCAGTGAAAATTTAAGTTTTTCAAACCAGCCTCAATCTTAAACCAAAATCAATTATAAAATAATAATAATAATAAAATATTATAAAAAAAATTATTTTTAAAATAGAATTAGCATGTTTTTCATTCAAATATACTTGATTGTTATACTAATTTATTTTGTATATTTAAAATAGAATAAAAATTAATTAGATGAGAGTCAATAACTTTTTTATTTAGAATTTTATTATTGTGTTATTATAATTTATGTACGAAAAAATTAATTTAGTTATTTTAAGTTATATTTTTTAATTATATAAAAATATAATTATATTATTTTTTATTTATTAAATTATATTTTATTATTATTTATCAACTTATATAATATCAAATTGTGTCATATGAATAGGAAACTATATGATGATAAGTTTATAAGAGAGATGGGATTCAACCTGTTCGATAATAATATAAAAATAAAAAATTTAAAATTTATATTATTAACTTTTTATCAAATAAATAATAAAATTTTAAAAAATTCACTTTCACAACTGTAAAACTAAATAATAAAAAAATATTTTTTATTTAAATTCTTGTTCAATTGAAAACTTGCTTCAACGGAACGGTAGCTCATTTCTTGCTAATTATTCAGTTGATAAATAATTTAGTTTCACTATGTAGAGGCGGCGATAACTGGGTCATATAGCATGACCTATCCAACATAGACATTCAAATATTAGTTTTGGCAAAAATGAGCGTTGGTATGGCTGTTCTTAATTACTACTTAGTAGTTAGTAAAATTGTCATGTCATTATCTTTGTTGCTCCTTACCGTGCTGTCCTACCATGCGTCTCTCTCTTCAGTTCACCTTCAAGGAACGTTCTGGATATCTTGAATTATATCCAAGTTCTATATGTATCCTTTACTATCAATTTGAGCTGATATGATTCTTTTGTTTTACACTATTAGATTGTATTATAGTAAGGTTTTCGGTGAATGATGTGCGCTGGTTCAATAAAGAGCAAAAGATCAAAAATCTTGCAAGAAGATACCAAGATGTATGGAATGCAATCCCTTGGTAAGCTCTCATAATGTGCTCTATCTACTTCTTTGTACTAAATTTGTTCGCGTGATTCGACTTTCTTTTTTTGTTGCCTATGTTCTGCAACTTCATGTCAAGAAAGCTTGCTGAAATCATATTTGCTGCCTGCTTTTACTGTTCACAGTTGCCGCCTACAGGTACAAAAAACAAATCTCAAACTGCTATTCCTGACAGTAAACCGAGAATTTGTTGCACTCGAAATTCAGTTGCTGTTTATTTCTGCTGCTCACATTTGTGTCTCTAACTAAAACAACCAAACTGAATTCCCAGTTTTTGATTAAGCAGTTACATTTGGAATTAATCTGCTAATCCTGCAATTTTCTTAATGTTGTCCTAGAATTTTAACTACTGGTCAATTCTTGAGAAGAAAGGTACAGTTACTTCTTGATATTGTACGCTTTAGAATTTTAACATAGATGAATAGTTCGTGTTAATATAGAGTCTTACAAATACATACAAATACATGAATGTTAAATTGTAGAACCAATAGGCGATAATATATAGTTAAATTGCGATTGTGTGCTTTAGTAATGATCACTTTTTTTATTATTACTCTGACAGTTCGTGTATTTGATTCTGATTAAGCAGTTACATTCAGGAGAAGTTCTGAATTGCATTATCCTTAAATTAATTTGGAGACTTTTTCAGAGGTAATAAAAAAAAATATAAACTTTCTCAATTAGTTTTATCGTTAGTTTATTACTTTAAATAATAATATGAATTCCTCATTTTATTTTTGAATTATATACCTGTACTTATTTCCTCTGTTTATTATCTGTTTATTCTCAGTTTATATTATATACACATTATGTGTATTTTCCATTCTGCAAACTGTATGCTTATATACATAATATACAACATATAATATTAGGATAAAAAAACCACTATTTGATATACTAATAACCGAATTTAGTGTAATTATTTTTTCCCATTTTTTACGAATAAACGGGTAGTGCAATATTGTGACAAAAAAACCCTTTTATTGTCCTCTGGATGATATTCTGATGGGCCGAAACGAGCAGCTGTTCACAATTAGCAGCAGGTATATCGTTTTGTTCTGATTTTCTCCTGTAGTATATCTATGGGTGTCACATGTTGATATTAATTCCTTTAGATTGTGCTGCATTTTTTTCTACCAAGGTAGTATTCTTGCCTCCGTTTTGTCTCACATGGATGCTCAAATGCTTTAAAATTGGAAGCTGGCATTAAGTGTAGTTAATCTCAGAAATTCTGATCAACATGTAGACAAAAGTTCATTGATATGTGCTTACCTACTCATCTAATGTGACTATTGAACTCCATGTCATGAATATAAAGAATCTACATGGTTTGTTCGGTTTCGTGAAGAAATTGCTAGACTAACCACAATATATGGCAATTTCTTCTATTGATCTGCATGTAGATTTCTAGAGATTCTAAGCTATCTTCTGAATAAGAAAATACCTGCTCTTGGATTTACTCTTTTCTGTAACACTTTCTCAGTACCATATCTATTTACTTATAATAATGAGTGCTTTCCCATGTAAAGAATTTATTGTTTTTGAACAAGTGAAAAGATTCTTTTGTTAGTTCAAAGACTATTGTGGACTGCAGCAACTTTATGATTTGAAAGTGATCAATTTGAGGATGACTTTTGCTAACCCTCCAATTACAATACAGGTTTCTTTCAGAGTTTACAGTTTTTGGATTTGAAATGGGCACTTCTTGGAGAAGGATTTTGCTCTATATTTTCATTGGTGGACTGTGGTTCTTTGTGCACTCTTGGGTTAAGGTAAGGCCCGAACTATTTTATCAAATACAGTTGGCAGCAATTTTCGCACATTGTTTTATTTTTAAAATACGAGATCTCGATCTCGACTTTACCAACTTTTTAGGTATTAAATACGAGATAGACGACGTGATTGATTCAGAGGCCTTGGGTTTGAAGCCAAAACAGGAAATCGAGAAGCTTAAATCAAAGATCGAACCTCTAGGTGAGTTAAAATTGCTCGCCTTGTTTTATTTTTTACTACGAGATCTTAAGCTCAATTTCTTCGTGCTTCATCCCTTTAATCCGAATCTTAGCAACTTTTTAGGTACTACAAGTGTGTGAAATTTATTAATTTGGATTATAATAATAAATTCTACTATTGTTTCATGTAGGAGTTCACTGCGTCTGTAAAATTTGATGTGACCGGAGTTGTTTGTATATGCTTCATAAACAACTGTGATTTATTAGTTAATTTGTGGTTCCATACTTGGTGTGCGAGCTTGATCTCCCATCCTTAAATTGTTAGGAAAGATGCTTGTCTAGAAATAATTCAATTTTTTCCTGTTATAGTATTGCTTATGGTAATTTTTTCTTTACTTTTGATTTGGTTCTTTTCTAGGTTAATAAGACAAATGGTGAACAGAGGGCCAAAATTCATGATATTGAACATGCTCTCCAAGTAGCAGAGGTATGTGGCTGGTAAAAAGGATCTCCCCTTTTGCTTTACATGCAAGTTAGTGCCACTCTTTTACTCTCTTGCAGAAGGATTTAATCGGAGCACGACAAGAAGCTAGAACAAAATCAAGGGAGTTGACGAAAGTAAAATATGAGCGTTATATCTGACTATTTGATTTAGGTTTATTTGCATTCAGTTGGAAAATAGTTGCATTTAGTTTTCAGCTCTGATCTTCCTAACATGTTCTTCTGGTTTCAGTGGTGAGACAGAGGATACCTTTATTGCTGACCTCTCAGTTGGTCTGGCGACGGTGAGTTTCTTTTTCTTTGTGCAATTACTATCAAAATTTCTCCCCATAAATATTAAACATATGTAAATTTTTTCCTGACTATATTGGACTACGAGATGGAATATTTAAATTTAAATGCTTCAGAATCTGACATGCAAATCGTTCGCCTTTCTGCAACAGGGACAAATTAAGACGGGAGCTCTGTGCCGTTCTCAGCGTCTGGCCAAGTACAGACAGGTAAGTTTTGCTGAAGATTTTAATGTTCTGATCAGCTACTTTTATCTTTCCTTTAATGCTTTGTGCTGAATACCTCATTCCTTTTTGCATTTCAAAAGCTCTATTACTTTTATTGGTTTACCACATTCTTCTCAAATCCTTAGCAGTATAAAGTCTTTTTTTTATTTTTTATTTTTTATTTTTTGGGGTTTCTTTACCTGCCTTAGTGCCTTGAATTCCTATTCTTACGTATTGCAAAACACAAAGTGTGGTAAGATTAAAGCAATTTCCTCTTTGGTATTGATTTTAGTTATGAGATTGTATTGCGCTTACTGTGAATAGATTGATGGCCATTAAATATGAGGTCTCATAAAATTATTGTTATTGTGCGGAAGGCAAAACTAATATGAGTGTAGTAGTATGTGTTGTCATTTTTTGAAGAAAAGGAAAAAAATTAAATATCTTGAAGGCCAGTCCTCATAGAAATGCAAAGGGTACATTGTCTCCAGACCCCTCTCACTCTCGCGCACATGGGTTTGTCTCCTCCTCTCTCTTCTTTCCTCTCTTTCTTCTCTTCTCAGATATTTTGGCACCCAAGCCGCTTGCTCTCTTTCACATGGATGGACTCTCTTCTCTCTCTCTTGCTCCCTCTCCTACAGATGGCCTTCTTCCCTATAGGCCATTCTCTCATATTCTCTCTCTACCCCGCGCGATGAACGACGTAGATCTCCCGGCCCCCTCCGGCGACGGAGAAGCGGTGGAGGAGGCGGAGAAGGTCGCCGGAGAGGAGGAGGAGGACCGGTGCGGCGGTGGCGACGGAGCGGCAGAGGCGGAGGACGTCGCCGGAGAGGAGAAGGGGGAGGAGGAGCGGGGCGGCGGCAGCGGCGGCGCGGTAGAGGGCGGAGGGGAGGCGCCCGGGAGGGCGATCGCGTCGGCGCTCGGTGGCGTGATGAGGGAGTTCGACGCTAGAGCCGGAGGCGCCGCGCGGAGCCAGGGCGAGCTCGCTCTCTCCCTCGATCGCCTCACCCGAGGTCTCTCTCTCACTCTCTCTACAATTCAAATTTGGGCTTGGAGCGAATTAGGGTTTCAAGGGGAGGGTGGTTTTTAATCTAATAATTTTTAGTTAATTTGTTCAAATTCAAAATCGGAGAGGGAATTCTCAGTTAGGTGATAGGATTTGAATTTTTGAAGTTCAAAATCCTATTTTTATTTGATTTGTAAACGAGGTTCCCAATTAATTTCTATCTAAAGTTTGATATCCAACAGTTAATTAGGGTTTCAAGGGGTTTTTAATTTGACACTATTTAGTCGATTAATATTAATCTGGAGAGAGAATTCTATTGAAGCCAAAATCAGATTTTAATGTAATTCCTGACACGAACTTTGATTATTTAACATTTATTAATGTTAAAAATCAGATTAGAATATCATGTTTGAATCGAAATAGGGTTTCATGTGTTGTTCAATGTGGTTTGCAACTGCTGTTATGTGAGTTTTAGGGGAATTTTAATTAATGTTCACTAGGAAATCAATTTTTGGTTTTTTTTTTTTTTTTTTTTTTTTTATATTTGATTTGCAAAGATTTTTTTGAAACTTGCAAATAAGAATATATCTACCAATTTCATTTTTGTTCGAAACTGAATTTTGTTCAGCCACAAAAGTAAAAGGGTGTTAGCATCTCTGCTAGATCTTCCTGGGCTTTTGCACGAAATGTTGTTACCGCTTCTGTACGCAGCTCTACTCAAACATCATGTCTGCGTAAGTTTGACCAAATTTATCATTCTATGTCGGTAATTTTCGTATTGAATATGTTTATGTAATGCTTCGCCTTCGCTTGCATCATATGCCATTTATTTCCCATGTCGCGAGAGCGTCGATGTAAAGCTGCGAATTTGGGATTTGAGTCGATATGTTCGTGGTTGCTAACGATTTAGCATTTCACGCAGAGCTAGACAAACTGTTAGAAGACGCACCATCGCTGTTCGTTATGCAACACGCGGCCAAGATCTCCTTTATTCGTAAGAGAGTTGCGGCTCTTAATTTGCTCTTGGGGTCGATACAAAGATGCGTAGATAACATCGACCGGATCCTCTCTACAGGCATTCCGAGTGGTATTTCCTTTGGCAACTTCTACATATGTCCCCGCAAAATCATCTATTTACGCACATAATCTATCTTATTTCCATTACATACGTACCCTTTAAAATCTGATTTTGTATGTTTAAAGTTATATATGTTAAGGAATTTGGTTTCCGAAGGGCATATATGAAAATTCAGATTTTCCAGAGACATGTATTCAAAGCCACTTTGTTCTGTCTTAATATGGAGCAGGTGAATCAGATAGGCTCCGTGACAGAGAGTATTGAGGCTATCAAAATGTCCAAGCGTGCCGGATGGGGTATCATGGCAAGCCACCGAAGGTGGGACACACCAAAGCTGTAATGTTTTTTAGAAATTTCTTGTATTGTTCCTAACATGTTCTTCTGGTTTCAGTGGTGAGACAGAGGATACCTTTATTGCTGACCTCTCAGTTGGTCTGGCGACGGTGAGTTTCTTTTTCTTTGTGCAATTACTATCAAAATTTCTCCCCATAAATATTAAACATATGTAAATTTTTTCCTGACTATATTGGACTACGAGATGGAATATTTAAATTTAAATGCTTCAGAATCTGACATGCAAATCGTTCGCCTTTCTGCAACAGGGACAAATTAAGACGGGAGCTCTGTGCCGTTCTGAGCGTCTGGCCAAGTACAGCCAGGTAAGTTTTGCTGAAGATTTTAATGTTCTGATCAGCTACTTTTATCTTTCCTTTAATGCTTTGTGCTGAATACCTCATTCCTTTTTGCATTTCAAAAGCTCTATTACTTTTATTGGTTTACCACATTCTTCTCAAATCCTTAGCAGTATAAAGTCTTTTTTTTATTTTTTATTTTTTATTTTTTGGGGTTTCTTTACCTGCCTTAGTGCCTTGAATTCCTATTCTTACGTATTGCAAAACACAAAGTGTGGTAAGATTAAAGCAATTTCCTCTTTGGTATTGATTTTAGTTATGAGATTGTATTGCGCTTACTGTGAATAGATTGATGGCCATTAAATATAAGGTCTCATAAAATTATTGTTATCGTGCGGAAGGCAAAACTAATATGAGTGTAGTAGTATGTGTTGTCATTTTGTGAAGAAAAGGAAAAAAATTAAATATCTTGAAGGCCAGTCCTCATAGAAATGCAAAGGGTACTGTAATTGAGGCTGGTCTTGACAAATCCAAGGGGCCAGTTGCTACTCTTATTGTGCAAAATGGAACCCTAAAAAGGGGAGATGTTGTTGTGTGTGGTGAAGCTTTTGGGGAGGTCAGTTTTTCTATTATGTCTCTGCTTACACATTCGTATACAATATCAATGTTCCGGAGTATGAACTCTAAATTCCCATTTTTGGATCATTTGGTTTCATTTTATGGTTAATCGATTCTTAAGATATTATATTTTCGACAATCAGGTGCGTGCTATGTTTGACGATAGAGGAAGCCGAGTTGATGAAGCTGGACCATCCATGGCTGTGCAGGTTTTTTGGTTTCTTCCTGTTTGCGATACTTCTCTAATAGTCATTTATCATTGCTATTTAAGCGCATTTAAAATCTCAAAATTTTTATCGTTGTTTGGTGTATTGGTATCTTGGAACCGAGTCCCGAACAACTTTCGATGCAAGTCCTAGGTTGTATATTGTAAGTTCAGAACTAAGCTAATACCTGTATCAATCAATAAAATTGTCGAGTATTATAGAAAGAAGTTTTCTTCTTAGAGTTTGAATTGTAGATAAGATTTAGGTTGTGTACTCTTGGAGCTGAAGTTTCGGGTAAAATCAAGAGACTATTGTGATCAGTCTGTTTTGGCCATGGTTAAATAATCACTGAGAATGCTGATTAGCAGTCCTAATTACATAATTGAAAAATTTTAGATGCTAACGCCGTGTTGATTGGACTCATGAATGGCGTCAGATGTTCAAGCTTTGATGTTCATGCATGTGTCTATTTCCATGTTGAATCACTTATTCTATTATTGCTTTTACAAATTTTGTCCCCAGGTAATTGGCCTGAGTGATGTTCCCATTGCTGGCGATGAATTCGAGGTTGTTAGTTCCCTCGATGTCGCGCGCGAAAGGGCTGAAGCACGTGTAGATTCGTTGCGGATCGAATGAATATCAGCGAAAGCTGGGGAGGGAAAGGTCACTCTTTCTTCCATCGCTGCTGCAGTTTCAGCAGGAAAGCAGTCCGGAATAGATAGACATCAGCTGAATATAATCCTCAAAGTCGACGTCCAGGTATGCCGTATGCAAATGCTTATCCTTATGTTGCCCTAAATAACTCTCTATTTATGTTTTAATTCCAATAATTAGTACCTCAATTGTGATCAAAAGTTATTTTTTAATAACATAATCTCTGAACCTTCCTTTGGTGAAAGAAGGATGCTATGCCAACAAATACGCCCATTTTTGTTTATATATTTAAGCAACTGTAAGTGGATTTACATCAAATTTCATCAAATTGACACTTTCCTGTGATGCAGAATCGAATGTGGGTGGGATTGAGTTGTTTAGATTTTAATTAATTTTTCTAATCTTCAGAATTATTCGATTTGGTAATTTGTTTTCGTTGTTTTCTTTCTAAGATTTTTAGGATTTGTCCTATGGAATAAATTCTATTGCTCTCAGTACCTATTTACTTCTTAATTACTTATTCTCTCATGCCTACTTTCGCTTACTTTTAACTTAGCTCTCTCTTTTCTTTGTTCACATCTCACTTCTAATTATGCCATTACTTTGAATAGGGATCTCAAACAATTGGTTTCGCTCTTGACCTTCATAATAGACTATTGTTTGCCTTTGCATGGAACTTACAAATTAGAATTTTTAAACTTTATTTCCTATTTTGTATATAAGAGTCTTAATATTAAATTATTTTATTCGTAGTTTCTAAGATATAGATGAACATTGTGGGGACGTCAAATGGGGAATCATATATAATGTAGTTTTAAAGATATATGCCTTCCAATAACTGTAGATTAATATATGAAGTTTGTATTTCATTTTAAATATTTAGTTCCATATGTATTTACATTAGGATTGTTTTATGGTTAGAAAGTGCTTTGTAATGTACTTCAACTTACAAATTAGGATTTTCCCATACTTGGCTGTCGCATTTCCCTATATGTACACTTTACAAAGAGCCTTTACATGAAACTTAGAAATTAGAATTTTTTAACTTCATTTTCTATTTGTATATAAAACTATTAATATTAAATTACTTTATTTGTAGTTTTTAAGATATAGATAGACATTATGGGGACATCAAATGGGGAATCATATATTAGGTTAATATATGAAGTTTGTATTTCATTTTAAATATTTAGTCCCATATGTATTGACATTAGGATCTTTTTATGGTTAGAAAGTGCTTTGCAATGTGCTACAACTTAAAAATTAGGATTCCCTCATGCTTAGCTCTCACATTTACCTATATGTACACTTTACAAAGAGACTTGCAATGTACAGTCGCAGCAATCATGAACTATAGCCTGATTTAAGGTGTCATCCCATGTTCCATTATCATCACTTCGAAGTAGGAAACTAATTAATTCCCAGAAAAAAAGGAACCTTGCTGTAGGTCAGGTTTCAGTGGTTAACCATGGATCATCTTATTATCCAGTAATGCAGGACTCATCAGAATGAAACTGTAAATTACCAAATCATAGGATGTGGTCTTGATATTTGACTTCGTTGCCTTATCAGATTATACAGATATGGAAATGCTTGGGTGAATCAGTAATTGAGTAGTGCTGACTACTTGGTTCAGTTAGATTCTTTCAACCAATTAAACACTTTGATGTGTGGAGATGAAGAGTTTCATACAGTTTACACTAAGGTGTTAAATACAGTTTTAAGGTGTCAGAAATAGTTAATGCATTTTATGTTAACTGCTCATTTTGTTTTTTCAGCTGAAAGGAACACACACAATGGTGATTCAAAACGAATACAGAGCTGTCGGGATGTGTAATATGTCGAAAGAATGGGATTCCTTAGTGCGCAGACATATGCTGTCCAATAATTGGGGTTTCTGCAGCACTCAGGTGATGGCTATAGTATGAAATATTTGATGCAGACTTCTTGCTGAAACTTTGGTGTGTAAGTTTGAATGGATAGATTTCACTTTGTCCGAACTCATTGCAATATTCGGAATTTGATATTATATACATAAAGTGTTTTTCTCGGTATATAAGTTTGTTCTAGAAAAGAGAGTGTTTGTCCTCAACTTCTCTTTGATAACATTGACACTGCAGTTAATGCCAGACTACGTTTAAGCAATAGTGGTCTTCCTTACTTCCTCAACTTGGGATTTACATTCTTTTTCACTATTTTGGCAGATTTGAGTAAATTGAGTCCATCCATAATGGAAGGATTAGCAACTATATATTTGAACATTTATTATGAGCTTGAACTGTCTTTTTTCCACATATATATATTTGAAGTCAATATGAGAAGCCTCAAATATTCCGACAGTTTTTTGGTAGATATATGAGCAGCTTACTTTACATTCTCTAGGCAGCCCATCTGTCATACAACAAAGAGTTCTTGAGTCAAACTATGTTCACTTATATCTCCTGCAGTCATATAGTGAATTCATTTAGTTTGAGTTAATTATTAAGTTGTTGTGCAGATCTGATCCTTTCAGAATTGTTATGCTGAGGTGCCCAATGAACTTGATTCCATATGTTTGTTTTATCTGTTTCAGAATATAATTGTCTTATGTTGTAATATAAACATTGTCTCTTCAGGTTATACAAAGGAGGTCAGTTCATGTATGCACGGCATCAGCTTTGATCGACGCCGGCGTGGGACCATATGCCGTCCATTTCCTTGCTTTAAAGGAAGTGTTTTAATTCAACTTCTGTCTACATCCTGTTATTTTTAAATTGGTGTTACCATGTCTTCTGTAGAAAAATATTATCTAAGCCTCGAGTTGGAAAATGGTCTCCTCACTGACCTTGAAAATTTCAGCACCAATCCAAACAAGATGGTTCTCATCTGACATGATAATCACAAAGGGCGCAGCAAAAAGAATAGAGGTAAAGAAGTGCTGGGTAGTAAGTATCTAAAAACTAATTGATGCTGAGTATTTAGATTGGCAAACTGCATGGCGTATATATGCATTGCACCCACTAATGTACGTGCTGCTTCTCCATCTTTTGTTGAATGATGCAGGTTGAAGAGCTATTGAGAGAGTTTGATAATGTCTGTACACTGCGAGTTCCAATTCCTATATATATACTTATATATATATCTGAATAAATCAAGTAAGTTGATATGGAAATAGAATTGGATACAGAGAACCCGCGCTTGATTTTTGTATATATATATATATATATATATATATATATATATATATATATATATATATATATATATATAGTTTCTAGATCTTATGAAAAGATGATGACACTTTTTTCAGTCTATTATTAATTCATTCCCGAGCCTCTGATCTCTCTCAAGGGGCAGTAGGAGAATGATAAGGTCCCGAACTTCTTACTTCGCTCATTTTTCGCAGCATTTGTTGTGCTTTTGGTGCTATTTTTTTACTGCCCTATTGATGAGCTACTTCCTCAGGTATGCCATTTGTGCTTCCCTCTGTTGTAAATATTGTTGATTTGATAGCTGCAATTTGTTGATTAAGTAGGCATTATTCAATTTGGAAATGTGTGAGTGTTAATCTTTGTGTTTGATTGGGGAATGAGAATGCAACTTTAGAATTTTAAGACTTTATAGCTGCAATTTGCTAATTTAGGTGCATTATTCGATTTGGGAATGTGTGAATTCGTACTTAGCTTATAGTGTTAGTATTTGAGTTTGATTGGGAATGAGGATGGAAGACTAGATTGTAAGACTTGATAGCTGCAATTTACTAATTTAGTTGTGTTGTTCCATTTAGAGATGTGTGAATTGCTTATTAGTTTGCACTTTGATTTGGAAATGTGTGAATTGCTGATTAGTTTGCAGTTCAGTTTGGAAATGTGTGAATTGCTGATTAATTTGCAGTAATTGAATGCAGAAAGGTGAATAAGTTTATTTATCCAGTAATAGCTACTACATTGTGATGTAATTATGGTCTTGCCAAACTAAAATTAAATCCTGCTTAGTGAATTAAGTTATAAACAGTCAGTTTTTTGATATCTTTCTGATATATTTGGTCATTTTTATCTGTGAATTTCAGGGTGAATCTTTGAGTTTGATTGGGAATGGGAGTGGATCCCTAGATTTTTACTTTTGGTAGCTCCAGCTTGCTGATTCACCAGCATTTTTCGAGTTGGAAAAACCCTTTATGGCAGGATGCATCACTATATAGAAGTAGGTAGACTTTTGACTTCTGCTGCAGAGAGAATCCATAGTGATGAACTTTTAATAGCCATAAGTGCTTCTTCTTAAGAGTGAACTCTCTCTTTGACTATGTGAGTTTGATACATCCCAAGCCAACCATCTAACTAATATTGTGGCTAAGGTGTATTCTGCATTTAAAAAAAAAAAAAAAAAAGAAGGGAAAACAGAAAACTCAGAATGGTCATCATAAAAGCTCTGATTTTATGTTAGAGTCACACAGGAGGAGGATCATTTCCCAGATCCCAAGGGTGGATATATGGATCACCTCTCATTGAGCCTCACTTACATGATGGTACATCTCACATCTCACATCTCCCATCTCATCTCATCTCATCTTAATAATGAGTTTCATGAGCTATACTGCACTGCTATTTTATCAGAAATTTTGTTTTTTGTATCTTCCCATGTGGGTAGAAAGTTAAGGAATGTTTGTTTTTTTGTTTATAGATATGATATTTATGGAAGCAGCAGCTTTGCATCCCACCATGCAGGCCAATGACAAAAAGGGGCAATAGAAAATGATATTGCATCAAAAGTGCTCCCCTATTTATATATTTATGTATCAGGGAGGATAATTAAACTATTCCCCTCCCCCTTCCTCACTAAAACATCTCTGCTATATATATTATGTGCCATGGAAGTCACGGGCTAGCCTTGAAATCTACAAATGAGAAATAAACATGAACAAGGGAATAGGAATAAAACCCAGGAATAAGTTGAGAATAGCAATTCATTCATACATTAAAGCAGGATATGTACAGCTGCATACAGTTTCTTTCATTATTCAGTGTATGCATACTGTGCAATGCTGTGTGTGTGTGTGTGTGCGTGTGTGTGTGTGGGGACGTGTGTGTTTTTGTGTGTGCATATTTACATATAATCCTTGAATAATAAATTGGAGTACTGTAGTATATTCAAGAGATTCTGGAAAGACAGTGACTGCATGCTTGGTGCTTGCCCCCTCATTTATTATACTTATCTCAATAGTACTTGAAGAACCCACTATCAGTGTGCACATCGACCCATGTATATAGCAATTCTTGGTTCTCAATAGCTTACGAGGTCGGATGTTGTTTATGAAATGTCTAAAATTTTTCAGTATAGTTGTGAAGACAGCCCTTTTTGTTTTATCAGGCAGTTAGTTATTCCTCCCTGTTAATTGGCTTTGAAAGTTTTGATGAATTGTGTCAAAGAAAATCCAATTTTGTCTAATCTAACATCCTTTTATATTCTTTTAATTTAATGTGGCTGATATTTGTGCCTCTACCGAAGAAGTGGCCTCAATATATGGTTTTCACTCAAGTGGTGACAAGTGACAACCTAGCAATGTGACCCCTGCTTCAGCTTCAATAGTTGGTATCTATTAGCATTTAGAAATTCATTGCTACATCAATGTGACTTGCATGCCAAAATTATAATATAATAAAGCAAAAAAATATCGAGTAATTAAAAAAAGGATAAGCCCCAATTGGTATTATTATTATTTTTTATATTATTTAAGTAAATTTTTATATAAAATGGTATAGGAGACAGAATTATAAAAAATTGGAAGCAATTTATTTTGCTTTTAAAATATTTTAGAGAACTTGTAATATATTAACTGACAAGGATCGATGTAATTTGATTTTTTTTTTTTTTTCTATTGATATATCAAATTATATAAAATTATTTTTTTTAGAAAAAAATTAGTTATATAAGTCAAACGAGGTCTAATTTCTTTTTATTTTTCAGATCATTATTATTGTAAACTTAATGGGCATATAACTTTTGTGATGGTCCTATAGAGTGACAACCCCGTAATTTTATGTTGAATGGGAAAAAGATTATTTATAGCTGTACAAGGATTAAGCTTTCCAGTATTAATAACTCTGGGTTTAAGGTTTAAAGTTTAGAAATGAAATAATTTGAGCTTATGCTCTTTACGAATTCTAATGAAAGATAAAATTAAAACTAGGAACTAATGTAAAAAGAAGATGAGAACTCAGAAATTTAGAGTAACAAAAGATCAGATCAGATCGGATCAGATGCCCATCACCATGATTTTCTGAGAACAATTTTAGAAGGTTTTACTCAAGCTTGTTCTAATGAGAAAAAGATGTACCAGAACATCTCAAATATTTTTTTGATTGTCAATCCATCAACTTTTATTTATAAATTTAAGTAAGAATTTTGATAATTTAATGGAGATTATTTTAAATTCAACTCTTCTATACGCTTTTCGAGCTGATGAAGTGGAGTACAAATTCTCTATTTGAGTAAGAAAATAGTTCAAACCAAAATAACCAAAAGTTGAGAGGGCGTCAAGTAAAAGAAAAATAGTTGAGGGGTCTCATTCAAAATACCCTGTAGTTCCATAAAAAATGCTATTTGTACATCCCGTAACGTGTAGATCTTACACCCTTCATTATAGGGTTCACAAGAATCTAAATGATTTTTTTTTTTTTTTTTTTTTTTTTTTTTTTTTTTTTTTTTTTTTTTTTTTGTGACAGAGAGTAAAATTATGAAAAATGCTTTCTATACACCCCAAAAAAGGTGTATATCTTACACCCCACTCATCCAAGGATGGGGTGAATTTCATCCATCACTTGATCTGCAGTGATTTCTTCAATTGAATGCCTTTGAATGTCATGCCTACACGTTGTCTCTTCAATCCCTAGCTCTGAACTGTTCAAACTTGATTGATTATAAGGTCCATTTTGTAGCTATTTCCGCATCCGAAGGAAGTGAGTTGCTTTTCCATATAGGATTGAACATTCTCTTGCAAGCAGGGAATACTGATTTTTGTAAGATGTAGTTTCTATATCAGAAATTAGATCATTGAAGCTCTGAATAATCAGCTGTTGAACTATCGATTGCTAAGATAACTCAATCCCTGTAAGGCAATCTTCCATACTAATAAAGGGGTGTCTGCTTTTCTTCAGCTTGGGACTTTCTGGGAAGATGACCTGCAGAGTGTTGTTCAGATGGGCTTTGGGCAGACTCAGGAAGCTACTTTTTCCTCTCATCTCGCATAAAGATTGAACTCTAGAACATATATAAACTGTCAAGCATACAAGAGTCCTTTGTGTGTGTGTGTGTGTGTGTGTATATATATATATATATATATATATATATATATATATATATATATATATATATATATATATATATATATATATAATTCTTTATCTGTTAGAGGATTTTTTTATTGTTTGGTTCTTAAAATTTTTATGGTACTCAATCATATCCACTTCCATTAGAAGCTTGGAAAATTAATATTTAAAAGGTATTTTGAAAGTTATGTGCTTGGTTTTAAAGAAATAATAAAAGGTATATGTTACCAAGTTTTTAGCCTTTTAGATGAAAAAATCCCACTGCTAGACCACTCCAACAGCAGCAGCAGCTTGAGCACCCTTGGTGGTTTCAACTTCCTCTTGGACCTTGGTGTTCTTTCGAGGCTTGGGACTTTTAGGGAAGCTCTTACACGGGTAGATCTTGAAGTTAGGAGCTTGTGGAGTAATCTAATTCAGCAAGTTTATAGGTATTTTTGGATTAATTAAAGCTTTAATAAAGATTTCTAATTTTGGGATTAGCTAAGGTTTTGATAGGATTTCTTTGAATTTTTCTCTTTAAACTGATCTTGTGATTTGTTAGAGATGATCTTGACTTCAGCTAGAACTTGTGGGAACTTTGTTTGAACTCATTTGAAGGTTAGTTTTATGTGATTTTTGATTTGAATTCTTCAACCGAAAATCAGGATTTTGAGGTGTTCGTGTTCTTAACTTTTTAATCACCTTTCATTGTGATTTCATGGTGATTATGGAAATTTTCTGATGGATTAGGAGCTTGGAAACACACTTAAGAGTGTTGTGCACGTTTTCTTCTACTTGGTTGCTCTGTGGATTTACTGGAATAGCCGCCACAATAGCTCGAACTTCAGCAGAGTTTTAAACATATGATTAGTAATAGAGAGTTCTACATGTTCTTTAAGTTATAGCATTTACGAGGTGTTTAAAATCTCCATCTAAATAGTTCAATGGTTTGTGATAAAATCACTGATCGCATATCTACTTGCATAAGAACACAAATGAATGTGATTATAGAATCAGCAGGAATAGATTATTCAAGAATATATATTTAATTATTTTTTCTGGAAGAAAATAAATATTCAGATTGCATTTTTCTTTATATTGCATGATTTATAGCAATCTATTGTTGAGAAACTAATGTCTAATAGTGGAATATACAGTCTGTTTATAGGTGCTTTCTTTATGCTGTGTAAGTTAGAGATGTTACATATGCGATCGACCAATTTCACAACCGTACACGCTGCTTGCTAATTATATACCATACACACTGTGAGAACGTACACTATGAGAAGAAAAGATGAAATGAGAAACAATATGTTAAGTTTTTAGCCTGTTAGATGAAACAATCCCACTGCTAGGCCACTCCAACAGCAGCAGCAGCTTGAGCACCCTTGGTGGTTTCAACTTCCTCTTGGACCTTGGTGTTCTTTCGAGGCTTGGGACTTTTAGGGAAGCTCTTACACGGGTAGATCTTGAAGTTACGAGCTTGTGGAGTAATCTAATTCACCAAGTTTCTAGATATTTTTGGATTAATTAAAGCTTTAATAAAGATTTCTAATTTTTGGATTAGCTAAGGTTTTGATACGATTTCTTTGAATTTTTCTCTTTAAACTGAGCTTGTGATTTGTTAGAGATGATCTTGACTTCAGCTAGAACTTGTGGGAACTTTGTTTGAACTCATTTAAAGGTTAGTTTATGTGAATTTTGATTTGAATTCTTCAACCGAAAATCAGGATTTTGAGGTGTTCGTGTCCTTAACTTTTTAATCACCTTTCATTGTGATTTCATGCTGATTATGGAAATTTTCTGATGGATTAGGAGCTTGGGAACACACTTAAGAGTGTTGTGCACCTTTTCTTCTACTTGGTTGCTCTGTGGATTTACTGGAATAGCCGCCACAATAGCTCGAACTTCAGCAGCAGTAGCAGCCTGGTGCAGGAACAGCAGTGAAGTAATTTTGAATTTGTTTTTTCCAAAACCAGGAAAACTATTACACAACATTGCCTAAACAAGAAACTGTTATCTCCAAATATATTGAAGTTTAATCCTTATATTTGCATTTTTATGATATTTGCAGAATTACTTTAGATCAAATGACTGAAATCAATTTAAAACTGCCAGAAGAATGAAAATTTAAACTTCTTTGAAATCAACTTCTATTTGTGAAATTGGAATTGCAGCCTTGGATCCTAATTTATGTAGAAAAATTGAATAGTTGCCAAGTTGTGCCAAACTAAAAAGTCTACTATGAATCCGAATAAAAATACAATTTCAAGCTGACATTAGTATTTAAATAATGATTGAACATTCTTACTATTAAAAGTATAATTTTTGAAATTTATAATTTGATTAGAAATTTTACAATATAAATTTAAATAAGATATGCAATTTTAATTTTGGAAAAAAGGAAAAAAAACATTACCAGAAAATACTCAGTTTATTAGTCTTTGGATCAAAATCTACGACCCCAGAAAATTCTCCGCACTTCATTTTCCAGCTGCATGTAAAGGCTATAAATGGTGGCGTTCATGACCTTGGGTAATTTTGGATGGCCTTCAGTGACCAAATGTTTGATAAGTAATGCAATTTGTATTCTTTATTGCACATTTGGGTAAAATGTATCTGAGCCTATTAATTATTGTTGATAAAATAATTTGTATATGGAGAATTGCTAATTGAAATTGACTTCCCTGCATATGTTTCCAGGTGTAAAAATTTATGTTTCCTGGGCTTTATATGTATTACCATTTTTTGACAAATCAAACTCACACTGATAAACGGTAGAACTTGCTACCGATTTGTACCTGCTTGAAGAGAACTATGAGTGCATAAGTGTAGAGGATACCAATTTTGAGTCTATGCATTCAACATATTGCACATGAGTTGAAACATTGAATGAATTTATCGAATACAATTCTGCCAACAATTTGTTACCTTTTGTATTATGTGACTGATATTTTTGTTTCCTATTTTGGGTGTTGCCTGCCGACAACGGCTGATGTTCTTTGGAGTGCAAAAAATGGTTAGTGATAACTTTCAAAAGGCAAACAAGGTTGCAAGTCCCAAGTAAAATGAAGATGCGAGATCTACTATGCTAGGAAATTAGAGGAAGCAGATTGAGGATTCTTCTATGCTAGGAAATTGGTCGAGGCAGCAACATGCTGCAGTGATAACAAAAAGTTTTGTTCCCTGCTCCTTTCTACGAGATAAAGCATGTTACTGAAGTGTATGGCACTGTAGTTTTTAAATGTAAAGTGATTTTTATTGTAAAGAATTACTTTGTGATCCAAATTGCTTTTACTGAATTATAACAGTGCTTTGACATACTCTATTTCAAAATGGTATTTCAAAAATTGGTCATTCTCCTTTATGGTCAATTAAATATTCATGTTATTTTTACATCATCACTCAAATTAAACCTTGCTTGCTTCGCATTGAAAATTGTATTTTTGTTCCTATGTTTTTCCTTTCCGACTAAATTTGTTTTCTCAAATTATTTTTCAAAATTCTCTCTCGGTTTTCTGTAGCATGTCTATATTATTTTTCATTATATGTAATACAGCGTATAATATAAAAAATAATATTTATTGAACAAATTAGACCCGCAGCGCAGCGCGGGCCTTCACTAGTTAAACTTAATTGTTCCCTACGTGGTGGTTAATTAGTTTTTAATTGAGTTTTGCGATGTGCCTGTTTGTTTTCTGTGTACGTAGTTTTTAATTGGGCTCTCTACTTAAACTTAATTGGATTCTGTACTTAAACTTAATTAGTTGTGTATATTATCCTTTGCCCTTTTCTGGTGTTTTATACTCTGTGATTATGAACTTCTAGCTATTTTGTGCTAGATATTTTGCTATATGCTTTGGATAATACCTTTGCTGAGTCTTCAACTCTATTTTTTACACATAGTTTATTTATTTCCTTTTATGTTTCGATTTCTATTCTTTGATCATACTATTTGTCCAAACACTACTAGACCAATGAACCCACTATAATTTTATAGTTGTTGGAAAAATTACAATGACAGATTCTTTTTTAGACAACCATTTTTTTAAGATCGTTATCTTTATATTAGAACTTATTTTATACTTTATGTGGTCTGTAACTTTTTATTATTTCAGTGCACTTATATTTACTTGTAATTTGGTGAGTTGCATAATTTGTACATTAGATATTTTGCTGCTTTTCGAACAAAAACAAAAAGATGCGACTAAATTTATTTTGTTCTCGAAATTTATCAAATTATTTTAATAACTATAAACGATCCATTAAAACATACAAATTTCTAAATTTTATCTTCTAAAAAAAAAACTTCCGTTGCATCGCACGGATTTCTTTGCTAGTTAGAATTATTTGTGAACGTTTTCAGTTTAAACTCTTAATAATAGTGAACAAGGAAGCTAATGCTTAATTTGGGCCAACATGTGCCGGACGTCTCTGCTGCTCGGCCTCTCATTCGGAAATTCGTACGTGCAGAAGCAAGCAATCTTAAGAACCAGCAGCATCTGCTCCTCAAACCCGTTGCCCACCAGGTTCCGGTCAATCGCAGCTGTCGGATCCTCTGACAGCAGCACCGCCCGGACCCATCCGATGACCCACATCTCCTCAGTCTCCAGAAAGAATTCGTCCGACGGGAACCTCCCAGTGACCAGGATCGCTAGGATGACCCCGAACGAGTAGACATCGCTCTTTTCGGTGTACGACAGCGTCTGGTGGTACTCCGGCGCGATGTACCCTAGAGTCCCGGCCACGTTATTTGAATTCATCGGCCCACTGATCGCATCGCCGGGGACGAGCTTCGCGAGCCCGAAGTCAGCGATCCGAGCGTTGAGATCTCCATCGAGGAGAATATTCCCTGGCTTCAGGTCGCGGTGGATCACCTTCGGACGGTGCACCGTGTGGAGGTACTCGAGCCCGGCGGCGACACCGAGGGCAATCTTGAGCCGGCACGGCCAGTCCAGCTGCGGAGTGCCACATTTCATCACGTCGTGCAGCGAGCCGTGCTGCATGAAGTCATAGACGAGGTAGTGGCAGCCGGGCTGCGGGACGTGGGCCAGAAGGCGTAGGAGGTTAGGGTGGCGCATGCGGCCGACTGTCATGATCTCCGACTGAATCTGGCGCATGCGGTGGTGGAGCAATTTACTGTCGTCCCGGCACAGCTGCGCGGCGTTGGCGGGCGTCAGGACGATCTTCTTGATGGCGACGGGTACGGCGCGGTCGCGGAAGACGAGCACGGCCTTGTAGACCTCGCCGCAGCCGCCGCGGCCAATCACCTGTTAGGAAAAATAATCGCACTAACTTTGATTGTGATTAAATTATCTAACTATTTTTATGATTAAATTTAAATAACAGAACTTACCTTTAATCGCTATGAAAATTCCAGAAATTATAGATAAAAATAAACCGAAATATAATTGATCCGGAAGCGTGCGAGGCACTGCCCTAAGGCGTATTTCCGTCCTTCGTGCGGATTAATCGGAGATACCACCCCAAGGTACGACCGGAACTCCCCTTCCTACGAGCACGACCGCGGAAGAGGTTGACGAAGTTTCTTTCAACACCCGATAGTAAAACAACAAAATAAAAAATTTAAAAACCAATTCTTTTCACTTAACTCTTAAACAAAGCTATATAATACTATATATCTCAAAAAAATCCTCTATAACACACACCCTCTACATGTATATATATATACAGGGTGTATGCATGTGAACGTTGGGTTTCAACCCAACGTTCAATTAGAGTTAAAGGTACATTAAAGATAATTAAATGAAAAAAAATGACGTTGGTTTCAATCCCAACGTTAAAAATACTTAAGACACCTAATAAAGACAATTAAAGGGGAGTAAATTAAAATTAATAAATGAGAATACATTTTAATAAATAAATTGAAAAATTAATAATAAAATAATATTGAGAATTATTGGAATTTTAAATTTTATTCCAACAATCCCCCACAAAATTTAAAATTTTGAAATAATTATTAAATTCAACAAATTAAAATTAAAATAAGATTATCGGGTGTTTATACTATGTAATAGGTAAGGTGTCTTTAAGAGATTTAACCTCACTTAGTGTAAGCAATTTTCATCAGAAGGAATCGGAGTGAACCAGGTCTTGAACTACGTTCCTTTGACCCTGACTTCAACTGCCACACACACAGTACAGAATTCTCCGTCGCGAGTCTGTGCATTAAAGGCCATGCACAGTACCTTGATTTTTCATAAGAATTTCTATGAATAGCCCACATCACATAGTCGCGGCCTTATACGAATATTCTTATATAGGTGGTTTCCTCCAGGGATGTGTGTAGAGTCACATCTCGCAAAAATTATTGCCTCGGATTCCATTAAGAGCTGTAAGCTCAACCTCAACCACTACACAGAGCACAACTCATCATAGGGATGGAATTGGAACTAAAGTTCCTTAGAATAAACTGTAGAAAGTGCTCTTTGGCCAACCTGACAGCTTGTTTTTACCACATTGAACCTTCTTCAAGGGATCTCCTATCACAAAGGTTGGGTTCCCACTGCAGGAAGGCCCTTTATGGGCAAAGTCCCATCCCCCTCGATGACTCTAGGACCTTAGTCCTATTCAGGCCTTTCGTCAAACAATCTGCAAGATTCTGTTCAGATTTGATAACACTCAAATAAATAATATCATAAGAAGTTAGCCATCTAACAGATTTTTGTTTCAATTTAATATATAGACTAGTCTTCGAATTTTTTTTTTTAATTTCTTTTTATAAAAATTAATTATAGTTAGAAAATAATAAGGGATGCAACAAGAGGACTTCCCAAAGGTCAGCCATCTTGGTACTACTCTCGCCCAAGCACACTTAACTGCGGAGTTCTGATGGGATCCGGTGCTTTAGTGCTGGTATGATCGCATCCATAATTAAAATAGTATACTTTTACTGTCAGATAATAATAATTAAAACAGTATTTTTTTTTTTTTTCTTCTCTGTAGCTACAAACAGGAAATAAATGCAATCATATAAAATATGTAAGCTGCAGAACAATATAAAAACTAAACTACTTTAACATATATGAAGTAGGCTTTGTGCTTATTGGTTATGTGTCTTTATCTCAAGACTAAGTTGCAGGTTCAAATACCACTTAAGATAATTTTAAAAAAATTATTGTAATTATAAATAAATATGCTTTTTTTTTTTTCTTTCAAGCTAATAACAATAATTTTTTTTTTTTTTTTTTTTTTTTTTTTTCCAAAGCTAAAACAGTAAATAAATTATATATATATATATTACTGTAGATAATATGCTAATTTTTTTTTCTCGAAACAGTAAATAAATTTTTGTTTTTAAGCTAATTTTTTTTTTTTTTTTTTTAATTTTACTGTAGCTAAAAAATGAAAACAGCAAAATATATATACATGATAATTTTAAAAAGAACAAATTAATCACAATAATCTATATGCAATTAAAATTTTAAAATGCTAATTTCAATATGTTTAAATTTGAATATTAAACATACTAATTAGTTGACAACAAAATTATATGTAATATGCAATATTTTCGGATAAGCACTCGTTAGATTTAATCACAAACAAATCGGATTACGCCTTAGACTGTTAGGAAAAATAATCGCACTAACTTTGATTGTGATTAAATTATCTAATTATTTTTATGATTAAATTTAAATAACAGAACTTACCTTTAATCGCTATGAAAATTCCAGAAATTATAGATAAAAATAAACCGAAATATAATTGATCCGGAAGCGTGCGAGGCACTGCCCTAAGGCGTATTTCCGTCCTTCGTGCGGATTAATCGGAGATACCACCCCAAGGTACGACCGGAACTCCCCTTCCTACGAGCACGACCGCGGAAGAGGTTGACGAAGTTTCTTTCAACACCCGATAGTAAAACAACAAAATAAAAAATTTAAAACCAATTCTTTTCACTTAACTCTTAAACAAAGCTATATAATACTATATATCTCAAAAAAATCCTCTATAACACACACCCTCTACATGTATATATATATACAGGGTGTATGCATGTGAACGTTGGGTTTCAACCCAACGTTCAATTAGAGTTAAAGGTACATTAAAGATAATTAAATGAAAAAAAATGACGTTGGTTTCAATCCCAATGTTAAAAATACTTAAGACACCTAATAAAGACAATTAAAGGGGAGTAAATTAAAATTAATAAATGAGAATACATTTTAATAAATAAATTGAAAAATTAATAATAAAATAATATTGAGAATTGTTGGAATTTTAAATTTTATTCCAACATCACCTCGAGAGGGCACAGCAGCTGGCCGCGCCAGAGGAGGTCGATGAGGGAGAGGTTCTCGAGGAGCATCGGGGTGAAGATGGTGGCCGCGTTGTTGCTCGGCTCCTTAGGGCGGCAGATCGCCCTCTTGATGCTGGTGCAGCAGGAGACGGACAGCCGCCAGAGGACGAAGGCCACGATTCCGAGCGCAAAGCAGACGGCGAAGGAGACGGAGGCGCCCACCCAGAGAGGGTGACCGAGGAAGTGGCCTAGAGACGAGGGTGGGATGTGGGTGTGTAAGAGGCGTCTCGGCGTGAGGATAGGTGTCGCGGAGGAAGATATCATGGTGGTGGTGAATGAGCTTATTAGAGAGAGGAGGGTGAGAGAGAGAGAGAGAGAGAGGAGGTGGATACAATCCATGGATGGGGAATGGTAATTAAAGGGCGCACCCGGACTTTGGTTTTTAGTAGGGACAAGTGTGAAATGAAGTAAGTTCATATACTAATTAACTAGAGAAAAAGCATGCTATTTCTACATCAAAAAAAAAATTTATAAATTTTAAACATATTTATTTAAAAAATATATTTATTTTTAAAATAGTTGATCGTTGGATTATTAAAATGTAATATTTTTTTTATTTTTTAAAAATACAAATAATATTATTATATTAATTATTATTTCGTCATCATTTGCCAATCTATGAATGATAATATATATTTATTGACAACGTCAGGGTATACTTCTACAACAGCAGGTTAATTATTTTTTCACTATTTTCACTCTAAACAAATGAAAAGATATGATTGAAAAATAATGTAAAAATTAATATTAAAAATATGCTGTACATACAAGAAAGTATGATAATAATTATCTTATTACAAAGTTAATGTCAAACATCACTGTAATTTGACCGGAGAAGTAATAGAGGGGTTTTTTTTAAAACTGACCATATTACTTTTACAATTTTGCAAAATAATTCTGCAAATTTTTTTTTTTGTAAAACTAACCTTACTTTTGCTAGGTGGGCGCCACGCGGGATGGACAACGTGAAGACGCTGAATGGTTCAGCGTCTTCAGTATAGCTCACTGAAGACGCTAAATCAATCAGCGCCTCTATGAAAACCCTGCGGAGACGCTGAATGAGTCAGCGTCTTCAGTATAGCTTCGAAAGACACTGATTCATTCAGCGTCTTCAGGCTAAGCTGGGGACTATGGCCAATTTTTGCGAAATTGGCTAAGTCCTCAGATATACAGGCGTTGGACTATATACATGTTAGAGGCGCTGAACCATTCGGCGCCTTTAACTTCTAATGTTAAAGGCGCTGAGTAGTTCAGCGCCTCTAACATGTATATAACCCAGCGCCTTTAACATTATAAGTTATAAGTTAAAGGCGCTGAGTAGTTCAGCGCCTTTAACATTATAAGTTATAACTACTTAGCGCCTTTAACATTATAAGTTAAAGGCGCTGAATGGTTCAGCGCCTCTAACATGTATATAACTCAGCGCCTGTATATCTGAGGACCTAGCCAATTTCGCAAAAATTGGTCAAGTCCTCAGATTTGTTGGCTGTATAGCTGAAGACGCTGAATGAATCAGCGTCTTCTGTAAATATACTGAAGTCACTGTCTCATTCAGCGTCTCCGCAGGGTTTTTAAGAAGACGCTGATTGATTCAGCGTCTTTGGTGAGCTATACTGAAGACGCTGAACCATTCAGCGTCTTCAGGTCGTCAGTCCGCTGTGGCGCCCACCTGGCAAAAGTAGGGTTAATTTTGCAAAAAAAAATTTTGCAGAGTTATTTTTCCAAATATGAAAAGTAGTAGGGTTAATTTAAAAAAAAACCCTAATAGAGCAGTACTAAGTCAACACTACAATATCAAACACCCCTTTTCCTTGCTTTTTCTTTCTCCCGTGAAGGAAATTGTTGGGAAACTGGAATGAATCGTCTTGTACACGCTTACCCTTTTTCTTGTTGAGAAAATTATTAAAAAATTTGTATGGGTCGTGCGTCAAAAATAGATGCACGAAAAATATATAAAAATTTTAAAATGATAATAAAAATAAACATAAAATGATAAAATTAAAATTTACATTATTCGATAATTTTATATATATAAAAAAAATCTTATGGTGAATTTTATATTTTTCTGTTTACGACCGTTCTTGATTTTTTTGATCGATACATAACTACTCACAACTGATACATTTTTTATAATTGTGTTTTATATTTTATGAATGATTCTACAGAAGTTCCCAGTCAACTTCAAAGAAGGAGCAAGATCGAAAAGGAAAAAAACCTTCTAGGTAATGAAATATTTTTTTTCCTTTTTTATCTCCATATTGAGTTAAAAAAAACATATCATAACTTTTTTTTTTATTTGTAGTTTAATCGAGGACAGCATATTTGATGACGAAGAATCATAAACTTTGTTATTATGTAGCTATTATAACTTTACTTTTGGGCCTCAAACTTTATAATGATTGTATATATTTGTGTTATATGTTGTTTTCATTTTGCAAACCATAAAAACTTTTTTTTGCCTATAGTTGTACTCTGGTATTTACTATTAGAAATCTACTAGCTTACTATTTTAAGGCTCACAGCAATTTTGTTATATTTGTTTTATTATTTTCCGGCTGATCTTATGGAGGCCATGATGTGGAGTATTGCAATCCTGGAGAATGTATTGTGCTTTCCTGTTTTTGGTTGAGTTTTGTGATGTGCCTGTTTGTTTTCTGTGTGGTTCTTAATTGAGTTCTGTACTTACACTTAATTGGGGTTTTGTATTGTGTTCTGTACTTACACTTAATTGTTGTTTTGTATTTAGTTGTGATGTGTCTGTTTGATCTCTGTGTAGTTCTTGATTGGATTCTGTACTTAAACTTAATTGGTAATTGTTTTTCTCTAAACGTCTAAAATCTGATTGTGCCTGTTTGTTCTCTGTGTAGTTTTTTTATTGGGTTCTCACTTTATTAGAAAATTGTAGGATTCTTAATTAGTTCTTAATTGGGTTTTGTGATTTGCTTGTTTGTTTTCTGTGTGGTTCTTAATTGGGTTCTGTAATTAAACTTAATTGTTCCCTACGTGGTGGTTAATTAGTTTTTAATTGAGTTTTGCGATGTGCCTGTTTGTTTTCTGTGTAGTTTTTAATTGGGCTCTCTACTTAAACTTAATTGGGTTCTGTACTTAAACTTAATTGGTTGTGTATATTATCCTTTGCCCTTTTCTGGTGTTTTATACTCTGGGATTATGAACTTCTAGCTATTTTGTGCTAGATATTTTGCTATATGCTTTGGATAATACCTTTGCTGAGTCTTCAACTCTATTTTTTACACATTATATATTTATTTCCTTTTATGTTTCGGTTTCTATTCTTAGATCATACTATTTGTCCAAACACTATTAAACCAATGAACCTACTATAATTTTATAGTTGTTGGATAAATTACAATGACATATTCTTTTTTAAACAACCATTTTTTTTAAGATCGTTATCTTTATATTAGAACTTATTTTATACTTTATGTGGTCTGTAACTTTTTATTATTTCAGTGTACTTATATTTACTTGTAATTTGGTGGTTGCATAATTTGTACATTAGATATTTTGCTGCTTTTCGAACAAAAATAAAAAGATGCGGCTAAATTTATTTTATTCTCGAAATTTATCAAATTATTTTAATAACTATAAACAATTCATTAAAACATACAAATTTCTAAATTTTATCTCCTAAAAAAAACTCCCGTTGCATCGCACGGATTTCTTTCCTAGTTAGAATTATTTGTGAACGTTTTCAGTTTAAACTCTTAGCTAGCGTTTGGTTAGGGGATAAAGGGGGAATAACCCCTTATCCCCAAACTTATACCCAAACGGTATTTTGGGAGGGGGGAATTGCTAAACCCATTCTTAGCGGGTTATTCCAGTATAATCCGCTAAGGGGTGGGTTTAGCAATTCCCACCCCCAGGCGGAATAGCGGAATAAGGATTTACTATTAAATTTTAAATAATATTAAATATGTAATATTAATTAATATTAATATTAAATAAAGCAAATATTTAATATTTAAATATTAAATATTAAATATTTAATTTAATATTTAATATATTTAATATTAATATTAAATATTAAATATTAATATTTAGATAAATATTAAAAATTAATATTTAATATTTAATATTAATATTACAATTTAATATTTAATTGTTAATATTATTTGATTTTTTTAATATTTATCTAAATTAAATATAAGGATGAATAAAATCATAAATTTATTTAATTTTAAATTATATCATAAAGGGCAAATTAATAAATCAAAATATTTAATTCCTCAATTCTTCTTATTCCTCTATTCCCAACCAAACACAATTTTTTCTTATTATCTTATTCTTCTTATTCCTCTTTAACTTACCAAACACAATTTTTCCTAAACCCGGTATAACTCTTAAACCGAACCTAACGCAAATTTACTCTAGTTCCGACTAAAATCATAACTTATACCTATCCCCGGTATAACTAAATTTTTCTTATCCCCGAACCAAACGGAGCCTTAAACTCCGTTTGGTAACGGGGATAAGGGGGATAACCCCTTTATCCCCGTTTTTATACCCAAACACTATTTCAATCGGTGGGAATAGCTAAACCCAGCCTTAACGGATTATCCTGGAATAACCCGCTAAGGGGTGGGTTTAGCTATTCCCACCCCCAGGCAGAATAGCGGAATAAATATTTAATATTTAATGTTTAATATTAATATTAAATATATTTAATATTAATATTAAATATATTTAATATTTAATATTAATATTAAATATATTTAATATTAATATTAAATATATTTAATATTAATATTAAATATTAATATTTAATATTTAATATTAAATATTAATATTACAATTTAATATTTAATTGTAAATATTATTTGAATTTTTAATATTTATCTAAATTAAATATAAGGTTGATTAATATTATAAATTTATTTAATTTTAAATTATATCATAAATGATAAAATAGTAAATAAAAATATTTATCCCCTCACTTTTTCTTCTTCTTCTATATCCAACCAAACATAATTTTCTCTTATTGCTCTTATTCTTCTTATTCCTATATAATTTACCAAACACAATTTTCTTTAAACCCGGTATAACTCTTAAATCCAACCAAATAAAAATTTATACTAATTTCTGCTAACACCATAATTTATACCTATCACCGGTATAACTAAATTTTTTTTATCCCCGAACAAAAGGCAGCTTTAATAATAGTGAACAAGGAAGCTAATGCTTAATTTGGGCCAACATGTGCCGGACGTCTCTGCTGCTCGGCCTCTCATTCGGAAATTCGTACGTGCAGAAGCAAGCAATCTTAAGAACCAGCAGCATCTGCTCCTCAAACCCGTTGCCCACCAGGTTCCGGTCAATCGCAGCTGTCGGATCCTCTGACTGCAGCACCGCCCGGACCCATCCGATGACCCACATCTCCTCAGTCTCCTCAAAGAATTCGTCCGACGGGAACCTCCCAGTGACCAGGATCGCTAGGATGACCCCGAACGAGTAGACATCGCTCTTTTCGGTGTACGACAGCGTCTGGTGGTACTCCGGCGCGATGTACCCTAGAGTCCCGGCCACGTTATTTGAATTCATCGGCCCACTGATCGCATCGCCGGGGACGAGCTTCGCGAGCCCGAAGTCAGCGATCCGAGCGTTGAGATCTCCATCGAGGAGAATATTCCCTGGCTTCAGGTCGCGGTGGATCACCTTCGGACGGTGCACCGTGTGGAGGTACTCGAGCCCGGCGGCGACACCGAGGGCAATCTTGAGCCGGCACGGCCAGTCCAGCTGCGGAGTGCCACATTTCATCACGTCGTGCAGCGACCCGTGCTGCATGAACTCATAGACGAGGTAGTGGCAGCCGGGCTGCGGGACGTGGGCCAGAAGGCGTAGGAGGTTAGGGTGGCGCATGCGGCCGACTGTCATGATCTCCGACCGAATCTGGCGCATGCGGTGGTGGAGCAATTTACTGTCGTCCCGGCACGGCTGCGCGGCGTTGGCGGGCGTCAGGACGATCTTCTTGATGGCGACGGGTACGGCGCGGTCGCGGAAGACGAGCACGGCCTTGTAGACCTCGCCGCAGCCGCCGCGGCCAATCACCTCGAGAGGGCACGGCAGGTGGTCGCGCCAGAGGAGGTCGATGAGGGAGAGGTTCTCGGGGTCAAGGAGCATCGGGGTGAAGATGGTGGCCGCGTTGTTGCTCGGCTCCTTAGGGCGGCAGATCGCCCTCTTGATGCTGGCGCAGCAGGAGACGGACAGCCGCCAGAGGACGAAGGCCACGATTCCGAGCGCAAAGCCGACGGCGAAGGAGACGGAGGCGCCCACCCAGAGAGGGTGAGCGAGGAAGTGGCCTAGTGACGAGGGTGGGATGTGGGTGTGTAAGAGGCGTCTCGGCGTGAGGATAGGTGTCGCAGAGGAAGAGATCATGGTGGTGGTGAATGAGCTTATTAGAGAGAGGAGGGGGAGAGAGAGAGGAGGAGGATACAATCCATGGATGGGGAATGGTAATTAAAGGGCGCACCCGGACTTTGGTTTTTAGTAGGGACAAGTGTGAAATGAAGTAAGTTCATATACTAATTAACCAGAGAAAAGCATGCTATTTCTACATCAAAAAAATATTTATAAATTTTAAACATATTTATTTAAAAATTATATTTATTTTTAAAGTAGTTGATCGTTGGATTATTAAAATGTAATATTTTTTTTATTTTTAAAAAATACAAATAATATTATTATATTATATTAATTATTATTTGGTCATCATTTGCCAATCTATGAATGATAATATATATTGACAAGGCCAGGGTATACTTCTACAACAGCAGGTTAATTATTTTTTCACTATTTTCACTCTAAACAAATGGAAAGATATGATTGAAAAATAATGTAAAAATTAATATTAAAAATATACTGTCCATACAAGAAAGTATGATAATAATTATCTTATTACAAAGTTAACGTCAAACATCACTGTAATTTGACCGGAGAAGTAATAGAGCAGTCCTAAGTCAACACTACAATATCAAACACCCCTTTTCCTTGCTTTTTTCTTTTTCCCGCTAAGGAAATTGTTGGGAAACTGGAATGAATCGTCTTGTACACGCTACCATTTTTCTTGTTGAGAAAATTATTAAAAAATTGGTATGGATCGTGGATCAAAATTGACGCACGAAAAATATATAAAAAAATTTAAGATAATAATAAAAAATAAATATAAAAAGGTAAAATCAAAATTTACATTATTCGATAATTTTATATATATATAAAAATCTTATGGTGAATTTTATATTTTTCTGGTTACAATAAAAAAATTCTTCAAAAATAATTTATTTATTTTTTTTTTTATAAAATCGTAATCAAGTAGACCAAATTAAAGTAGTATAGAAAGTTTTTAATTAAAAATTTTAACTAATACGGCAAGCGGCACCCAGTATTGTAAAGCACCAATAAAACACGCTTCGGCGCGTAGATTAGAGGATGAATCTGGACAGAAAAACGACTACTATCCTATTAAGGAGAATAGACTTAAAAGAAAATAGTTGAGAAATTTACGATGATTTCTCTTAAATCACGGCGATTTCTAAAATCGGCGGTTATACACTTGGTTCGTAAATGTACAAATAAGCGAACCAACAAAGAAAAAGGGATTTTGCAATCTCGTAAGCAGAAACCACCCATACTTTTTCATACATTTCATACCTATATTTATTGTTTTCCTAAATAACTTTATCCTATTTTTTATAAGTAGGCTTACTTGTAATTAGCTACCTATTATCTTTGTAACTCCTTTCCAATCAATACAAATCCTACAATCGGCTCCTTAGCCGTGTCAAATTTCTATCTCCTCATCTCAGTTCGGCTATTTTAGGCCGAACTCTGCCTTCCTCACAATCCCGGTTCAGCTAATCTAGGCCGAGCTCATTCGAGAGTTGATTGAGAAGAAATCGACCGAGCAGATCCCTCCCCGGCCTAATCGCTTGATCCATTGACACGCAGCGCATTCATATCAGAGGGTCACCCCCACGGGCCGATTGGCGTCGGTGATTTTTCGGCCCAACACAACTCCATTTAAAATGTTAACAAAACAGCTAATAGAGTCAAGAGAACGAAATAATATAAGATTCAACCTGAGACTCAAAATGTGTCTCGCATCCATTAACATCCTTATCACACCATCAAATATTTTTATTTTCACCATTTCGATACCGACCATTTTATAGTTAGTGTAATTACCCATCATAACACTACCACCTTCACAAGACTTGTAAGTATCAAATAAAGATATGTCTAGAGTCATGTGATAAGAACAACCTAAATCCAATATCCAGTCATTGAGATATTCTAAACCTGTAGAAATAGTAAAAACATCGTGACTAGTGTCGCTGGCTATGCTCGTAGTATCTGCAGAGAAATCCAGTTTCCGCTATCAAGCTTTCATCTTCTCGTAGTTCTTTAATGTGACCCTCTTTATTGCAAAAATAACACTTCACTTTTTTCGATTTTGACTTGGAACGATATCTTCTTTACCCGCATCAAATTCACTAGATCGTCCCCTTTCTCTGCCTGTATCATTTACAATCAAACCAGTACTGCTTTCTTCGGTACTCACCTACAACCTGATCTCTTCAAATAAAAGGGTCGACGTGATATCTTCCATCTTTAGAGTTTGCTTTCCGTACAGTATGGTGGTCACAGACGATTGTAAGACGAAGTAACATGAGGAAAATCAATGCCATATCGTCCTCGTCAACCTTGATATTAATGCTGAGCAAATTTGCAATAATTTTATTAAAGGTGTTCAAATGTTTCGTTATTTGCGTACATTCTCTCATGCGTAGCCCGCATAATTTTGCTTTAGGTATAGTACATTCGAAAGGCTTTTTGTCATATACAACTTCTCCAACTTGTTCCACATAACGACTGTAGTTTTTTCATTCATGACGTTATACTTCACTTTATTTGTTAGGCATAGTATAATTGTATTGACTGCTCGTAGATAAATCTCCTTCCAATCTTCATCACTTATCGATATCGGCTTTTTCAATATTTTGAGCAACATCTTATAAAGGTCTTATTGTACCAGAAGGGTTTTCACTCTTCTCTGCCGGAGAATGAAGTTTTCTTTGCCGTCAAATTTCTCCACCTCAAAATTAGATGATGAGATTTTTGACACCTCTACTATAGCACAAATCTTATACTCTGATAACACTTATTGGAAAACTAGAATGACCGTCTGTTATGTGCTACCAACACAGATGTACAAAAAAATAGAGAAAACTGAGACCGATAATGAAAATAAATGTAGAAAAAAATTATAATTTATGTGCTTTGGCAATTCCCTACGTCCAAGGAGGGAGCGGGAGAAATCTATTCTATTATAAGAAAAAATAAAAAAAATATAAGTTTACACATTATATCTTCTCTAGATAAAGACTTTTTGATAAATCCCACCTTAATTTCTCTTGTTTCAATAATTTTTTTTAAAAAAATAATCTTTTTTTTTTCATAAAATTATAATAGAAAAAATTAAATTAAAAATATATAAAAAATTTCTGACCAAAATTCTTTCCGTCGTTATTTCAAAGTTATTTCGAAGAATCTAAATATTTATCCAACCAGTGGAGAACCACTACTTTCTAATGAGCTCGGTCAAAGAGTCTATCAATACTAATTAAAAATAATACTAGTTAAGCACCCGCGCTTCGCTGCGGTAACTAAGAAATAATTAGGTATTAGACATAATGTATTACATTTGGAACTTAGAAATATTTATGCATATTACATTTAATTTAAATTAGTTTATAGATAAAGCACATAATATTAAAAAAGTAAACTGAGAGAATCAGTATTTATATATAGAAATCTTAGGGGCAGAAAAAGAGAGTAGTTATGATAGCAAATCTGTCATAATCTGACAAAATCTGTTCAAAATTTTTAAAAATTAATTATTTTTGAAAATATCAGATCAATCAAATCAAAAAGAATTTATAAAATAAAATATCACATCAAATCACTTAGGGATAGAAAAAATAGGTAGGTATGATAGTAAATCTCTCAGAATCTGACAAAATCTATTTAAAATATGTGAAAATTAGCAAATATCACATCAAATCGTAAGAAAGAAAAAAGAGTAGCACAATATCACATCACATCAAATAGAAATTTTAGGAATAGGAAAAGCAAATAGGTATGATAGTAAATCTGTCAGAATCTGACAAAATCTGTTTAAAATATGTGGAAATTAGTAAATATATATCACATCAAATAGTAAGGAAATGCAAATCTGCTAGAATTTTTTAAAATCTGTTGAAAATCTTTTGAAATTAACATATCTGGCAATATCACATGATATCAAATCTAACACAATTCTACAAAATCTGACACAGAAAAAAAAGGAACCATTATTATACCAAAATCTGACACAATCCTACAAAATCTGTCAATATTTTTTGGAAATTAACCATATCAGGAACTATTACATTCATGACAGAAAAATCTGGCATAATCTTAGGAAATAAGATCACATAATAGAATTTGTTAATATTTTTTAAAAATTAACCATATCAGAAACTATCACAATTGATGATCGGGAGAGAAAAAGGAAATCTGACATAATCTTAGGCCCCGTTTGGTAATGGATTAAGATAGAACTAGCTAATCCTGGGATAAGTATAAAGTACGGAACTAGAGTAAAAAAGCGTTTGGGATGGTTCCAGGGATAAGAGATTTTGTGTTTGCTATGAGAATGGAGAATAAGAAGAATAAAGAGATTAGATTGGGGTAATTTACCTTTTTGCCCTCGAAATTTAATATGTGATAAAAGTTGTTAAAATTTAATTAGTTTGTTTTAATTAATGGATTAAAGCTTTAAAAAAATTAAGATAAAATCAAAATCATAATCAAATTATATTTTTTGAAAATAATATTTAATTTAATATTTTATTTTCTCAAATTAAATTTAAAATTTCAAATATAAAATTTCAACATTTAAATTTTAAAATTTAAAATTTTATAATATTAATTTGTGATGATGAGAGTGTATTGAGAAAAGAGAAAGGAGATGGGATGAAGGAAGAGAGAGAGAGGAGAGAGAGGGATTTGTGATGATGAGTGTATTGGGAAGAGAGAAAGGAGAGGAGGAGGGATAGTTTGGTTAAAAAAAAAAATTATAAAATAATGGATAAGAATTATTGTTCCAGCTTATTCTGCTTGTACTGGAACTAGCTATACCGGATAATTCCTGATGCGTTTGGTAGAATAAGGGGGATAAACCCCTTATTCCTGGTTCTAGCCCCGAAACAAACGGGACCTTAGAAAATCTCTTTGGAAATTAATCATATCAGCAATATCACATCACATCAAATCAAATCAAATATATTTATAGTAATTTTAGAGGAGTAGCTATGATAGCAAATCTGTCATAATCTGACAAAATATGTTCACAATCTTTGGGAATTTATTATTTTCGAAAATATTACATCAATCAAATCTGACACAATCCTACAAAATATGTTAATATTTTTTTTGCAGATTAACTATATCAGAAATTATCACATTTGATGACACATCAATCAAATCTGACACAATCCTACAAAATCTGTTAATATTCTTTTGCAAATTAACCATATCAGGAATTATCACATTTAATGATAGGGAAACCTGACATCTATAGTAATTTTAGAGAGAGGAAAAGAAATAAGAAATTATATCAAAATTTGATATAATCTTACAAAATCTGTTAATATTTTTTTAGGAATTAATCATAGCAAGAACTATCACATCTGATGATAGGGAGAGGAAAAGGAAATTTAAATTCGGCATAATCCTGAATATATTAAATTAAAAATTTTCACACGTTGATATTTTAAATTATAAATTTGACATTTAAAATTAAACAATATCACATCAAATTTATATATATTTAATAAAATAAAGTACAAAGAGGAGCAATTATACCAAAATATGACATAATATTAGAAAATGAGAAAAAAGAAATCTGATATAATCCTACAAAATTTGTTAATATTTTTTGAAAATTAACGATATCTGGAAATATTACATCTAATGATAGGGAGAGGAAAATAAAATCTGATATAATCTTAAAAAATTTAACCATATCAGGAAATAGTACATCACATCAAATATATATCAATTATAATAAAAATTTTCATTGTTAAATCTTAACTTAAATTTTTATATATTAATTTAAAATTTAAAATTTAAAACATTGGTATTTTAACTTTAAAATTTGAGAAAATATAATTTAGTGTATAAAAATCTTTAAATTAATATATATATATATATATATATATATATATATATATATATATATATGGAAGAATTTTAAAAATTAATCATTTTTGAAAATATCACATAAAAAATCCGGCATAATCTTACAAAATCTGTTAAATTTTTTTTTCTTGAAATCTTAAGGAGAGCAAAAGAGAGTAGCACTTTGGAAATTAATCATATATGAAAATATCACATCAAAGAGAGTAGTTATGATAATAAATCTGTCATAATTGTACAAAATATGTTCAAAATTTTGAAAAATTAACCAAAACTGAAAATATCACATCAAATCAAATCAAATAAGTATTTCTAGTCATGATGAGTATTTATTTAACAAGATATGTAAATCTATAGTAATTTTAGAGACATGAAAAAAGAATAGCAATTATACGAAATATATGACATAATATTACAAAATGAAGAAAAGTAAATCTGACATAATCCTACAAGATCTTTTAATATTTTTTGAAAATTAACCATATATGAAAATATCATTTATAGTAATTTTAGAGACAGGAAAAGAAATAAGCAATTATATCAAATATGACATAATATTACAAAATGAAGAAAAAAAAAATCTTTTAAAAAATAATTTGCAAACTAAATGTTTAAAATATTTAAATTATTAATTAAAATCTTAGAAAATATTTTGCAAAATAGATTTTTTTTTAAAAAAAAAAATAACCCAAAAAGACCCTTATATTTTTTTTTCAAAATAAATACTTAAAAATATGAAATTGTTAATTAAATTCTTAGAAATTATTTTACAAAATAAATATATAAAATAAAATTTAGAAAAAATCAAGAAAAATAAACATCAACTTCACTACTAGTTATCAATAATTTACATACTATCGCACGCGCACAAAGCATGGTGAGACCTGAGATGTGGCTGAAGAACCACGCGAAAAGAGCAAGCACTGCGGAGGTAGTGTGGCGGCTGCATGCGGTCTCCGTGTAGGTATTCGAGTCTCTTTAGAGGATGGTCGCCACTGCCAGAGAAGAACACCCTGTATGTTTCTAATGTCGACAGCATAGTTGCCGTTGTGACCGTCGTTGATGCCGCTCAAGGTGTCGTTACCGTGACTGCTTTCGTCGACCGCCGTTGATTCCGCCCAAGAGAGAGAAGAAGGTTCAGAATCTACTCAAACTTGCAACTTACTAGTAATATATATATATATATATATATATATATATATATATATATATATATATATATATATATATATATATATTATATATATATATATACAAACCCAAAAACTACTTCTATAATCAAAACCCAGATAATAATTTTGCCAAAAAAATCACCTTTTGACCTCAAAATGGAACATAAAAATAAAAACAACTCCCCTACTTTGAAAAATAAAAAATAAAAAACTCACCTTGGAGACTCTCCATGTTCCCAATCTCCACGGGGATCTTCCGGGAGAGGTTATTGACACTGTGGTATAAATAACTACCCAAAATAACATCAAATAGCACCACTATTTTTTTTTTCTCTTCTTTTTTTGACTTTCTGTAGCTTAGCTTCAATTTATCTTACCCCTACCTCACCCTCTCCCCACCCCCCTTTCCCTCTTCTCACTTCACCAACTTCGACACCCACCCTAAATTCGACGTAGGCGCCGGGGTAGCAGAGGCCGTCTCCTTGCTGAACTTCTCGAAGATCTTTGCCCTCAGCGCCCTCCCCGACTCCACCCTCTCCACCGCCTCCGCATCCCCTCCCGCATTCACCTTCTCCATCCGCACACCACCTCCCACCGCCCTCGTCGGCGTCGTCGGGAGGTGCAGAACCCCATCGCCGTAAGGCCCCCACCATCGCAGTAGCGAAACCCCCACGCACTCGGCGGCGAATCCACCTTGCTCAGCTGCATCTGCCTCAGCGACGCCACCAAATCGCCCACCGCCGGCCACAACGCCCTCCTCACTGCAGCCGCTGCCCCGGGCGACATTGGCGGCGACTCCGATGGGGGGGACACCGGCTGCGACATCAGCGTCGACGTCGGCGACGATGACATCAGCCCCTTCACCATGTACGCCTCCTCCACCGCGCGGTAGCGCAGCGGCGACCCATCGTAAGACTCAACAGACGCCGCGGCCACGGCCGCCGCACTTCCTGGTCCGGCTCCTCCTCTGGGGCTGACATGCTGGGGCGGCAAAACCCTAAGCTGGCCGGGGGTGTGGGCGAAGAAGCAGACCCTGCGGCGGCACGCGATGCCGTCCTTGCTGGGCTGGGTACGGTACCTGGCCAGGTGGAGCCAGCACTCGAACACCCCGTGCGCGAACTCGCAGACGTCCCCGCGCTTGCAGCTCCCATTGCGGACGAAGGAGAGAGAAGGGCAGAAGGCTAGGAGACGATTGAGAGAGAAAGAGAGAGGGGGGAGTTAGAGAGAGAGAGAGAGAGAGAGAGAGGGGGGGGGTTCAGAGAGAGTGAAGGCGAGTCACAGAAAGAAAGAGAGAGGTTCGATAGCAAAATGCATAGAAGCGTGCCACGTCAGCAATTCGGAGAAGGTTAGAAGTGTCACGACAGCAAAATGCATAGGAACGTGCCACATAAGCAAAATGCATAGCAACACGCCACGTCGCCTGGAGGAACCGCCAAATATATCTTGTACTTGTATAGATATAGATAATTAATCCTACTCCAATTTGGAGTCTGAATTAGAACAGAGGTTGGGCTTCAATTAATTTTCATAGACTCGTTGTATCCTCCAAACAAAAATTAGGGCACGATGAATTCCTTCCCTCGCCAACACTTGCCTTTATTCCACTATTCTTTAAGGCCTTGTTTGGATTGGGGATAAAGGGGGGATATCCCCCCTTTATCCCTAAACAGTTTTGGGATATCCCCGTTTGGGAATATCCCCCCAAACGGGGATATCCCGGGTTTGGGCTTTGGGATATCCCACCCAAACCCCAAACCCAACCACCTCTCTCCCTCTCTCTCTCTCCACGTCCCTTCCCAGGCGGTGCCTTGGGAAGGGGCGTTTTCCTTTTTTTTTTTTTTTTCGTTTTTTTTTTCTTTAATGCTTTCAGGATTTTTTTTTTTAAATAAAAATTTTTAAATTATAAAAAATATTTAAATTTTAAATTTTAAATTTTATAAATTTTAATTTTTTTTAATTTTATATTTTAATAAATCTAAAAATTTTATTTTTAAAAATTATTAATTTTAAATACAATATTTTTATAATTTTTTTAAAATTTATATAAATTTATAAATTAAAATTTTTACTCCTACTTAACATTTTAAAATTAACATTTTTTTTTATTCCCACTTAAAATTTTTTATCATAAGTATGTATAAATCATTTATAAAATAATATTACTAAATATTATTTAATAATATTATAATTTTCAATATAATAAAAATTATATTAAATTTTTAATCGTTAAATATTATAATTTTTAATCATTAAAAATTATTTTTAAGACAAATTAAAATTAAATAGAATTTTATATAGTATATAATTAATTAAATATAATATATAAGATTTGTTATAATTAAATAATTCTAATACATTCTTTAATTATCAAATTTATAATATACATAAAAGTAAAGGTCACATCGTCATTAAACATAAAAGTCAACTCTATACCTCTTTATTCTTCAACCCCAATCCAAACATCATTTTTCTTATACCAGGTTTAAACCTCATTCCAACCAAACACAATTTAGGTTTATATCAGGTTTATCCCTTACTTTATACTTATACCTGGTATAACTCATTCTGGCTTATCCCCAATCCAAACGGTACCTAAATTATTTCTGATTGCGTTGCTACTTCTTTTGTGTATATTATCAACTCTTTTATATTTTATACTACTACTTTTGATACCGATACTGATACTTCTTCTTCCTTTTTGTATTTGAAATTTTATCGTTTATTCTATTCAAACTACTGATATGCTCCATCTACTACATAATAAAAAATATTATATTATTATACTTGAAATATTAAAAGAAAATTAAAAAAATTAAATAAGACAAAAAAAAAAAACAACCAAAAAAGACTATTGCATCTCAATTCTGCTACTTCTAATTAATTTGTTGTCGGTGAAATTGATATTATTGTTGCTTTCCTTCTTGAGTTTGAAGAGTTGCATTTATATATTAGATTTATAATTCATTATTGATAATTAAAGATTCCTGAAATTGTACTAGTAAATAATATTATTATACTTGAAATATTAAAAAAAAATAAAAGATAGAATCAAATAAAAAAAAAACTATTGCATTTTAGTTTTGTTGCTTTTCTTCGTTAGTTTGAGGGGTTGGTTTTATATGTTAAATTCTGATAATTGATGATTCATGAATTTGAACTAATAAATTATATTATTATACTTAGTATATTAAGAAAAAAAAGTTTAAAACCAGAATCAAATTAAAAAAAATTAAGAAGAAACTATTGCATGTTAGTTCTATTGCTTCTCCTTAATATGTTGTTGGTGATGTTGATGTTGTTGTTGCTTGCCTTCGTGCTTTTGAAAGATTTATTATATTTTTCAATTTTATCTGTCCGTTAGTTTAACTATTTTTTATTTTTTATTTAATTAGCACAATTTTTTTTTTTTTAGAAAAGTAAAGACGATTTGGATTTGTTTTTCGAGTAATGCTACATGTACACTCCCAAAGAGGTGTACATCTTACACCCATCCATCTAAAGGTGGAGAGGTTCATAAATTGTGAAGTGACTCATCACCACATTCCACTTATTGGATGGATGGAGTGTGTAATGTACACCCGACAAGGAGAGTCCACTTAGTATGTTTCTTCTTGTTTTTTTATATTTATCTGGTGTTGTCTTACTTCTCTACTAGTGTAAGTCTTAATACAATTTTATACTCTTGAAAAAAATTATCATATTGTTTATTATTACAGTGCTTGCTTTGGATCTTTTTTATTATAATTTTATTGTCTACAAGTATTTTTCTAAATATGTGTCATTTGACAGATTATGTGTCTGTTAACTAAACTAAAACACATGCAGAAATAGTTTTGTCCATTATAAGTGTAGCATTGCAGAGTGAACCACAAAACATTTATGGTATGTATAAGAATTTTGAGCAATGTACTTATATATCAGACAACATGAAAATTTCAATTATAGTCTTTATTTATTTATTTTTGTAGGTTTGTATTTATTTATTTATTTTTTAATTTGTAGGTTTAATTTATATTTTAGTTATAATCTTTATCTTTTCTTACAGTTTAATTTTAAAAATTTTAGTCCTTACGTATTTATATTTATCATTTCTTAATCTTCTCATTTTTTTTGACTTAATTATTGAGTTTAATCATATAAATTGTTGAGTTAACAAGTAGTTTTTCACAACTCTTACAAACTATTTAAACTAATGTTCTTTATTTGATAGTAAGAGCACATTTTTTTATACTTTTAATAAGTTGCATATTTCAGACTTATTTCTTCATATTATTATTTATGATCAAGGATGATAGAAAAAAAAAATTTATTTGCTAATATTTGCCCGCTGCATCGAGCGGATACTACACTAGTAATATATAAAAGTTAGTGAACTTCTTAACGATATAAAATTAGTCAAAATAAAATATAAGATTTGTGAACATTTTGATTCCAAAAATAAAAAGAATAAAAGTTAAACTGAAAAATTACGCACAGATTGGAATCAATGATGCGATGAACTGTTTGGTTTAGGAATAAGTATAAATTACTTATTCATACAATTTTGAAAATAAGTAGAAACAAAACTAATTTTTTATTTGGACGAAATTGCATTGTTTAAATAGAGTTTGATAATTAGATTAGAATAGTGGAATTAAAAAAGAATAGTTACAATTTTAAAAAAAAAATATTTTATCTAATTAATTAATATAAAAATATTAATTAAAAATAATTTAATAAATTAACAAATTAATTAGCTATGAATATTCTATAAGATAATGAAAAATTATATTAATTAATTAATTATAAAATATAACTTAACTTTTTAATTAATTAGTAAATTATTTAATTAGGTAGATGATTAGTTAAGAAATAAATTTAATTACTCAAAATATTAATTAGTTTATCAATTTAAATATTAGTTATTAGATAAACACATTAAATAATTAATTTTTAATAAGATAATTAAATATAAATAATAAATTAATTAATTATTTAACTATTTAATCAATAAATAATAACTTAAAAATATTAATTAGATTAATTAATAAATTAATACAATAATTAAAATTAAATTTAAGCATTAATTAATTTTTTTCTGACTTGGAAACAAAATTTTACCCTTATTCCTCCTTGTTCCTAATAAGAAAGAACTACAATTAATCTACTCTAAAAATAAAATTCCCCTTAACCAAACACTAACTTTATTTTTGTCTTACCTAAAAATTATGAAGCAATTAAGCTTCAAATTTGAGACTAGGGATACAAAAGGTATGATAACTAGGGACGGACGATAAAGGATATAATAGTTGATATTCGAAATCTCAAATTTAAAATTTAATTATTTTATATTTTTAGCTAAATTTAATTTTACAAAAGGTTTAATTTTTTTTTAAAAAAAAAACATGTAGCATGCTTTCTATAAAATAAAATAAAATAATAATAATAATAATAATAATAATAATAATAATAATAATAATAATAAACTGCTTGAGGAAACTTCGCTTTTCACACGCTTATCACACGCGTTTTCAGACATTCGTTGACTTACTCAAAGTCTCCGTAACGAATGATTCTTTGTGGAAAGTAAGTGTCCTGCTTTTAACAACGGACTTTATTTTCAAAATAATTTTTAAAATGATTATAATTAGCGAAATAATATTGTGAACAATTTATTTGAAAAAATAAATTTATTTTTATCGGCCAATTTTTTTTTCCTTTTTTCGAAGCTAGTGAATCATTCACCGCTTTTGTGAAAGCCGTAAATAATTCTGCCTTTGTTAAAATCCTACGAAAACGGTAAATCGGTAAATCGTTCACCTGAAGACGACAAATGATTCACCGTCTTTAACATAAATAAAATAAAAATATGAATATAAGTAAAATTTTTAAAAAATTTAAATTATTAGTGTTCACTAATTAATTTAGATTGTTCCTAAATATAAATATCTTTAAAAAATTTAAATTATTATTAAGATAAAATTAGAATGTGGGTATAGATGAAATCTTTAGAAAATTTAAGCTATTATTTTCTAACTAATAACAACTTAAATCTTTTAAAGATTTAGGTTTTATAATTTAAAGCGTAATTTTTTTTTTTCTCTTTAATGAATAATAATGATCTAAATCTTTTAAAAATCTGATCGTTACTTAAATTTTTATTTTATCTTATATTTCTACCCTAACAATCTAAATTTCTTAAACATCTGTACCACTTAAGTGAAAAAATTATAGGTAAAAGCGATAAATCGTTCATCGTCTTTAAAATATGGTAAACGATACACCGTCTTTAGAAAGCGATATACCGTTTTTAGAAAGCGAAGGCGGTGAATGATCCACCATCTTTAGAAAGACGGTGAACGATTCACCATCTTTTAAAAAAATATCCTATCTGATGCTAACTTGGTGAAAATCAGGTTATTTTTTTTAAATAAAATTTTTACAAAATAATTTCGGAAATTATAATTTTTTAAAAAATTATTTTGAGAAAAAAATCCTTGACAAGCTGCAAGCTCACGCCTTCCGTCAATTTCCCGAATATGGACAAGTCATTGAAGACATAAGGATTTGTTAGAATACTCTTAGTCTCGTTTGGTTCGAGGATAAGAAAAATTTAGTTATACCGGAGATAATTATAAGTTATAGGATAAGTAAGAACTAACGTAAATTTGCGTCAGGTTGGGTAGTTGAGTTATACCGGGGATAAAAAAAATTATGTTTGGTAAATTATATAGGAATAAGAAGAATAAGAAGAATACGAAAAAATTGTGTTTGGTTGGGTATAGATGAATAAGAAGAATTGAGAGGGGATAATTATGTATTTTGACTATTTTGCTCTTTAAATTAAAGTTTAAGTGGGAGTAAAAATTTTAATTTTTAAATTTATATAAATTTTAAAAAATACATAATAAAAATTAAAGTTTAAATGGGAGTAAAAATTTTACGTGAGCGTAAATAAAAATTATTTTTAAATTTTAGTGGGAGTAAAAATTTTATTTTTAAATCTATAAAATTTTAAAAATTTATAAATAATTGTTATCAAATTTTTAAAAATTAAAATTAATATTTTTTTTTTTTCAAAAATGAAATAAAATAAAATTTTTAGATTTATTTAAAAATAAGTTAAAAAATAAAAAAATGTTTAAATAAAAAATTTTAAAATTTAAAATTTATAAATTAAATATCTTTAAAATTTAAAATTCTAATTTAAAAAATAAAAGGACTAATTTTTATTAGTATGCAAAAGAGGAAAAAAAAAGAAAAAAAAAGAATGAAAACCCACGTAGAGAGAGAGAGAGAGAGAGAGAGAGAGGAAAGAGAGAGAGTGGTGTCCTGCACTCACCTGAATGGATTTTTTTCGATTTTCATACAAAGTGCAATTCCGTCTTATTTCGCCTCAGGTTGGGAATTGATATTCCCAACTTATACCGGGATAAGGATAATGATGGAATTTTGTAATTCCTATTGGTCTTATTCTTATTTGGATATAAATCCGTAGATAAGAGGGTTATCCCCCCTTATCCCCGTTACCAAACGGTAACCGGGGCTTAGAAATAAGGGGGTGTCGAAATAATTGATGAGAAAGTGTTATATAAAAAATTAACATATATGATAAAAATGTATTGAACTTATGTGAACTATGATCCATTTTGATCCAATTATCTAATATATAAAAAAATTGATTATACTATTTTTTTAATCTATTTAATGTCTCTTATAATTCAAAATTTAATTACATCGTTTACCTGACTCAATTCATATATTCCACATAATTTTCATATATATGGCGGCAATAACATTGAAGTAATGAGTCTAAATTTTCTACTGGATGAACCTTTAAATATCTTGAATTAAATAAATTGAAAATTTAAATATCAAAATTAAAATTAAAAAAAAAATTAGATACTTAAATCAAAATGGATCAAAATTTAGATAAGTTTTATACAATTTTACCTAAATATAATTTCAACATACGATCAGGTCTATACCGATTAATAAATTGGTGTGTATCTAGTCAATGTGCAACCTCTCAAAATACAAAAAATCATATTTACTGGTTGGGTTTGCACAGAAGAAGTTGATCCTTTGAGCACTCATATAATGTAGTATAATTGTCAATAAATACCCACTATGATTTCTGCACCAATTGTCTTTAATTAGTTAATGAAATAAGAAAGGATGGCATGTAATTAGTGCAATGTATTATTTCAAATCGAATGATAACCACAAAATAATTACAATTAATTATTATGTTCCCTTTCTCTTAGAGCTTGCATTTTTCCATCCTTTTAAGAGCTACAGCACAAGAAGTTATTGTTAATTTTTTTTATATCTCACTGAGCATTTGACGCAAGCCGATAAAAGCCACGTAATAAGATGAAAAAGTATAAGGATAAAAAGGGGATACACGAAGAATTCAATTTTTCAACCGATACTAAACAATATTATTCAATTCATAAAACTCTTCAAAATCTATATAATCTCATTACATCACACCAATATGTATAGAGCCGATACTCGAATTCTATTATAAATTAAATTTCTAAATAAATATTCTAAACATCAAACAAAGGCCCAAACAGCCGAGTGGCACCAAAAAGCCGAGAACCTATAACCGAGAACTGAGTGCGACTACAAAGAGGCGAGAGCCGCAAATCTTGAGCCAAACACTACTAAAAAAACACGAGTGGTATCATGAGATCTAAAAGAACCGAGCGTCAATAGCAAGAGCCGAGCGGCACCACCAAAGATATCATGTTGCTGAACTCGAACTAGTTTTTTCATTCAGCTTATTGGTTGATGTCGCGTTTTTTTCATAACTCTAGCTGCATCAGTCTCCCCGAATTGGAGAGAACTCATCCTCGAGTTTAACTCTTCGTCCAAGAGGCAACCTTCTTCGTAAAAAAAAAAATAATATTAGATTTTATTTATAATAAAATTAAGAAATTCAAATCCAACTCTAAAACTTCTAAAACCATATTCCTAATTTTTAAAAATTTATTCTTTATAAAAATTTTAAAAATTAAAAAAATCACTAAACAAAATTACCAAAAAAATAAATTTTGAAAATTTAAAAAAAATTAAAATTTTAGTCCTAATTATTATTATTATTATTTTTGACTGCATCGTTAACTTCCGGTTCAAAAATCTCGCCCTTGTGACCAACTTGAACATCTTCATAGCGTGGATCAAATTCAGAAAGCAACATGATGTGATAATGCAATTCAAGTCCCACGATACGTACTGTAGTGCATCGGCTTTCGCTAAAATGGCAAAGTGTGGATAAATCATCCTGAACATATTTAAAAATATGATAAAAATAAGTTAGAACGAGTTTGATTCGAAACAAATCGCATTCGAATCGAAGTTGAGTCGGAAATGAAAGAAAACAATTCAGTTTGGAGCTTCAAACTGGTTTCGGACGCCCGAAAATGTCCTACGGGCACCCCGAGCACAATAGCGGGCGCAAGCGCGGGCGCCCTGTCCGTACTTTTGAACTCCCAATCCGAGAGCAAAGTTTTTGGTGCGCGTGGGTTTTTTGACACCCGATGTAGTACACCGGCTTTCGCTAAATAGCAAAGTGCAGTTAAATCACTCCGAGCATGCTTAAAAATGCTGTTAGAATGAGTTAGGAGTGGGTTGGTTCGGAGCAAAAGCCATTCGAACCAAAGTTGAGTCGAGAAAGCAAGCTTGAGAAGATCAAAATCTGTAAAGTTCAGATTTTTGTGTGGTGTACCGGTACTCCAATCATGTATCGAAACTCCATGGAATGCTGAAAAATCTAGCTCTCGGGTTGGAATACTTTTGAAAAAATTCTAAGTGTTGGAGTACCGGAACCACAAGGAGCGTACCGATACCCCATATAAAGTAGAAAAATCGAGCTCTCGAGTTGATGACCCAAGTGTTGGCGTACCGGAACCAGTAACTCGGGTACCGGTATCCCAGCCCACGAACTGGTTCCCCAGCCCGTGTACCGGTACTCCTAGCTCTTGATAGCAAGTGCAGAGTTGGTGGAACCATAGTTAATGGTGGGTTTACCTTGGGTTAGGGTGGCTTAAACCCCCTTCTCCACTACAGAAAACACACACACACACACACACACACACACACACACACACACACACACACACACTCTTTTACATTTCCCTCTTCTCTTTCTCTTTCTAGAGACTTGGTCGAGGAAAGCCCTAGCTTAAGGTTTTGAAGGAGTTGATATCTTGAAGGGCTAAGGATTGGAAGAAAGCTTCCAAGGAAGGCTTGGGAAGGAAGAAAAATTCTCTTCTCCACGTTTTGGAGCTAGAATAAGAGGGGCCCTACTTTCGTCAAGAAGTAAACCAAGGTGAGGGATTCTACCAAAAAAAGGGTGATCTCTCTTCTTTTCCTTTGCTTTTGAATCTAGAAGCATGCTAGTAAGAGTAGTGGTGAAGATAATGTGTGATCATATCCATGTTAGGGTTTAACCTTAAGAGACAAAGTGTACATAAAACCTAGTTAAAGGTTATTCTTGCATGTGGATAAGTGGCATTTGACTTAGGAGAAAATCTAGGTTAAGAGGTCAAGATGTGTGGCATTAAAACCTAGGAAATAACTCTAGGTTAAATGAGTGGCATTAACTTAGGGAAAAACCTAAGGATGAATGATAGAGTTCTCAACATAGAGTTATAAACTCTAGGGTTAGAGCGTTTCGGTTGAGGTTGGGTGTTTATTCGCTATTAGCAACCCTAGAGCTCTGGACTTGGGGTGAATGTGCAAACTTGAGCAAACAAAATAATTCAAACCTAAATGATGGTCCGTGAGACATCATGGCTATTCTAGAGTTAATAACCTAGGGTAAAAGGACGAAAGTAAAAAGGCAAAACAAAATGTAATGAATATGGCACATTCGAATTTGGAACTCGTATTTGGGAGTGTGAGAGCGATAGCCGTCTCCCCGGGTATGGGCTCTTTTTAAGCGAGGTACTTCCGAATGGTACAAAGAGCACCTACGATGCTAGTGGCGCCTTTGGATTTGTCTCGTCTTTTGGTAGCATGACTACTAGGGCACTCGCGTCGTTTCAGTACACTCGTTTGGCTGGTGGCCGACGCTCTGGTCGATTAGCCTATTCTCCGCCTGATACGGAATCGTCTGCAACTAACTTGCCCCCAACGATGATGTCGTCCTGAGAGGGGTAGCTTGCTGCATCTCTGCCGTCACCGATGCTTCCGAATGGTACTTCCGAATAGTACAAAGAGCACCTACGATGCTAGTGGCACCTTTGGATTTGTCTCATCTTTTGGTAGCATGACTACTAGGGCACTCGCGTCGTTTCAGTACACGCGTTTGGCTGGTGGCCGACGCTCTGGTCGATCAGCCTATTCTCCGCCTGATACGGAATCGTCTGCAGCTGACCTGCCCCCAACGATGATGTCGTCCTGAGGGGGGTAGCTTGCTGCATCTCTGCCGTCACCGGTGCCAACGAAACCGATTGTGTCGGCACCGGTGGTGGCACGACTGTTGGAGACTCCTGTGGGTCTCCATGGTATGGCTCGTTTTGGGCTAGGAACCGCCCAAACCGAGCGAGACTCTCATATGAGGCCAGAGCGTCAGCGTCCCAAGCTCGGACTCTCCTCTCAAAGGACCTCATTATTTAGGCCAATTGCCCATATAATTTTGCCAAAGACGGCTCCGGTAGTGCCGGCTCCCCGCTGATCCCAAAGCTTATGACATATTTGCGGTAGGATTAGGTAAGGAATTACGTAAGTGTCCCACAGGGCGTGCCAAGAGAGTTGTTGTGGCCAAAAAGTGGCTACGCGCGATCGGCCCATAGGAGTGACCCTTAGAGATGTTGAGAGTGCTACGTGCCAATAGATTAAGCGATCAGGCCGAGGAGGGATCTACTCGGCCGGGTTCTCCTCTGGTAACGCTCACGATCGTTCGGCCTAGAATAGCCGAATCGAGTTTATGGAGGTAGAGAGAGATTGCCAGTTTCGACTTCGAGTAGCCGAACCGGGTGAAAGAGACAATGATAAAGACACGGCTAAGGAGCTATTATAGCTTTGATAACAAGAAACAAAGTAATGACACGGCTGATTGGTCGATTAAAACTTTATATAGCTTGGGAAGGGAATACAAGAAGGTAGGGATAGAGATTATAATTAAGCTTACTCCTACAAAAGCAGTAAAGGAAAGCGGTAAAAGTTAAGTTAACCTACTCCTAATATATGAAGAATCAGGGATGGTGCCGGACTTACGAGTTTGCCGGACCCCTTTTCCTTCGATGGTTCGGGTATTTATACACTTTCCGAACCACATTATTAGGTGCCGATTTGAATTATCGACGAAACTTGGGGGAAGTTATCGGATATTTAGCAACTACTTCTTTTTGAGTCAAATATTCCTCAAATAGGATAGTCGTCGATTTTCATCCAAGTTCATCCCTTTACTATCGCGCCAGAGCATGATTCCCGTCGCTTTCCAATGTCAAGCGCTGCTTGTCGTTCCGGATCAGTTGCGGGATTCACGCCCGAATTCCGCACTCATTCCTTCCAAAGTCTTCCCTTATTTTGGCTCGAGCAGTCGAGGGCTGGTTCTGGCTTTCGCCTTTTCGTCGCTTGATTAGAGCGTTCCGTTTAGCCGAAGCTTGATCTCGGATAAGACGATGACCTTCTTGTCGGCTACTCTTTCTATCGATTGATGTTCTTAACCGATGACCTACGTCGCGAGTTGCTTTACCAGTGAGACCGGTCTTAAATAAGACAAGAGTTCGTCTTTGTTGACCAGTTTTTTCCTCGGCTGATATCTTTAACTGATAATATTCGCCACGTGTCACTTTCTCGAGTGACAAAAATTTTGATCTCAACACCCGTTTTTAGGGACTTTCTTGGAGAGGAAATAGATCAAACCCAAATTCTTGCAAGAGGAATACAAAGGTGGGGGATCTCACTGAAAAAGGTCAACTAATTCTCTTTTCCTTTGCTTTTCTATAATCTAGAAACATAGTGTAAGAGTAGATGCATTTAGTGCATATGTATATGCTTAAGATTTAGGGTTTTAGCCCTATGTGATAAAAGTGGATTTCAAGATTTAGCCTTGCATATTGTGGACAAGAAAACCTAGTTGCAGGTTACCTTTGCATGAAATGGACTTAGGAGAAACCTAGGTCATACTTTGTGTGATATGGAACTTAGGAGAAAACCTAGGTTAAATTGTGGCATTGGACTTAAGAAAAATCTAAGTCATGTATTGTGTGACAATGAACTTAGTCAAGGATAACCTAAGGCAAGCATGTAGAGTATAAACTCTAACTTGAAAATATAGAGTCAATGAACTCTAGGTTAAGGGTGATATGCAACAAAGAGTCAATGAACTCTAAGTTTGGTATGAAATGGATATAGAGTCAAAAAACTCTATGTTAAATGTGGTATAAGAACTTAGAGTTAATAAACTCTAGGTTGAATGTGGTATAAGAACATAGAGTTAATAAACTCTAGGTTGAATGTGGTATAAGAACATAGAGTTAATAAACTTTAGATTAAATGTGGAAATGAGAATATAGAGTTAATGAACTCTAAGCTAAATGTGATTAGAACATTTGGTGTCCTTGAGACATCGTGGCACCCTAAAGTTGTAAACATAGGGTTAATGAATAAATATAAGTGAATTGGAGTCTATGGAATATCTTATAACACTAGAGTAAAGAACTTAGGGTCGAATGGGCAAAGCAAGGTTCGAAGTGCCGTGGCACGGGGGCGTGCCGCTCGCCGCCTGGCACGGTACGGTACCGGCACGCTCCCGTGCCGACACGTGGCACGCTTGCGTGCCGATGGATACGCATGACCTCCCAGTGGCACGCTCTGGCACGGCTTTTTTTTATTTTTTTTGTTCCCAATAAGCTCTTATAATATTGTTTTGAACTGTTTAGTCAAAAAATTATGAATATTGACTACATATAGCTTACTACACTTACCAATTGACATACTGATAATTGTTTTTAATATATAAAGTACAACTATATCTCATAGAGAATAGAA
>CM054954.1:8274494-8345580 GCA_029168755.2 Tillandsia fasciculata
AATTTATACACTCTTTTAAATTTTTAATTTTAATTTTTACTAATTTATACTAAATTTTTAAAATTTTAAAATTTATACCAATTTTTATATACAACAAATTTTTTGAATTTTTAAAATTTTATAAGTTTCGAAAACCAAAAAATTATAATTTTTTTTATATATAAGTAAAATATAAATTTTAATAATTTTTTTTAATAAATATCTTAAATTAAATATTTAAAATCATACCAGTTAAATTTTTATCTTAAATTAAAATTTTAATCCCTTCTATAATTCTTATTTCTCTTTAACTTACTAAACATAATTTTTCTTATATCCGGTATGACTCTTATACTCAACCAAACACAAAATTACTTTAGTTTCTGTTTGTACCTGAACTTATACCTATTTTGGAATAATCAATTTTCGCTTATACCCAAATTAAACGCAGTCTTAGTGACTTAATGATTTAAACTGATATTCAAAGATTAGAATTATGAATTTGATCTTAGATCGCTTCTAATATCAATGTAGCACATCAGGAGTCTGCCTACAAGCTTGTGCAGGAAAGCGTGTCATGTTTCTCCTTCATTGCACGCAACCAATCCTACGAGCCTTCTCGATCACAATGATAATTTTTGTGGTGATTCTTGTTCTTTCAAAACTTGCTGTTTGTTGAGTTTCGTATGAATCAAACCTTTCTTCCACCATTCAAGATTTTCTAGGCATGAATGGTGGTAATGAAGTAAGGTTCTCTCTCTCTCTCTCTCTCTCTCTCTCTCTGGGATACACAAATTTTGGATGGAGTCCAATTCTATAGATTAGTCCATAATTATAGAGTTGTTCTAATATGCTAGAGATGATAATGATGGGATCCGATCCTTTCTGATGCTTACCTTAGTTACTCCAAGGGGTAGCGAGATTATCATTCATATTACACTGCGGAGATTACATGAAGGTCGAGCCCATCCATGGGTGCACCTGATTCTTCTCCAACCAAATGCTCAATACGAAGGCTTCACACTTTCTTGCAAATACCTATGGTTGTGGTATTTACTTATACATAGTGATTATTTAGTTTGTGCTTGGGAATAAGGAGAAAAGTCTGAAAGTTCCCTTGATTGTGCCTTTTATCTTTTGCTTTGATCCAGTACGTTGTTCACTGATTTAGGTAGCAATCAACTATGCTGCAGATGGAAGGTATGGCTGGCCGGAAGCAGCATCGTACGATGCCATTCATGTGGGTGCGGCAGCTCCTGAGATTCCCCAAGCTCTGCTTGATCAATTGAAACCCGGTGGGAGAATGGTAATTCCTGTAGGCAACATCTTCCAGGATTTGCAAGTGATTGATAAGAGGCCTGACGGTTCCATCAACGTCCGTAGCGAAACATCCGTGAGATATGTTCCACTGACAAGCCGAGCTGCCCAGCTTCAGAACTACTGATTTGCTAAGTGGTATATGTTTTCCGTGTCATTAGATATAATAATAGAACATACAAGTCGTAAGAATGTACAGTATACTATAATGTGTAGTTTCGAATCATCTTTCATGTTTGTCGGCTTGTATTTCCTATCTGCTTAATGGTCCTTGTATTTTCAAAGATAGATTTTGTGATGATAAGAACTACGTGTTCATAGTTTTAATCGATGGCCCTTATAGTGCACCACATAACCGCTACATGGATTTATTTACCTTGGCCTTGTTGAGTTTTGCTTTTATGACTGGAAATGCAGTTCTTATATTCCTTAGGTGCGTTTACTGGGAGAAAAGAAAATTTGCTTTTAATGATTCTTTTCTTAAATTGGTGTTTCTGGTTGCAGTTAAACGAATTATGGTTGGGAATTTAACTGTTACGACAAATGCACAATAGAAATGAAAAACAGCGGTTGTGAAGATGGGAAACCACAGTACAGTAAAAAAAAATAGAATGCAAGAATTTACATAGAAAACTTTTTGTAGGATAAAATTATGGGCAAAGGAGGAGAAAACTAAACTATCCAAAAAAAAGAAAAAAAAAAAAAGGAGTTTAATTTTTTGAAAATTACAATCTAAAATAAGGCCTCTAGGGCAAAAGAAAGAAAAATAACCCATTTGTTCCTTAAAGGGTTTGGTAGAATCTAGTAAAATTTAATTAAATTTAGATTTTAAAAATTTTTAAATTACAATGTCCAAAAGGGAGAAGTAATCTGATGAACAGGAACATTACTTAAATAATTTGGCAATGCCGAATCTAATGATAAAGTTTAATAATTTGGCAATGCTGAATCTAATGGTAAAGTTAATTTTTAGATTTGGGTATAGTTAGTACGCGGACAGAATTAAGTTTGGAGAGTTTATATATAATTATGCATATTTGAAGTTTATATACGTGTAAGAGGTTAGAAAATTTTAGATCAAGATTTTCTAATATTCTTCTAAATGTTTTTATGATCTTTCTCGGCAATGCAAGCAATCGGCAACTCCCGATAAAAAAACCTGCAACCAAGAGACCCTAGCCTCTGTCCGTACAGACTGGACCTTTTGGGAGCATGTGGTTTGCACGAAGGACGCAACTTCCTTTCTCTTCCTTTCTCCTGTACCACAGGTGAGTGGGTATGAGCGCGACGTGAGATTACGACTATCCAACTCAGTTATTTATATTACGTTTCCTTTAGTAGTTCAAGTTCAGTTAGTTATTTGAATGGACATGAATTTGGTTTTATATTTATCAAATCATATATTAATTGAATTGAATATTCATATATATTATGTGATGTACTGGTTAGAAGTTCTTAGTTGTCTAATAAATAATTTTTAAATAAATTATGTGTTGTGAATGCTTATTCTGATTATTATTATTGGATTTGTATGTCGTACAGATATAGGAGAAACTCTATGTTTGTGACGGATTTGTTTTGTTCCAAGATGAAGCTAAAAAAAAAAATTCCTTATTTTTCATTATTCTGATCTCAAAATAATTTTAGTTAGGACTTTGGGACGTAACAGATTTTTTTCAATATTATAGCTGATTTGTAATGCTGAGCAACACATACATCTATTTTTTTTCACAAATTATTCTTTCAAAATTTGTCATATCCCGAAGCTTTTGGTGAATCAAGGAACATAAAATCAAAGTCGATAACCAAAATTTGAGGCACATTTAACAAATCTTTACTTTGAGCCAAAATTCCATTTAATTGAAGCCGCAATTATAATTATCCACCTTCTCCACAAGCCCCTAAGCGCAAACCAATCAATAATTATTACTAATCAACTCCAAGCAATGCTTGAATTTGAGAGGAGGAAGAGGCATTATCAACATAACAGCAGGATTCTCTTGAGTGTTAATTTTATTTGTTTCAATCACACCTTTACTAATTTTCTTCACATACAAAGTGATATTTGATATCAATATATATTGTAGAATCTGGCAAATTTAATTTGAATTTAATTAAATTTTGGCTATGAACATTTTTAAGGTTTCGACAATTTATTCATTTTTTGGATGAAGTTGCTTATCGAAAACAACTTCAATGAAATAAAAACGTTACTTAAATGATTAGGCAGTGTCGAATCTAGTGGTGTGTTAGTTTTCAGGTTTGGGGATCATAGGCTTGCAATTGGGATATTTTTTGGCATATCACTAATCAGCCAATTTTTAAGTTTTCGCAAAAAATTTTATATTTTATGTGTGGATTTGCGTGAAACTTGATGGGTAAGGATATTTTCGTGATATTTATCCACTAGAAAAGTCTTACTTTAAAATTTCAAAATTTGAGGGGCTTATGCACAATTTTGCATATATGCGGTATGTAAAGTACTGGATTTTCAGCAAATAAATAAATAAAAATAAAAATGATATGAAATACCATTTTTATAAAAATTGGGAAAGTAAAGAATATTTGGAAGCGAGTTGGGCCCAAATCTGGATTAAAATGAGAGTTCTGAAATTTTATTGGAGAAAAGGGGCCCAGATTTTTAGTGAAAAATTCACAGTGTCAGAAAATTTCGAAAAAATTACGGGAGCCCCGTAAATATGTTTTAAGACCATAGAAAAAGTTTCGCGTTGATCGGAGGCCGGATAGTGAGAACGGGCTCCGCCAACAATGTCAGAAAATTTTGAGAAAATTTGGGGAGCTTCGTTATTATGTTTTAAGGTTACAGTAAAAATTTCGAGTCGATCGGATACCCGGATTGCGAGAACGGGATCCGCCAATGAATCTAGATACAGGGAGGTTTCGGGCCGGTGCGGAGACCCCCAAGGCAAAAAGTGACTTGTAGTTGTCTCAAATTGGATTAATTAATTATTTAATTTAATTGGTAATTAAAGCTTGTGAAGATTAGAGAATAAAAGAATATAAGTGATGGTTTTAGATAAGGGAGTGGAATATGTAAATTGGTTTTTAGTGAGAGTTGAATATTTTGTGTGCATTTAATGCTCCCAACTACTCCCCCCACCTCCCTTTAATTAGCCTGTGGCTAATTAATTACGCCACTTCACACATTCTTCCTCCTCTCTGGAGCAGAGGATTTGAGTGGGAGCAGAGAAAAAAAAATGAAGAAAGGGAAAAGAGAAGGAAGAAGGAGGATATGAGAGAAGAAAGGATGGGAAGTGAAGTGTATACTTGTGTTGGTGTGGTCCTGCTGTGTGCAAGCCGGAGGAGTCGTGCGCGCGCGCCGAGCTTCCTGCCGGGTAAGTGGCAGTTTCTCCATGTTTTGGGTTTTTGGATTTGTTTTCCTGTATGGAATTAATTAGGATTGGAGTGGGTTGTGATGTTTGGGGTTTTTGGAGTGTTGGAGTTGTTTTGAGTGGCTTGCTGTCCACTTTCGGCCAGCAGCAAGCGCACGCGCTGCAGCCCTAGCGGGCGCGCGCATGCGGGCACGCGGCTGGTCCAAGCGGCCGCGCAGTCGGCCCGGGCACCGCGCGGCATGCGCCTGGGCAGCGCGCAGCGCGCGGGCACCGCGTGGGCGGCAGCAGCGCGCGCGGTTGCCGCGGCTGTTGCGTGCGGCCATCGAGCTAGCGGGGGGCTGTGTCCGGTGTGCTGTGCACGCGCACGCCGAGGCTGTGGGTCGCCCGAGTGTCGCTTGGATTTTTGTGGATTGTTTTTGACGCGGCTTTTGTCCCTTTTGCTCTCACAGGACGGCGCCAATTGTGGCGGATTTCGACGAGGCGCGTGTGTAGCTCGAACCGGCTGATGATGCTGAGGATGGTGATGAGGAATCCTTTTGTGTATATTGTGAGCCACATGTAATTTTGGGCTTGTAAGTATGCATAGGAGTTTGAGGTGTGCTGTGGGATCCTTGTGAAGGATTTACATGTATGCAAAATGGATTTGTTTATAATTGGGTTGTGAGAGCCTGTATTTTGTTCGGGCTGTGAGTTGTTCTTGTGTGAGCATGTGGAGCTTGTGGAGGGTAGTCGGTTTTTGTTGGTAAATTATGCTTTGTGAGTTGTTGGAACTACCTGTAGAGTGTGGGTATTTTAAGTAAATGTGGAAGTGAACATGAAATTTCTAATGGCGCTGTAGGTGGCTATATGATTTATTTTGAGGGTGTTGTAATATTGTGGAGTGTACAGTGGGATATTTTGAGGTGCAGATGGACTTAATGGTTGTAATGGTGGATTTATTAGGTGAGCAATTATTTTGTTAGTGAGCAGTTTTTTTTTTATGTAAATTGGAAGTATGTAAATGAAGCTTGTATTTAATTGCAAGCTGTGATTTGTGGTGGACTTTTGATGAATTTAGTAGTGATTGGTTGTGGTGGGTACAGATGCACTTGAGAGAGAGTAGGTGGATTTGAGTTAATGGATTGTGTTATGTGATCTTGATTTATTGTATGCATATGGAGCCTGGGCAGTGTGAAGTTTGTGCTGAGTATGTGGGTTCCATGTTGAGGACTATGTGTACGTGTGTGTGTGTGTGTACATGGGTGCTTGGTGGTGTTGTGAACCTTAATTAAGCATGTTGATGGATGAAGGACTTGCTTTAAGCAGGGAGCAATTTAAAATTATTGGAATTAAGGAATTGTGTATATGTGATCTGGAATCATTATGTGCATGTGAGCATAATGTTGGAGATGTATTTGAGGACTTTTGTATATTTGTGAGTGTGCTTTGGATTATTAGAGTGTTATAGGTGATATTGTGATCAGTGTGAACTTGTATGTAGCAGGTGGATTTATGGGATTTGGTGGTTATGTGGCGGATTGTGGCGGATTTCGACGAGGCGCGTGTGTAGCTCGAACCGGCTGATGATGCTGAGGATGGTGATGAGGAATCCTTTTGTGTATATTGTGAGCCACATGTAATTTTGGGCTTGTAAGTATGCATAGGAGTTTGAGGTGTGCTGTGGGATCCTTGTGAAGGATTTACATGTATGCAAAATGGATTTGTTTATAATTGGGTTGTGAGAGCCTGTATTTTGTTCGGGCTGTGAGTTGTTCTTGTGTGAGCATGTGGAGCTTGTGGAGGGTAGTCGGTTTTTGTTGGTAAATTATGCTTTGTGAGTTGTTGGAACTACCTGTAGAGTGTGGGTATTTTAAGTAAATGTGGAAGTGAACATGAAATTTCTAATGGCGCTGTAGGTGGCTATATGATTTATTTTGAGGGTGTTGTAATATTGTGGAGTGTACAGTGGGATATTTTGAGGTGCAGATGGACTTAATGGTTGTAATGGTGGATTTATTAGGTGAGCAATTATTTTGTTAGTGAGCAGTTTTTTTTTTTATGTAAATTGGAAGTATGTAAATGAAGCTTGTATTTAATTGCAAGCTGTGATTTGTGGTGGACTTTTGATGAATTTAGTAGTGATTGGTTGTGGTGGGTACAGATGCACTTGAGAGAGAGTAGGTGGATTTGAGTTAATGGATTGTGTTATGTGATCTTGATTTATTGTATGCATATGGAGCCTGGGCAGTGTGAAGTTTGTGCTGAGTATGTGGGTTCCATGTTGAGGACTATGTGTACGTGTGTGTGTGTGTGTACATGGGTGCTTGGTGGTGTTGTGAACCTTAATTAAGCATGTTGATGGATGAAGGACTTGCTTTAAGCAGGGAGCAATTTAAAATTATTGGAATTAAGGAATTGTGTATATGTGATCTGGAATCATTATGTGCATGTGAGCATAATGTTGGAGATGTATTTGAGGACTTTTGTATATTTGTGAGTGTGCTTTGGATTATTAGAGTGTTATAGGTGATATTGTGATCAGTGTGAACTTGTATGTAGCAGGTGGATTTATGGGATTTGGTGGTTATGTGGCGGATTGTGGCGGATTTCGACGAGGCGCGTGTGTAGCTCGAACCGGCTGATGATGCTGAGGATGGTGATGAGGAATCCTTTTGTGTATATTGTGAGCCACATGTAATTTTGGGCTTGTAAGTATGCATAGGAGTTTGAGGTGTGCTGTGGGATCCTTGTGAAGGATTTACATGTATGCAAAATGGATTTGTTTATAATTGGGTTGTGAGAGCCTGTATTTTGTTCGGGCTGTGAGTTGTTCTTGTGTGAGCATGTGGAGCTTGTGGAGGGTAGTCGGTTTTTGTTGGTAAATTATGCTTTGTGAGTTGTTGGAACTACCTGTAGAGTGTGGGTATTTTAAGTAAATGTGGAAGTGAACATGAAATTTCTAATGGCGCTGTAGGTGGCTATATGATTTATTTTGAGGGTGTTGTAATATTGTGGAGTGTACAGTGGGATATTTTGAGGTGCAGATGGACTTAATGGTTGTAATGGTGGATTTATTAGGTGAGCAATTATTTTGTTAGTGAGCAGTTTTTTTTTTATGTAAATTGGAAGTATGTAAATGAAGCTTGTATTTAATTGCAAGCTGTGATTTGTGGTGGACTTTTGATGAATTTAGTAGTGATTGGTTGTGGTGGGTACAGATGCACTTGAGAGAGAGTAGGTGGATTTGAGTTAATGGATTGTGTTATGTGATCTTGATTTATTGTATGCATATGGAGCCTGGGCAGTGTGAAGTTTGTGCTGAGTATGTGGGTTCCATGTTGAGGACTATGTGTACGTGTGTGTGTGTGTGTACATGGGTGCTTGGTGGTGTTGTGAACCTTAATTAAGCATGTTGATGGATGAAGGACTTGCTTTAAGCAGGGAGCAATTTAAAATTATTGGAATTAAGGAATTGTGTATATGTGATCTGGAATCATTATGTGCATGTGAGCATAATGTTGGAGATGTATTTGAGGACTTTTGTATATTTGTGAGTGTGCTTTGGATTATTAGAGTGTTATAGGTGATATTGTGATCAGTGTGAACTTGTATGTAGCAGGTGGATTTATGGGATTTGGTGGTTATGTGGCGGATTGTGGCGGATTTCGACGAGGCGCGTGTGTAGCTCGAACCGGCTGATGATGCTGAGGATGGTGATGAGGAATCCTTTTGTGTATATTGTGAGCCACATGTAATTTTGGGCTTGTAAGTATGCATAGGAGTTTGAGGTGTGCTGTGGGATCCTTGTGAAGGATTTACATGTATGCAAAATGGATTTGTTTATAATTGGGTTGTGAGAGCCTGTATTTTGTTCGGGCTGTGAGTTGTTCTTGTGTGAGCATGTGGAGCTTGTGGAGGGTAGTCGGTTTTTGTTGGTAAATTATGCTTTGTGAGTTGTTGGAACTACCTGTAGAGTGTGGGTATTTTAAGTAAATGTGGAAGTGAACATGAAATTTCTAATGGCGCTGTAGGTGGCTATATGATTTATTTTGAGGGTGTTGTAATATTGTGGAGTGTACAGTGGGATATTTTGAGGTGCAGATGGACTTAATGGTTGTAATGGTGGATTTATTAGGTGAGCAATTATTTTGTTAGTGAGCAGTTTTTTTTTTATGTAAATTGGAAGTATGTAAATGAAGCTTGTATTTAATTGCAAGCTGTGATTTGTGGTGGACTTTTGATGAATTTAGTAGTGATTGGTTGTGGTGGGTACAGATGCACTTGAGAGAGAGTAGGTGGATTTGAGTTAATGGATTGTGTTATGTGATCTTGATTTATTGTATGCATATGGAGCCTGGGCAGTGTGAAGTTTGTGCTGAGTATGTGGGTTCCATGTTGAGGACTATGTGTACGTGTGTGTGTGTGTGTACATGGGTGCTTGGTGGTGTTGTGAACCTTAATTAAGCATGTTGATGGATGAAGGACTTGCTTTAAGCAGGAGCAATTTAAAATTATTGGAATTAAGGAATTGTGTATATGTGATCTGGAATCATTATGTGCATGTGAGCATAATGTTGGAGATGTATTTGAGGACTTTTGTATATTTGTGAGTGTGCTTTGGATTATTAGAGTGTTATAGGTGATATTGTGATCAGTGTGAACTTGTATGTAGCAGGTGGATTTATGGGATTTGGTGGTTATGTGGCGGATTGTGGCGGATTTCGACGAGGCGCGTGTGTAGCTCGAACCGGCTGATGATGCTGAGGATGGTGATGAGGAATCCTTTTGTGTATATTGTGAGCCACATGTAATTTTGGGCTTGTAAGTATGCATAGGAGTTTGAGGTGTGCTGTGGGATCCTTGTGAAGGATTTACATGTATGCAAAATGGATTTGTTTATAATTGGGTTGTGAGAGCCTGTATTTTGTTCGGGCTGTGAGTTGTTCTTGTGTGAGCATGTGGAGCTTGTGGAGGGTAGTCGGTTTTTGTTGGTAAATTATGCTTTGTGAGTTGTTGGAACTACCTGTAGAGTGTGGGTATTTTAAGTAAATGTGGAAGTGAACATGAAATTTCTAATGGCGCTGTAGGTGGCTATATGATTTATTTTGAGGGTGTTGTAATATTGTGGAGTGTACAGTGGGATATTTTGAGGTGCAGATGGACTTAATGGTTGTAATGGTGGATTTATTAGGTGAGCAATTATTTTGTTAGTGAGCAGTTTTTTTTTTATGTAAATTGGAAGTATGTAAATGAAGCTTGTATTTAATTGCAAGCTGTGATTTGTGGTGGACTTTTGATGAATTTAGTAGTGATTGGTTGTGGTGGGTACAGATGCACTTGAGAGAGAGTAGGTGGATTTGAGTTAATGGATTGTGTTATGTGATCTTGATTTATTGTATGCATATGGAGCCTGGGCAGTGTGAAGTTTGTGCTGAGTATGTGGGTTCCATGTTGAGGACTATGTGTACGTGTGTGTGTGTGTGTACATGGGTGCTTGGTGGTGTTGTGAACCTTAATTAAGCATGTTGATGGATGAAGGACTTGCTTTAAGCAGGGAGCAATTTAAAATTATTGGAATTAAGGAATTGTGTATATGTGATCTGGAATCATTATGTGCATGTGAGCATAATGTTGGAGATGTATTTGAGGACTTTTGTATATTTGTGAGTGTGCTTTGGATTATTAGAGTGTTATAGGTGATATTGTGATCAGTGTGAACTTGTATGTAGCAGGTGGATTTATGGGATTTGGTGGTTATGTGGCGGATTGTGGCGGATTTCGACGAGGCGCGTGTGTAGCTCGAACCGGCTGATGATGCTGAGGATGGTGATGAGGAATCCTTTTGTGTATATTGTGAGCCACATGTAATTTTGGGCTTGTAAGTATGCATAGGAGTTTGAGGTGTGCTGTGGGATCCTTGTGAAGGATTTACATGTATGCAAAATGGATTTGTTTATAATTGGGTTGTGAGAGCCTGTATTTTGTTCGGGCTGTGAGTTGTTCTTGTGTGAGCATGTGGAGCTTGTGGAGGGTAGTCGGTTTTTGTTGGTAAATTATGCTTTGTGAGTTGTTGGAACTACCTGTAGAGTGTGGGTATTTTAAGTAAATGTGGAAGTGAACATGAAATTTCTAATGGCGCTGTAGGTGGCTATATGATTTATTTTGAGGGTGTTGTAATATTGTGGAGTGTACAGTGGGATATTTTGAGGTGCAGATGGACTTAATGGTTGTAATGGTGGATTTATTAGGTGAGCAATTATTTTGTTAGTGAGCAGTTTTTTTTTTATGTAAATTGGAAGTATGTAAATGAAGCTTGTATTTAATTGCAAGCTGTGATTTGTGGTGGACTTTTGATGAATTTAGTAGTGATTGGTTGTGGTGGGTACAGATGCACTTGAGAGAGAGTAGGTGGATTTGAGTTAATGGATTGTGTTATGTGATCTTGATTTATTGTATGCATATGGAGCCTGGGCAGTGTGAAGTTTGTGCTGAGTATGTGGGTTCCATGTTGAGGACTATGTGTACGTGTGTGTGTGTGTGTACATGGGTGCTTGGTGGTGTTGTGAACCTTAATTAAGCATGTTGATGGATGAAGGACTTGCTTTAAGCAGGGAGCAATTTAAAATTATTGGAATTAAGGAATTGTGTATATGTGATCTGGAATCATTATGTGCATGTGAGCATAATGTTGGAGATGTATTTGAGGACTTTTGTATATTTGTGAGTGTGCTTTGGATTATTAGAGTGTTATAGGTGATATTGTGATCAGTGTGAACTTGTATGTAGCAGGTGGATTTATGGGATTTGGTGGTTATGTGGCGGATTGTGGCGGATTTCGACGAGGCGCGTGTGTAGCTCGAACCGGCTGATGATGCTGAGGATGGTGATGAGGAATCCTTTTGTGTATATTGTGAGCCACATGTAATTTTGGGCTTGTAAGTATGCATAGGAGTTTGAGGTGTGCTGTGGGATCCTTGTGAAGGATTTACATGTATGCAAAATGGATTTGTTTATAATTGGGTTGTGAGAGCCTGTATTTTGTTCGGGCTGTGAGTTGTTCTTGTGTGAGCATGTGGAGCTTGTGGAGGGTAGTCGGTTTTTGTTGGTAAATTATGCTTTGTGAGTTGTTGGAACTACCTGTAGAGTGTGGGTATTTTAAGTAAATGTGGAAGTGAACATGAAATTTCTAATGGCGCTGTAGGTGGCTATATGATTTATTTTGAGGGTGTTGTAATATTGTGGAGTGTACAGTGGGATATTTTGAGGTGCAGATGGACTTAATGGTTGTAATGGTGGATTTATTAGGTGAGCAATTATTTTGTTAGTGAGCAGTTTTTTTTTATGTAAATTGGAAGTATGTAAATGAAGCTTGTATTTAATTGCAAGCTGTGATTTGTGGTGGACTTTTGATGAATTTAGTAGTGATTGGTTGTGGTGGGTACAGATGCACTTGAGAGAGAGTAGGTGGATTTGAGTTAATGGATTGTGTTATGTGATCTTGATTTATTGTATGCATATGGAGCCTGGGCAGTGTGAAGTTTGTGCTGAGTATGTGGGTTCCATGTTGAGGACTATGTGTACGTGTGTGTGTGTGTGTACATGGGTGCTTGGTGGTGTTGTGAACCTTAATTAAGCATGTTGATGGATGAAGGACTTGCTTTAAGCAGGGAGCAATTTAAAATTATTGGAATTAAGGAATTGTGTATATGTGATCTGGAATCATTATGTGCATGTGAGCATAATGTTGGAGATGTATTTGAGGACTTTTGTATATTTGTGAGTGTGCTTTGGATTATTAGAGTGTTATAGGTGATATTGTGATCAGTGTGAACTTGTATGTAGCAGGTGGATTTATGGGATTTGGTGGTTATGTGAGCTTTAATTTATTTTTATGCTAAAGGGAGCAGCTTGTGTGTGTGTGGGGGTTGACTTAAGAAAATAATGTTTGGGTGAGCATGTAATTTTAATTAAGTTGTTAATAGGAGCTTGAAGAGTTTATGTGTTTTGAGTGTGCATTTGGAGCTGCTTGTGTGTTGAGCGAGTTTTGTAGGGTGTAAGTGGTTTGTGCAAATTGGATAAATGAGCATTTATTTTATGAGCGTACAGATAATTTTGTCGCGCACCGTTTTGCGCACCATCGCTAATATTATGCATTGTTTTGCATGCAGGGTTGGAAAAAAGTGCACCGTTTTGCGTGCAAGCTCGAGGAAACAAGAAGAAGCGCATGGAGACCAATTGCAAGTGTTTACAAGCAATTGGATACACTACATGTGATGATCCGGACTCCCGCAGGAACTGTGCAACATTAAACAGTGACTGTAGGGAGCTTGTACGGTGAATCGGAGCTTGTAGAATTGGAATTGGACATTTAATATAGACTCTGCGCGAAAATCGGAGCAAATAGAATTTTCTGGGAGCTTTCGGCAAAATTTCGGATGAGAATTTGGCGAAACGGACGTCATATTTGGACTCAGCGCGCGAAAACGATCGAAATGGTATATTCGCCTTAATTTTTAGGCCCTGGGTACTGTTCACCGGAAACCGCCGGCCGGAATTACTGTTCCGGCCGCCGACGGCGAGCGGCGAGCGGCGGCGGGCGGCGGCGCACGGCGGCGGGCAGCGGCGCAGCGGCGGGGCAGCGGCGGAGCGCGGAGGCGCGCGGCGCGGGCAGCGCGGGCAGGCGCGGGCAGGCGCGGGCAGGCTTGGGCAGGGGGCGCTGGTGCGCGGTCCACGGCTGGTCGTGCACCGGGTGCACCGAAAGTTCCAGCTGCCACGTGGCAGCTTCCCATTGGCTGGCCGGTTTCTAGAAGCTTCTGGATGGATGACACGTGGCAGCATCCTATGGGGCGACATCCTCCGGAAGACCCGGAGCGCGGACCGAGCACATGGACCACGTGGCCACGTGGCAGAACCTGAGTGGGCTTGCACCGGGCTGTCCCCTGTTCTGTGGACACGTGGCGCAATACGGTTGGCCCGTTTCGGTGTTTCCTGTTCGGATCCGATCCTGTGTGGAGCCCCAGCCCATTATAAATAGCTTCCCCCACCCCCTCTCTTTGCACCTCGGGTTGCGTGCCTTAGAGAGAGAATCAGAGAAAACTCCCTCTACGAAAAATCTTCCTCTCTCTCTCTCCTCTCTCTCTCTCTCTACAATCTCAGGATTTTAGGAGTTACAGATAGCAAGATATCTGCGACGCGGCGCACTGCGACGATTTTCTTTTAGGCCCATTTCCCGTCGCAGTTCCGTCGAAAATTCACTGCGGGCTAACCGGGTGGAATTTTTGGACGATTTTTGTGGCAGCGCGACCGTAAGAGGTAGGGCTTCGATTTCCGTGTTGATCATTTTGCTCCGTTTCGTACTTTTGGCACGATTCCCAAGTCCTCTTTGACCCCCCTTTTTACTGTGATGGTTTTTGGACAGCACCGACTTCTCCGATTTTTATCTTGGCGTAGGAGCATCAGATCGAGGCGTTCAAAGAGTTGATTTTGATCTACTCTTCGCGAGGAACGCAACCGTGATTTTTTTGGGATTTTAGGAGCTCATTTTAGAGGTGAAAAATTCCTCTTTTCCCGTGCTGTTTGAAAAACAGCAAATATTGTGCTTTTTGAGATTTGTATTTTACCGGGAGCGTTGATTTGCAGGATTTGAGGACTGTGGACAACCAGGAGACTGCCTGGGGTGTTGTTTGAGCTATTCGAGGTGGGCGGTTGTTGCTTACCTCATTTTTGACAAGCTCACTGGGATTACTAGAAATCCCCTAAAATTGACAATTGATGAGAACCATTGGGACAAACTAACAGGACAATTGATGAGAACTATTGGGACAAACTAATATGACGATTAATGAGAACTATTGGGACGAACTAATATGATAATTAATGAGAACTATTGGGACGAACTAACATGACAATTGATGAGAACTATTGGGACGAACTAATGTGACAATTGATGAGAACCGCTGGGATGAACTCCCCTAAAATTTGATATAACCCCACGGATTATATAACGACTTATGTTGGGACACTGTGGTTGGAACAAAGGCTACAATAACTTTTTCCAGTAAATCAATATTCTTTTAAAATAAATATTGACACTTTTTTACAGTTTTTAAATAACTGCATGCTTTCTTGGACATCCAGTTAGTCACTATTTATTGCTACACTATCATATTGGGACTTGGCATGTTTTATCACTTTCCTTTGCATTTAGATGTTGTCGCTCAAGTATGAGCAGGGGTTTGGGATAGTGTAGCCAGATCATGGATTTGTGGGGTATTGCGGTGACCGCGGACAGTAGGCGGTTGACCAGATATTTATCCTTGCATCAGATTGGGGTTGAGTCTGGTTTATTTTTGCATCAGCTGGGGATGGGGTTTTCTGTAGTGGATGGAGTTTCCCACTTTGATCATAGTCATGATCCAGTCCTGCTATATTGTGATACTTGTGAGACATGTGCTACAGAGATACTGTGATACTGATGACAGAGATATTCGCGATACTGATGACAGAGATACTTTACTCGTGTGGGTCGCTCCCCTCGAGTGCCACTCCGGAGGTAGGCTTTCTTTTTCGGACCCAGCCTTGTGTGCCGGTCTGATACTTATTTTGGGATGCGAGCCGTGCGGGCCGATCCCGCGGTTTCGAGCCTTGTGTGCAGATTCCGCTGAGCAGGCAACACCAGTTGTTACTGGTATCCAGATTGTGTTTATTTGGACAGATTCTGTTTCTGATGCATGCATACAGTTTTGACAGCATAGTAGTGGTAGTTTACCTGTTTCAGCATCTTATGTATTTTACCACTTTCCCTGTTCCCTTTTGCCTCTAGTAGTCCTAGTGGGTGCGTCAGAGTTGAGGTTTTACCCACTAGGGGAGGCTGCTGGTTTATCTGGTAGTTCTCACCCCCCATTATTATTTTCTGTCTTTTTCCTTCCCCTTCATTTTTTGCAGAGTCGTCTGTGGGAGCTGCTGGGCCATCAGCGGCAGATCGAGGTAAGAAGATAGCGGACTAGCTAGATCGTCTGCCCCGACCATGAGAGTAGCTGAACTTATATTGTACCCCTTTTTATCTCAGACTGTAGCACTTTTATTTTGGATCTGGCTCTGGCCAGCTGGGTGTATTATTTTGGTGAGCTGAGAGATTATTGTATTATTACAGCTTGTACCTTATCAGTCTGGGATTATTATGTTTAGTTCAGCTCTGCTTTATGCTCTGTTATGGTATATTATATCTGAGCAGATTACCAGCGCTTCGTGTACGCGGGAAATCCCGTGTGCATGGCGGATCTGTTGGCGAGCCCGGGTTCCGGGGCGTGACAGATTAAGTTGGTATCAGAGCTTAGGAATAGTTCAGTTGGGACTTAGGAAACCCTAGGCTTTTGACAGACCCTAGGATAATAGGGCGCGAGAGACGAGACATTTTGCGAAAGTCGTTGATTTATTTGTTTAACCCTTCCAGTAAGAGAAAAGGGATCGACATACCCAATTTCTGGTGAACAGTTATGTTGGCTGCAGACAACATAAAGTCACAGAAATAGGAGGATGTCTCTGACTTTCGCTAGATTGGGTCGTGTGGGGTTTTGTTTTGCTAATTTGTGGCTTCTGGTGACAGTATGTCGCCCCGTCGTCGTTCTTTCACCGGGGGTATTCCCACCCCTTCTGAGGAGCCCAAGCAGGCGGTATTTGCCGAACTGGGGGAACTACGGGCCATGGTGACCCATTTGATGGGAGCTTTCGTCTGGACCAACGCCTGGAACAGTTGCTGGCGCAGAGGGGTGACTTGGCGGTTGACTAGGGTGCCGAGGCTTCAGAGCAGCGTCCAGACAGGAAACGCCCCGCCCCAGTTGATGATGGACAGGCCAGTTCAGGAAGACCACCACGACCCCTGCGGCCCCAGTCTACTGGCCGTGGGCGTCTTGATCGACGAGGACTTGGTAGATCGCAGAGGCCTCCGCAGCAGCAGTCCCGACAGTCTCGGGCGTCGGTCCGGTGCATTTTCTGTAGGGGGCAGCATTCATCAGATACCTGTGACTTGAGGGAGGGTCGATGCTTCCGATGTGGGCAGCCAGGCCACATCCGATCTACGTGCCCCTTTTGGGTTTTAGTAGCACCTTCTTCAGCATTGGCCCCTACCGCATCCCAGCAGAGGTCACAGCCGCGGCAGTCGAGGCCTCAGCGGCATAGGCAGCAGCAGCAGCAGCAGGTAAGGCAGCCTCAGCCTACATTTAGGTGCATTTTCTGCGAGGGTCAGCACACTTCAGGTGCTTGTGACTTGAGGTTCGGCCGCTGTTTCAAGTGTGGACAGCCCGGGCACATACGAGTTACGTGTCCTTCGGGGATAACTGTGGCACCTACCTCGGCGGTTGTCCCTACCACTTCCCAGCTACGACCGGGAGCTTCACCGACGGGTCCCCAGGTCGACCGAGCCTCGCCTCCACACCCTTCTGGAGAGAGACAGCCGTTGTCGAGCAGTCAGGATGACTTAACACTGGCGGAGGATTCTACTGCAGCTGACCGAGAGGGAGCAGGTATGATTTGCTTTTTGGCATAAGGACTCGTACCTCGTCTATATAAGGGCATCTCTTTTATTTGTAAGAAACGTACATCATTACATAGGGTTAGGAATAGGACTCTCACCTTGTGCACGGAAGGTGTAGATTCCCGATTGCACTCTGCGTATGGAGAAGTGCTGTTAGTCCCGCCCGATCTAGATCGAGTCCTGGATTATGCCAGCAGACTTGTTGGTCTTGAGACAGTTAAGGGACTTTGATGTGGTTCTAGGGATAGACTGGCTGGCTTGGTAATTTGCGACTATTGACTGTGCCGCAAGAACCGTCACTTTTAGTGAGCCAGACCAGAAAATGTGAGTATATCGGGAATGTCAGAGCGCTTTCGTTGCCTCTATGATTTCGACTTCCCGAACGGGGCCGACGATCCGTCGAGGATGTGTAGCCTTTTTGGCTAGTGTTGTTGAGGGGCCTACGGCAGCGCCGGAACTCAAGGGTATCCCCATTGCCTGCGAGTTTCCGGATGTTTTCCCACCTGAGTTGACTAGCATGCCGCCAGATGGGGAAATTGAGTTCGTGATTGACGTAGTTCCAGGAACTGCGCCAATCTCAAAGGCTCCGTACCGGATGGCACCGGCTGAGTTGCAAGAGCTTAAGGCGCAACTTCAGGATTTGATGGACAAGGGCTTTATTAGGCCGAGTGTGTCGCCTTGAGGAGCGCCGGTGCTATTCGTGAAGAAAAAAAAGATGGGTCACTGCGACTATGTGTGGACTATAGAGAATTAAATAAAGTGACCATCAAGAACAAGTACCCTTTGCCGCGCATCGATGATCTTTTTGATCAGCTGCGAGGGTCTTGTGTCTTCTCTAAGATAGATCTGCAGTCCGGTTACCACCAGTTGCAGGTGAAGGCCGAGGATATTCCGAAAACGGCATTTAGGTCACGGTACGGGCATTATGAGTTACAGTTATGCCTTTTGGACTGACTAATGCCCCTGCCGCATTCATGGATTTAATGAACCGGATTTTTCGACCATACTTAGACCGATTCGTGGTAGTTTTCATTGATGATATCTTGGTCTACTCCCGAAGTGATGCGGAGCATGAGGAGCACCTGAGGGTGGTGCTGCAACTTCTGCGAGAGAAGAAGTTGTTTGCCAAACTGACAAAGTGCGAATTTTGGCTTCGGGAAGTAGTCTTCTTGGGCCATGTGATTTCCGTCGCAGGTGTGGCGTAGACCCGGCGAAAATTGAGGCAGTCCGGTGATTGCCCCGACCGACGACGGTTTCTGAGGTACGTAGCTTTATGGTTTAGCTGGGTATTACCGTCGGTTTGTGGAAGGCTTTGCGAAGCTCTCCACACCCCTCACTCGCTTGACGCGTAAGGGAGTGAAGTCTGTCTGGAGTGAGAATTGTCAGAGGAGTTTTGAGGAGCTTGATGACCGCCCCTATCCTTTCCCTCCCTGTTATGGGGAAAGGATATGTGATCTACAGCGACGCATCACACAGCAGACTTGATTGTGTGTTGATGCAAGATGGGAGGGTAATTGCTTATGCATCAAGGCAACTCAAGGATTATGAGAAGAATTACCCTACCCATGACTTGGAGCTTACTGCTGTAGTGTTTATTCTGAAGCTTTGGCATCATAGACCACAAGAACCTAAAGTATCTATTCACGCCAAAGGAGCTGAAATTGAGGCAACGCAGATGGTTGGAATTACTAAAAGATTGTGATGTAAACATCCTGTACCATCTGGGCAGGGCAAATGTGGTTGCTTATGCCTTGAATAGGAGGGCGGTGCAAAGTTTGTCTATGTTAATCACAGATCAGGCACCGCTATTAGAGAGATGAGACGACTCGAGATAGAGGTTGTGTCCCCTGGGGTCACTGCTAGACGGACATCTTTAGTCTTGCAGCCCACTCTGTTAGACAGGATCAGAGAGAAACAGAGTGAGGACCCCCACTTACCAGAATCAGAGACCAAATTCGCGAGTGTAAGGATCAGTTAAGGAACTTTACATCCGTGGTTGCCAACTCGGGTAGTACTAAGGTACAGGAACCGACATGTGTGCCAGTGGATACGGAGATTAGAGAGCAGATTCTGCGAGAGGCCCATTATGTTAGGGTTTAGGTTAATAAGGATCTAATAGGGGAAAAAACACCTAGAGGGGGTGAATAGGTGTAAACAATAAACACTCAAAAATCTTTGTGCGATAAAACCCAATGCGGAAAAATAAAAGAACACACAAGATTTTTACGTGGAAAACTCCAAACCGGAGTAAAAAACCACGGGACCGATAACACGGCGAAATCCACTAGAGTTAACACACGTACAAGGTGATATAACGTACTCACAGACGACTCAACCTTTTACCATACGCCCCTAGTCGATCTTCTCCGCTCGCTCGCCCGCAACGCTTCTCGAATCCACGATTTGCGCCGCCAACGCTGAATCCACAGCGTCCAACGTCGAATCCACGACGTCCGACCGAATCCACGGTCTTCACCCAATGGCACGCTTCGAATCCACGAACGCACCTCGCTCCGAATCCACGAAGCGATAACACCTTGAATCCACAAGGCCACGCGAGTCCACGCGCCGATTCTGGGAAAAATCGTTGTTTGTTTGTTTGGGTGATGATCCGCCGAATACTTAGATCAAGAGTAGATCGGAAATACCATCTAAGTATTCATTAGTTTGATTCAACTCAAGATATGAGTATGAAAATCCTAGAATCAAACTAATCAATATAGATGAAGAACCATTAAATAGATCTAATGATTTCCGTTCTTCTCTATATGTGGATCTAAGGCCGTATAAAATGATATTTGAAAATGACGGCTCTTTTTCCGATGTGTGGATTGCCCTAGAAATGAAAGGAAGGGCTATTTATAGGTTAGAAACCCTAGGAAGAATATTCGGATCAAAAACAAACTTTTCTGGAAAGTTTTACGGGCGACGATCCGGACTGCGCAAGTCACGATCCGGATCGCTTACGCGTAGAGAGCAATTTCCAGAAAACCGCCTGTTCGGGATCCGGATCATAATCTACGATCCGGATCGTTCATACAGTTTTACCAGAACAATGTGTTCGGGATCCGGATTGAGATTCCACGATCCGGATCGTTCAAGCCAACAGGTAAAACTCATGTTCGGGATCCGGATCATCAAATGCCATGATCCGGATTGAACTAGTGTATGAACGAGCACACCTTCGGGATCCGGATCGAAACGACATGATCCGGATCCTGAACATGTCCCATGTCCAGTTTTTGATGAATATGCAGTTAAAACCTCTTCCGGGTGTTTCTACACTATAAGAAGTATTCGGATCATCACAAATTATTTAATTTAACGTACCTGATCCTTTTGAATTCTTCTTTCTTGAGATTGAGGTAGTTGATCCAGAGTTTCTTCATCTTCAATCTTCAAGACTTGAACTATTCACGAAATGCGCCAACTCAAATTCCGTAACAATCTCCCCCTTTGGCGGTTTCGTGACAAAACACAAATCCACAAAAAAAATTCAAAAAGGATATTTTTGTTGCTATCACCATACAACAAAAATTTACAAAAGAGTTCCATGAAAAATAAAAACATGAGATAAACTCCTAGAACAGACTCTAGACTTAGACATCTGTAACTTCTGCACACAGAAAACATTCTTGACAAACAAAATCGTTAGATACCTCAAGAATTGAAACATTGAAAACCAATGCAGAATTAGAGTTTGATCTCATCATGACATTTGAAAGAATCAGATATGTGAAAGAACATAGTTAAAACCAACATATCATCTAAGCAATTGAAAACCAAATGTCAAAGTATGTTAGTCCAACATCAACTTGTTAGACATATTACATGCCCAAATAGTTAGTCAAATAGTTAGTATCAGCATGTCACATTCCACAAAAGAAAACCCAAGTTGAGTTGAGATTCATACTTACCTTGATTCATTCCTTGATTCATTCACAGTCATTGTTCAGAGTTCATTGTTTTTCATTGTTCAGAGTTTATAACTCTCAACTCTCACTCTCTATTCTCTCCCCCTTTTTGTCACAATAAAGCCAAAATGTAGCATGAGCTACAATATGTAAGGAGAGTAAACAAAAAGTTCATAAGTTTCTAACAATATGCACAAAAAGAGAATTAACCTAAGAATATGCACAAACTGAGAGTTAAACTATACTAAAAGAATCAACTAAACTAATCCAAATTCAGTTATCGAGAAATAAATCCTGCACAAAAGACAAAGTTAGTTATCAAATCTGAAAAGTCTGAACTCATGCAACCAATCTTGGACATAATCTTTCGCATCCGCTTGTCGCATGGAGTTTATTTTCTTCGTGATGGTGATGTGAGCTGCTGTGGTTAGCTCCAGTTCATTCGCAACCCTTTGTGTTCCTTCAACATTCGTTCCTGCTGAACGGATAGTCGTTGCTGCAACTTGAAAATTGAAGTCAATGATGCTTCATCATCTGTGCCAGGTGCTTGATGAGATGGTGATGCATCCGTGTCAGGCTTCTTTCCAAATGCAGAAGCTTGAGTGACATGAGGCAGCTTGTGAAGAGATTTGACAATTGTGGACTCGTCTATCATGTTCAAACATTGATGATACGTCGCCGAGGTGATGTCAACTGAAATTTCTGTAAGATCCTCATTATGATCAATGGAAAAGGAATTCTTTCGGTAGGATGAGGATGCTCAACATATCGTGTCATTCTGTTCCAGATGATGTATGGTATGTTGACATTCAATGCCCTTGCGCTTCTGACGGGTGTCCTATGAGATATAGGAACACACAACCGTTCCCATCTCACAACCTTCGTCTGCATGTTTGGAAGTATATTGTAGCAAGTGATGAAGTTCAGGAAGCGATATCCAGACGAAGTTCTTTGATCGAACTGATTTGTTCGTTGATTGAGTTCCCTCGGAGACAAATCCCCTCAATAACTTTACACCATAAAGTATTTGTCAAATCTCACTCCTTTCAGATAGTGAGCTCCTCTTCCGCTTGCTTCCATTCCCAAACCTCACCAATCAACTGTGGGGTGGATTTATTCTCGTTCCTTGGATATTCGTATAGAATTCCATCGGACCGTTCTCAAATTCGCGAAGATGCGTGCGTTGGTATAGAAGTCTCACATGGTGCAGGCAGTATCCGAGAGTTTCCGGGAAGCGACATACTTGAATGAGATTTGCTTCATCAATCAAAGTACCAATTCAGGAGAGTGACTTGTAGAGCTTCAATGTTCACGTGTCTTTCGCCAATGCACTCGCGATGTGCAAATGCTCTAAGCCGGTCATTGTTAACAAACACTTCTTCATCTCGTGGCGGAGAGTCGGAGCTATTGGTGGTCAACATCGGTCTCCTTTCTCCGTCCAAAACGTCGAGCGAGCCGCTTACGTTTTAGAGAAATAGTTGGGGCAGGCATAGGAGCCTTCCCAGAGTTCACTGGTGCTTTTCCTCTTTTGCTTCGAGTCAGCAGGGAACAACTCGTCATCATCATCGTCATCCGTTAACATGTCCCAGTGTACTTCATCTGGGTTTTTCTCAAGTTCAGTATCACTGATAATTTCAACCTCTCCTTTTCTTTGAACTTTCTTAGCCCTCTTCAAACTTATTGGTTGGTCTAGTGAGCACCATCGAGATAAGTAACAGTACCAACCAGGAGAAAGTCATTGATCCTAGTGCTTTGAGTTTTAAAAGAATGTCCGTGAAAACCAACTCAAGAACATATGAAAAATTGTCAAATTTTGAAAAATCTTAACACATTGTACCTAGACAATCATAATCATATAGAGAAGCTAAGAATCAAATTAGTTTTCCAAAAAGAATGTTGAAAATAGATCAATTTCATTTTTACACAAATTCCTCTTTTATATGCCCTAAAACCGAATTTTTAGAAATCGAAGGCTAAAAACTCGTTAATCATGCACAAACCCAGCATAAAAGCAAAACTAATAGATCCAGAGTTCTTATTTCAAAAGAAATTTGATCAAAAACCGTTCACAAACGAAGAAAATCCAACTTTTCTCACGTTTGATGAAAAAACAGAAAAACTGTGAAAAACCGAGTTTTGATCATGAAAACTTACTTGAATCCGAAGAACTTTGAGTTTTGAAGCACTAGGAAGCAAGAGATCTAGAAAGAGAAACTCTAGAAGCTTGGAAATCAGAAATTAGGGTAAAGAAATCTTGAATCTGAAAGTTTCTATAAGAAGCCCTAGCCGCGATCCGGATCGGTCGTGAATGAGATCCGGATCGGCCACACACAGGGAAAATCCTGCATTCGGGATCCGGATCACTTGCCACGATCCGGATCGGCTATACGCAGGGAGAGAATCCTGCGTTCGGGGTCCGATCACTTTGCCACGATCCGATCGCCTACACCTTTTTTCTCCAGAAAAGTTAAAAAAATACAATAAACTCCAGAAAAAGTATGTAAGCATTTTATCATGTCAACTTTAAACAAATAGCATCGTTCCATACAACAAGAAATAGATTATGCAAAATCTATCAAAAATATCCAAAAATGAAACGAAGATTTACGAAAGTTAAACACTTAAAGTTGAACAACTTCAATTACATCTATCTTGATCCTATGTGTAATGTCTTTATCAAATCATCAATTTCAGTAAAGAAAATGAAGTACCAAGATCAATAGATGTTTGAAATCCCAGATAAGTTAGATAATATATCTAGACAATCTGTTGAAGGAGTGGCTCTTTGAGCATCTTTTACTAAAAATCCCACCTTATACCAACCATGAAATACGACTGAGTCAAGTATTTCAATATGAGTTTCATCAACAATTTTCAAAACAAAAGTTTGCTTTTCATTCATGGAGTTTCTTTTTCTTTCATTTTCTCCATGTGGTGGTAGTTTTCACACTCCTCACTGGGGGATGTAACTCTTTCCACATCTTTTGAGCATTTCAGATTTCATTGACTCCCCCTCAATTGGCTATCAATTATTTAATATATAAGGTATTCAACCAAACCACTGATCTCGAATTCATACTCACTCGACTAAGCAATCAAATATGATAATGACTATACCAAGAGATCATTGAGAGAGAAATTGACTTTGATCACTTAGAAGATGGTTTAAATAACGTAAATGATCATTGCAACATTGAGATATTATGACATCAAGGACATAATAAATTTCTAAATGCATGTCAAGGTGCAATAAAGTCAATTATGAAATGTGCTCAATTAGTGTGCTATGTACAAAACATAGATAAAGAACAAACAAATACAAAGACAAAAACAAAACCTAATCTAAGCAAAAGTTTCAAAAAGGTTATTTCAAGGAAAGCATGCCAATTGCTTTACGCAAGTGAATAAACGTTTTTGATCCAAAGGTTTTGTCAAGATGTCAGCTAATTGATCTTCAGTTGAAATATATGACAGTTGAAGAATGTTTGATTCAACTAGCTCTCTAAGAAAATGATATCTAAGTTCAATATGTTTTGTTCTAGAGTGCAACACAGGGTTTTTAGAAATGTTAATGGCACTAGTGTTGTCACATAAAATGGTTACCGAAGATGTTGAAATTCGGAAATCACTCAACACGCTCTTCATCCAAATCAATTGGGTTGAGCAACTTCCTGCAGAAATGTACTCCGCTTCGGCAGTCGAGAGTGCTATGCAGTTCTGTTTCTTACTGTGCCATGCAACAAGGCAGTGGCCTAGATAGAAGCATGCACCACTCGTGCTTTTTCGGTCATCCACAGAACCAGCCCAGTCGGCATCTGAGTATCCAACAAATCCAAAGTCGTTCCCATGGGATACCAAATTCCGAAATTGATTGTACCTTTGATATACCGGATGATCCGTTTCACCGCTTTCAGGTGAACCTCCTTCGGTGCTGATTGATATCTCGCACAAATCCCAACACTGAAGGATATATCCGGGCGACTAGCCGTGAGATATAGTAGACTTCCAATCATACTCCGGTACAGTTTCTCGTCTACATTCTCACATTGTGATTCACTTCCAAGTCCCTTATGGCTAGTTCCCATTGGAGTTGGAAAATCCTTCGAAATTTTCAAGGTCAAACTTTTTGACCAACTCCAGTGCATACTTGGATTGACACAAGTGAATGCCTTCATCGTTCTGCTTAACTTGTAATCCAAGAAAGTAATTCAACTCGCCCATCATGGACATCTCAAATTCGCTTTCCATGGTCTCCGCGAATTTAGAAGCATCATTATCTCTCGTTGCTCCAAAAACAATGTCATCGACATAAATTTGAGCAACTATGAAATTGTTTTGATAATGCTTCACAAAGAGAGTCCTGTCAGCTCCCCCTCGAGTGTAGCCCTTTTCCAAAAGGTGCTTTGTCAACCTTTCGTACCATGCTCGCGGTGCTTGTTTCAGACCGTAAAGAGCCTTTTTCAGTCGAAAAACATGGTTAGGTAGTTTATGATCCACAAAACCTTTCGGTTGAGCTACATAAACTTCCTCATTTAAAAATCCATTTAAAAAGGCGCTCTTAACGTCCATTTGAAATAATTTGATTTTAAAATGACAAGCAATCGCAAACAGTATACGAATGGACTCGAGTCTAGCTACTGGGGCGAAGGTTTCATCAAAGTCTATACCTTCTACTTGAGAATAGCCTTGAGCAACTAACCTTGCTTTGTTCCGGATGATAGTACCTTCTTCGTTTTTCTTGTTCTTGAAGATCCATTTGGTACCTATCACATTGTGTTGCTTCGGAGGCTTTGTCAGTTCCCAGACTTTGTTTCGCTCGAATTGATGGAGCTCTTCCTGCATTGCTTTAATCCAATAATCATCTTGGAGAGCTTCATCAACATTCTTTGGTTCGATTTGAGATACATAGCATGCAAATCCGCAAACCAATTGTCTCCGTGTTCTAACTCCTTCTTGTGGATCTCCAATATGTTCGATTCAGGGTGATCCTTGGAGATGCGTAACGTTTGAGGTAGAGGAGTAGGCGGAGGTACACGAGATGATTCCTGCACATCAGATAAGCTTGAAGAACCGTTAGATGCATCAACATTATTATCGAAAGAATTGTTAGAAGAAGATGCATTAGCAGGTGTATCATCATCAAGAGAGATATCGAGGGTAGATTTTTCAGATTCAAAGTGAAAAGCTTCATCTACCTTAACATTTATCGATTCTACGATCGTCTTAGATTCTAAGTTAAAAACTCGATATGCTCTGCTGTTTGTAGAATAACCTAAGAAAATCCCTTCGTCACTTCGAGAGTCAAATTTTCCAAGATTTTCACGATCACGTAAAATAAAACACCGACTCCCAAAATGCGAAAATATTTGATGTTAGGTTTTCTACAAAACCAAAGTTCATATGGTGTATTCAAAGTCCCCGGGCGCAAATACACTCGATTGATAACATAGACAGCAGTGTTCACCGCTTCAGCCCAAAAATATAAAGGAAGGTTCCGGCTATGAAGCATAACACGTGCCATCTCCTGTACGACCCTGTTTTTGCGCTCGACTACACCATTTTGTTGAGGTGTGTAAGGTGCGGAGAATTCATGTTTAATGCCATTAGAATGCAAAAATCAATGAATTTGGAATTTATGAATTCCCCACCTCTATCACTCCTAACTCGAGTAATCCTTTCATTCTTTTCTATCATAATACGATTGCAGATTTCGAGAAAAGAATCAAAGGTATCAGCTTTTTTTTTAGAAAGGCTACCCAAGTATATCTAGAAAAGTCATCAACCAACAAAAAAATATACCATTTACCTCCCAGAGATGGTTGACGAGTTGGCCCCATTAAGTCCATATGCAAAAGTTCCAAAGGCCGTTTTGTACCTATGTGGTTCAAATTCTTGTGTGCAGTCCTAGACTGTTTTCCCTTTTGGCAACCGCCACACACAAGGTTTTGTTCAAAAGAAAGTTTCGGAACCCCCTTGACCACATCTTTATTTGAAATTCTAGCAAGTTCCTTAAAGTTTATGTGACCTAGCCTTTCATGCCAAAGTGTTTCATTTTTCAAAGATGCTAGGTTACATTTTTCAGAAATCTTAGAAGGAACTACATAACAGTTGTTTTCTGATCTAACCCCCTTTAAAAAGAAAGCATGGTTCAAGTCAGTTACAGTGCATTTATCAGATGAAAAATTAACTGAATAACCACTATCACACAGTTGACTTATGCTTATGAGGTTAGTCTTAAGGCCATGAACAAATAATACATTATCTAGAACCGGGCCATCTGGAATAGCTACCGTTCCCTTTCCAACAATTTTGGAAGACCGACCATCTCCGAAAACAACAAGTCCTCCGGAGTTTTTCTCAAAAGTTTGAAAACAGTTTTTATCGCCGGTCATATGACGGGAACACCCGCTATCCAGATACCAAGACGAACTATCATATGCATGCAAGGAAACATTGGTAGCAAGACAGGGAAAGATTTCACCTTTGCGCACCCAAACCTTTTTGGAATGCGTCGGTAATGGTCGTGAAGTTGATTTCCTAGGTGAGAGCGTCTTGCTTGAAGAATTGCTGCTCCTTGATGATGTCGTCTTGAGCGGTGTACTACCAAGGCTCTTTTCCGTCAATTTGGTTGGAGTGGTTTTTCGAGGAATAGCCCTTTTGGTAGTTGTTGCAAGATGTGCTTGAGGTGTGCGTTTGGCTCCAGTCTTGCAGTTTCTTCTTATGTGCCCTGAAATGCCACAACGAAAACATACCTTGGTTCTTGTCGATTCCGAAGAGATGTAGTAGGTTCGTTGTCGTTGCTTGGCGTGAACACCGGTGTCGGAGGAGGAGATACCGACGAGGCACAAATACTGTACCACTCGAACTTGGAATGTCTCCAGTTTGAGTGTATCCGAGGCCGAACTTGTTTCTTTGACCGAGACCAAGAAGTCTGTCCAACTTACTCCTTCCAGAAGAAAATCTCTGTAAGTCATCCTTTAGTTGGCGTATGGTCTCTGTCATTTCAATTTTTCCTGTCGGGCCTCGCCGTAGAGCTTCAAGAAGTAATTCGCTTTGTTCACCATGTCTACATAACTCTTCTCGAAATGCTCATTGGACTCTTGAAGGGAAACATTTGTCTTAATCAGATTGTCCCTTTCCACTTCAAGATCGGTTGAGATAGAGGTTACTCTTTTTACTTCATCTTCAAGATCCAGTAATCTCTCTTTCAACCCCTTGTTTTGTTTAGCCAGTTTCTTTGAATCCCTCAAAAGTTGATGGTAGGCTAAAACAAAATCTTCACCTTCCGAATTATCTGATTCATCGTCCGTTGCAATCTTTTCCACAGTGGAGTTGGACAGTGAGTCGGATGTACTTGCCATTAAGCACATGAAGGATGAAGATTTGGTGGACGCGTGGAAAGCTGTCGCGTTGTCTTCTTCATCACTTGACGATGACTCATTTGACGTGGAGTTGTCATCCCAAGTGACTGCTTGCATCGCTTTCTTCTTAGCCGGATTCTTGTTGGGACATTCCGTTGCTATGTGGCCGTAGCCTCGACATTTGAAACACTGAACTTGTCCCTCAGAACTTTTCTTATCCTTTGAGAAGTTCTCTTGGCTTCTTGACTTGTGACTTGAAATCCCTTGCCTTTCTTCGACTTTCCGAAGGATGGAGTTTTGCTTGAATTTCCCCTTCGAAAGTTGCGGCGAAACTTCCTTGTCAAGAGAGCGAGCTGCTTCTCAAAGTCCTCCATAGAAATGTTCTCGTCGTCGTCCGAGGAGGATGAATCCGCGTCTTCTTCTTTAGTTGATTTCAATGCGTAACCTGAAGACTTAGAAGAGGATGCCTTTCCAGAAGAATAGTTAGTAGGAAAAGTCATTTCATAAGTTTGTAAAGCACCTACTAATTCTTCTACACGCATTTCGTCCGGGTGTTTAATTGTTTCAATGGCTGCAACCTTCGGGCGAAATCGTTCAGGAAGAGTTCTTAGAATTTTTCTTACAACTTTAAATTCTGGAATCTTCTCTCCCAAGTTAGCACATGAGTTCACGATGTCTTGCAATCGTGTGTAATAGTCAGTGAAGGATTCATTCTCTGCCATAGAGATAGAGTCAAACTTGCTCGTAAGCATTTGCAGTTTCTGAATCTTCACTAGGTTAGTTCCCTCATGCGTAACTTGAAGAACATCCCAGATTTCTTTCGCAGTCTCACATGCCGAGACGCGAGAGAACTCAGTTTGTGACAAAGCATTAAATAGAGCATTAATCCCTTTGCCATTGTAAGAAGATAAGTCTATCTCTTCCTTGGTCCATTTCGACCTAGGTTTTAAGGTGCGAACATCATCTAAAATTTCAGTTGGATTAGACCATCCTAATTCAATTGATTGCCACACCCTTTCGTCGATGGAAATTAAGAAAGCTTTCATCCGTACTTTCCAGTACGCATAATTAGTTCCATCAAAGAAAGGGGGTCGATTGATGTTTCCACCTTCAACCATTGTTTACAACCCTATTCCCGCTCTGATACCACTTGTTGGGTTTAGGTTAATAAGGATCAAATAGGGGAAAAAACACCTAGAGGGGGGTGAATAGGTGTAAACAATAAACACTCAAAAATCATTGTGCGATAAAACCCAATGCGGAAAAATAAAAGAACACACAAGATTTTTACGTGGAAAACTCCAAACCGGAGTAAAAAACCACGGGACCGATAACACGGCGAAATCCACTAGAGTTAACACACGTACAAGGTGATATAACGTACTCACAGACGACTCAACCTTTTACCATACGCCCCTAGTAGATCTTCTCCGCTCGCTCCGCGACGCTTCTCGAATCCACGATCCGCGCCCAACGCTGAGTCCACAGCGTCCAACGTCGAGTCCACGACGTCCGACCGAATCCACGGTCTTCACCCAATGGCACGCTTCGAATCCACGAACGCACCTCGCTCCGAATCCACGAGAGCGATGCACCTTGAATCCACAAGGCCACGCGAGTCCACGCGCCGATTTTGGGGTAAATCGTTGTTTGTTTGGGTGGTGATGATCCGCCGAATACTTAGATCAAGAGTAGATCGGAAATACCATCTAAGTATTCATTAGTTTGATTCAACTCAAGATATGAGTATGAAAACCTAGAATCAAACTAATCAATATAGATGAAGAACCATAAATAGATCTAATGATTTCCGTTCTTCTCTATATGTGGATCTAAGGCCGTATAAAATGATATTTGAAAATGACGGCTCTTTTTCCGATTGTGGATTGCCCTAGAAATGAAAGGAAGGGCTATTTATAGGTTAGAAACCCTAGGAAGAATATTCGGATCAAAAACAAACTTTTCTGGAAAGTTTTACGGACGACGATCCGGACTGCGCAAGTCACGATCCGGATCGCTTACGCGTAGAGAGCATTTCCAGAAAACCGCCTGTTCGGGATCCGGATCATAATCTACGATCCGGATCGTTCATACAGTTTTACCAGACAATGTGTTCGGGATCCGGATTGAGATTCCACGATCCGGATCGTTCAAGCCAACAGGTAAAACTCATGTTCGGGATCCGGATCATCAAATGCCATGATCCGGATTGAACTAGTGTATGAACGAGCACCCTTCGGGATCCGGATCGAAACGACATGATCCGGATCCTGAACATGTCCCATGTCCAGTTTTTGATGAATATGCAGTTAAAACCTCTTCCGGGTGTTTCTACACTATAAGAAGTATTCGGATCATCACAAATTATTTAATTTAACGTACCTGATCCTTTTGAATTCTTCTTTCTTGAGATTGAGGTAGTTGATCCAGAGTTTCTTCATCTTCAATCTTCAAGACTTGAACTATTCACGAAATGCGCCAACTCAACTTCCGTAACACATTATACACCTTACACCCTATATCCTGGTGGGACTAAGATGTATAAGGACCTCAAGGCACACTTTTGGTGGAATGGCATCGGGAGATTTGTGGCTCAGTGTTTAACTTGTCAGCAAGTGAAAGCTGAGCATCGAGTGCCAGCTGGCAAATTACAGAGTCTCCCAATTCCCCAATGAAAATGGGACCATATTACAATGGATTTCGTGGTCAGACTTCCCAGGACACAGGGAGGAGCAGACGCTATCTGGGTAGTCGTGGATCGACTTACCAAGTCAGCGCACTTTCTGCCCATGCAGACTACGTGGCCACTTGAGCAACTAGCCCAGCTATCTAGATGAGATAGTGAGATTGCATGGAGTACCCGCCTCCATTGTTTCCGTTAGAGACCCAAGGTTTGCTTTGCGATTCTGGAGGAATTTGCAGCCAACCTTGGGGACTCAGCTAAGATTCAGTACAGCTTTTCATCCGCAGACTGATGGGCAGTCAGAGCGGACTGTACAGATCTTGGAGGACATGCTTAGGGCTTGCACTTATCTTTGGCTGAGTTCGCGTACAACAATAGCTTTCAAGCGAGCATTCAGATGGCTCCGTTTGAAGCGTTGTATGGACGCAAGTGTCGATCACCACTTTATTGGAGTGACGTGGGCGAGAGGCGGACCTTGGGACCAGATGTGTTGTTAGAGGCAGAAGAGAAGGTCCGAGTGATTCGGAAGCATCTTCAGACCACCCAAAGCCGACAGAGGAGTTATGCCGATGTTCGGCGACGAGACTTAGAATTTCAGGTTGGAGACCATGTATTCCTGAAAGTCTCGCCATCCAAAGGATTCAGGAGGTTCGGCATTCGTGGGAAACTTAGCCCCGATATAATGGACCCTTTGAGGTATTGGAGCGTATCGGGCCAGTTGCCTACCGACTTGCCCTTCCTCCGAGGCTTGCTGGTATCCATAATGTATTTCTTGTCTCTTCTTTGAGGAAGTATGTCTTCGACCCATCGCACGTCATCGACTTCACACCGCTTGTGATCAGCGAAGATTTGAGGTATAAGGAGCGCCCACTGCGAATTCTGGATCGAGAGGTGAAAGAGTTGCGCAGTAGGGCCATTCCCTATGTGAAAATTCAATGGGGCAATCATGACGAGCGCGAGGCAACATAGGAGCTCGAGTTGGAGTTGAGGGACGCCCACCCCTACTTATTTGAGACTTTGGACTAAGGTTTGTGGTTGAGTCTCGTTTCGAGGACGAAACTCTTTTTAGTGGGGGAGGATGTGATGATCCGGACTCCCGCAGGAACTGTGCAACATTAAACAGTGACTGTAGGGAGCTTGTACGGTGAATCGGAGCTTGTAGAATTGGAATTGGACATTTAATATAGACTCTGCGCGAAAATCGGAGCAAATGGAATTTTCTGGGAGCTTTCGGCAAAATTTCGGATGAGAATTTGGCGAAACGGACGTCATATTTGGACTCAGCGCGCGAAAACGATCGAAATGGTATATTCGCCTTAATTTTTCGGCCCTGGGTACTGTTCACCGGAAACCGCCGGCCGGAATTACTGTTCGGCCGCCGCGGCGAGCGGCGAGCGGCGGCGGGCGGCGGCGCACGGCGGCGGGCAGCGGCGCAGCGGCGGGGCAGCGGCGGAGCGCGGAGGCGCGCGGCGCGGGCAGCGCGGCAGGCGCGGGCAGGCGCGGGCAGGCTTGGGCAGGGGGCGCTGGTGCGCGGTCCACGGCTGGCGTGCACCGGGTGCACCGAAAGTTCCAGCTGCCACGTGGCAGCTTCCCATTGGCTGGCCGGTTTCTAGAAGCTTCTGGATGGATGACACGTGGCAGCATCCTATGGGGCGACATCCTCCGGAAGACCCGGAGCGCGGACCGAGCACATGGACCACGTGGCCACGTGGCAGAACCTGAGTGGGCTTGCACGGGCTGTCCCCTGTTCTGTGGACACGTGGCGCAATACGGTTGGCCCGTTTCGGTGTTTCCTGTTCGGATCCGATCCTGTGTGGAGCCCCAGCCCATTATAAATAGCTTCCCCCACCCCCTCTCTTTGCACCTCGGGTTGCGTGCCTTAGAGAGAGAATCAGAGAAAACTCCCTCTACGAAAAATCTTCCTCTCTCTCTCTCTCTCTCTCTCTCTCTACAATCTCAGGATTTTAGGAGTTACAGATAGTGAGATATCTGCGACGCGGCGCACTGCGACGATTTTCTTTTAGGCCCATTTCCCGTCGCAGTTCCGTCGAAAATTCACTGCGGGCTAACCGGGTGGAATTTTTGGACGATTTTTGCGGCAGCGCGACCGTAAGAGGTAGGGCTTCGATTTCCGTGTTGATCATTTTGCTCCGTTTCGTACTTTTGGCACGATTCCCAAGTCCTCTTTGACCCCCCTTTTTACTGTGATGGTTTTTGGACAGCACCGACTTCTCCGATTTTTATCTTGGCGTAGGAGCATCAGATCGAGGCGTTCAAAGAGTCGATTTTGATCTACTCTTCGCGAGGAACGCAACCGTGATTTTTCTGGGATTTTAGGAGCTCATTTTAGAGGTGAAAAATTCCTCTTTTCCCGTGCTGTTTGAAAAACAGCAAATATTGTGCTTTTTGAGATTTGTATTTATACCGGGAGCGTTGATTTGCAGGATTTGAGGACTGTGGACAACCAGGAGACTACCTGGGGTGTTGTTTGAGCTGCTCGAGGTGGGCGGTTGTTGCTTACCTCATTTTTGACAAGCTCACTGGGATTACTAGAAATCCCCTAAAATTGACAATTGATGAGAACCATTGGGACAAACTAACAGGACAATTGATGAGAACTATTGGGACAAACTAATATGACGATTAATGAGAACTATTGGGACGAACTAATATGATAATTAATGAGAACTATTGGGACGAACTAATATGACAATTGATGAGAACTATTGGGACGAACTAATGTGACAATTGATGAGAACCGCTGGGATGAACTCCCCTAAAATTTGATATAACCCCACGGATTATATAATGACTTATGTTGGGACACTGTGGTTGGAACAAAGGCTACAATAACTTTTTCCAGTAAATCAATATTCTTTTAAAATAAATATTGACACTTTTCTACAGTTTTTAAATAACTGCATGCTTTCTTGGACATTCAGTTAGCCACTATTTATTGCTACACTATCATATTGGGACTTGAACATGTTTTATCACTTTCCTTTGCATTCAGATGTTGTTGCTCAAGTATGAGCAGGGATTTGGGATAGTGTAGCCAGATCATGGATTTGTGGGGTATTGCGGTGACCGCGGACAGTAGGCGGTTGACCAGATATTTATCCTTGCATCAGATTGGGGTTGAGTCTGGTTTATTTTTGCATCAGCTGAGGATGGGGTTTTCTGTAGTGGATGGAGTTTCCCACTTTGATCATAGTCATGATCCAGTCCTGCTATATTGTGATACTTGTGAGACATGTGCTACAGAGATACTGTGATACTGATGACAGAGATATTCGCGATACTGATGACAGAGATACTTTACTCGTGTGGGTCGCTCCCCTCGAGTGCCACTCCGGAGGTAGGCTTTCTTTTTCGGACCCAGCCTTGTGTGCCGGTCTGATACTTATTTTGGGATGCGAGCCGTGCGGGCCGATCCCGCGGTTTCGAGCCTTGTGTGCAGATTCCGCTGAGCAGGCAACACCAGTTGTTACTGGTATCCAGATTGTGTTTATTTGGACAGATTCTGTTTCTGATGCATGCATACAGTTTTGACAGCATAGTAGTGGTAGTTTACCTGTTTCAGCATCTTATGTATTTTACCACTTTCCCTGTTCCCTTTTGCCTCTAGTAGTCCTAGTGGGTGCGTCAGAGTTGAGGTTTTACCCACTAGGGGAGGCTGCTGGTTTATCTGGTAGTTCTCACCCCCCATTATTATTTTCTGTCTTTTTCCTTCCCCTTCATTTTTTGCAGAGTCGTCTGTGGGAGCTGCTGGGCCATCAGCAGCAGATCGAGGTAAGAAGATAGCGGACTAGCTAGATCGTCTGCCCCGACCATGAGAGTAGCTGAACTTATATTGTACCCCTTTTTATCTCAGACTGTAGCACTTTTATTTTGGATCTGGCTCTGGCCAGCTGGGTGTATTATTTTGGTGAGCTGAGAGATTATTGTATTATTACAGCTTGTACCTTATCAGTCTGGGATTATTATGTTTAGTTCAGCTCTGCTTTATGCTCTGTTATGGTATATTATATCTGAGCAGATTACCAGCGCTTCGTGTACGCGGGAAATCCCGTGTGCATGGCGGATCTGTTGGCGAGCCCGGGTTCCGGGGCGTGACACTACAAGGTGGGGGATTCTGCCGAAATTGGGTGACCTCTCCCCTTGCTCCTTTGCTCTTCGATCCAGAAGCATGATAGTATCCTGTTAGAGGCGTTAGGGAATCATGATAATGGTGGCATGCGTAGGAGATAAATATTATTTTATGATGAATATGGAAATAATTGCATGCGCAGATGTAAACAATTGTTGAGATCATGTTAGGGTGTAACCCTAGGAATCATGTGAAAGCATAAGGAAAAAGAAATGCATGTTGGTAGTAAGACTTAGGAGAAAACCTAGATTTAGGTTTAACGAGTGGCATGATGACCTAGGAGATACACCTAGATTGACGAGTGGCATTGTCTTAGGAGATAACCTAAGGACATTGGATAGAGTGATCAACATAGAGTCAAGAAACTCCAGGATGAGTATTACATGGAACTTAGGTAAAGAGAACCTAAGGTGAACTAGTGATCAACATAGAGTCGAGGAACTCTAGGATGAGTATAATCTGGAACTTAGGTAAAGTGAACCTAAGGTGAACTAGCAGAGTTTAAACTCACAGACAGGAAAGTAGAGTTAAGTTAACTCTAGGATTCAGTAAGGAATCACAAAAAGGGAACAAATGGATCAAGTGTGGAGACATGAAAGGGAAAACAGGAGATTAGAGTCAGTGTAACTCTAAGATAATAATGGAACAGGAAATTAGAGTCCGTGTAACTCTAAGTTAAAAGTGGAATAGGAAAGTAGAGTTAAGTTAACTCTAAGATTCAGTGAGGAATCAGGAAAGTGGGATGAAATCCCAAGGTTAAAGAATTAAACAAATATAACCCTAGAAAGTTATAGGGTGTCTGGGCAAATGGACAATAACTTTAACTTCAATTTGAGTTAAATAAGTGAAAGTGAAATGTAAAGAGTCCAGGGGACTCTCTAGTTTCCTTATGGCAAGACCTAGGATAAGAGGAAAAATTGTTGCAAAAAGGCAAATATTAAAAGCAAGCTAAAAGTGGCTAAAAGTATAAAGAAAATGTAAATGACGCCTTCGAATTTGAGACTCGTCAAGTGGAGCAGGACTCCCTGGGCAGTGACCCGTCGGACGAGGTACTTTCGAAGGGCTAAAAGTGAAAGCAAGGAGCTAAATGCTCAAATAAAAGAGAAAGTGATTTGCCAGTGGCAAAAAGGGAGCTATAAGCTCGAATAAGAAAGGAAAGCAAGTGTTCAAAGGCAAAGAGGCTAAGAACTAAAGTAAAAAGAAAAGAAAGAAAATATAAAGATAAAACGGGCGGACCTACGGTGAAGCCAGCCCATGTTGGAGGTACGGGCAGTATCCCTCTCCCGGGTAGAGACCCGTTCGGGACGCTTCTTCCGTAGGACGGGGTAACACTTGCGGGTGTTATCGGCAACCTTAGAAATCTTATCTTATGGTAGCAGGACTACCGGGCTGGGGCCCGTTGGATAAGAATTTCTGAGGGTTAACTTGAACTAAAGCACCAGAATCTAAAGAATAAAGAAAGATAGAGTGGCCAAGGTGGCCGGGTTAGTTGGACCCAGTATACAGCGGCATAGTGGCCGAGTTGGTGCTTAGCAGCCTAGTGTGGCTAGACAGAGTAGTGCTGGGTAGATGGTTATACACAGATAGTGTAGTGATATGTTATATTGCATAGCTGCATTTTGATATTGAGGATTTTAGTTTCCTAGCACTATTATTATTGCTTCCATTGGACCAAGTGGTGTAGGACACTTTCTCTCGGTGGTTGAACCCACTGGGAACTCGCTCGTAGTTCTCACACCCCTTGGGTGACTCCCCCCACAGGTTCGGGAATGGATGCAGCGATCGAGACGGTTCAGATGCAGACGGCGAGGCATACGACAGGGGCAAGAGCCCAGCAGCATAGAGACCTAGAGGGTCTAGCAGAGGTACCATTTTTATATTTCTTGAGTGAACCTTGTATGGTGAGGAATTGATGTAAAAAGAATTGTAATAATTTTATTTGCAAGTTCAGAATGTAAAGTGTAATAAGTTTAATTTATGGTTCACTCTGGTATGCTTTCATTACCGCTTAAACTGTTTGTTTATTAATGAAAGTTTAAATTTGTAGTGATTTTTAGTACTCTGATATTGAGCTTCCGCATACACTGGTTGTGTTATTATGGATGTTACCGTTCCTTTCGGGTAGCGAAAGGTCGTACCCGATTGGCGGGTCTGTTGGCGTGCCCGAACCGTACAAATTGGCGGACTCGGGGCGTGACAGATTAGAGTGGTATCAGAGCCTAGGAATAGTCCTAGGTGGTTAGCCAACCTTAGGGAGACCCTAGGGATTAGCACGAGAGAGTGTGTGGATTATTGGGCGAAAGTATTTGATTGGTTATTGTTATTCCCAAAAAGGATGTTGGGACTGATCGAGGGCGACGAGCTTTCATTCTTCGGATATTACGTTGGCGGCCGACAACGTAATGTTGGAGATGAAAAGGAGTACCCTCTTATACTTTCGCATGATTGGGTCGACGAGCCATTTTGTCGGTATATAGTTTGCGCGTTGCTCAAATGGCTAAAATTTGGGCAAATCGTTTCGTTGTGGTGTGCATATTAGCGATGACACCACGTAGGAATACGTGCTTGTTTCGACTCATGCCGGGAGAGCGCTCTGGGTCGAACAAGGTACACGAGCTGCGATAGAAGGTGACCACACTTGTTGGTGTGATCCAGCAGCAGATCAAGCTTCTTGCCGTCTACGGAAATTTTTCGCCGAAAGCTGATTCCAACGCCTAAGTGTGGCGTCGATGTGACAGTCGGAGAGGATAGATAGGCTCCAGTGGCTGATAGCGCAGCAAGCTGAGGCTGCACAAACAACGTATGAGTATACGGCGTCGCCGCATGCAGGGGCGACAGTAGAAAGGGTGGCAGTGGCCGCCGAGCTTTTGTCGGCGCACCCCGCACCTTCAGCATAGGGTGTTTTACGCTTGTGTCAGCTGGATTGCTGGCAAAGTGTGGATAAAGAGGTCCAGTAAGAGACCGACTCGCGAGGTAAATGGTGATCGCTATGTTGCGAGATCCAAGTTATTGTGCCCTAAGGATTAGGGCAAGAAAGATTTACAGGCCAGGCGGCGGGAACTTCCCCCTGATGACGGTAGTGACCGTGTGGCGTATCACTTGTGGCTGAATTGCCGCATAGTAGTGTTAGTGAGGCCCAGAGTAGGCTTCAAGATGCGAGAATCTCACGATAGAGCGAGAGTTTTGTGACGCCGATTCGATGGATTAGAATAATGGCAATGATTGCCACCACAGGGTTCGCGAGTTAATCACCAGAGTTGGTGAACAGTCGTTGTGATGCCTCAACCTAGTTGGGAGAGGTGTACAGGAGTCATACGCGTGTATAAGCAAGTTGCTTAACACTAGATATTTGCGAGTTAACATGGGGGCGCTGGACGCCCAACTGTTTAGGTGCTCATGGAGCACAAGTATCGCTTAGCCGAGAGAGCTGATTAGTTGGCGCATTAGCCTTTGCTCAGTGTGGCCAGAGTTGATAGATTGTTTGGGTCATAGATTGACGACTAGTTGTGGGTTTTGCTCAGTGAGCGTAGTGGTCGCGTGGCGACGATCAGCGGGTTCGCTTAGGGACGATCCGTGCCTGGGTCATGTTTGTTGGACTGTGGGCCTGTAGCCCAGTGGGCAGGCGCAGTTAGCTGTGTGAGGCAGCGGCCCGAGACCTGACGGCGGGGCATGATAGAGATTTGGTCGGGACGGTAGTCCGAGCGATGACCCAGGAACGTGGAATGCCACGTGTGAGCATTGAGGCTGTTAGTACACTTAGAGTGATGTGACCAGGCTGTAGAGCTAGTGGTGATTGAGGTATTGTAGCTCCTAGTGGGAGTGTTGGTGTAGTAATCCTAAGTGAGGATCTACCCGTATGATGATTGGGTCTGTGTGCTAGTGAGAGCCATTACACAGAGTTGGACTAGTTGGGCTATAGGCCCCTATTGGACTGTGGTCTGCGAACCTATTAGTAGTCCGAGATATCGGGTTAGCTGATAACCCGTGGACTCAGAGCGCTAGTAGCGTGCGTGATAGTTGAGGACTTGTGGATTGGCCTTGCCCTCCACATTAGGCAGCGGAGCTACCGAAAATGCGGTAAATGTAATTAGTTGCAGATGCAACCTCATTGTGGAAAAATGATGGCGGAATTAAAGTGGAAATTTCGCAAGATAAGACTTCGCCATTTGTGGCAATGGAGAGAGCAAATGCTCAAGCGTGTCTTTCATCTATTTGGTGAAAGTGGCCAGACACCAGGTCTGAGTTTGTTCCTGGATTGAGATAGGGATTCGAGGATGAGTTGCTCGTGTGGTTTCGGTGAGCAGACAATAGGATGCCGGTCACGATATACAGTGAGCCCAGTAGTGAGGGCAAGGTTTCCTCCCTCTCGATCAAGTAGGAGTCGAGATGTGATCCAAGTTTCGAGGACGAAACTTATTTTAAGGGGGGTAGAATGTAAAGTACTGGATTTTCGGCAAATAAATAAATATAAATAAAAATGATATGAAATACCATTTTTATGAAAATTGGGAAAGTAAAGAATATTTGGAAGCGAGTTGGGCCCAAATCTGGATTAAAATGAGAGTTCTGAAATTTTATTGGAGAAAAGGGGCCCAGATTTTTAGTGAAAAATTCACAGTGTCAGAAAATTTCGAAAAAATTACGGGAGCCCCGTAAATATGTTTTAAGACCATAGAAAAAGTTTCGCGTTGATCGGAGGCCGGATAGTGAGAACGGGCTCCGCCAACAGTGTCAGAAAATTTTGAGAAAATTTGGGGAGCTTCGTTATTATGTTTTAAGGTTACAGTAAAAATTTCGAGTCGATCGGATACCCGGATTGCGAGAACGGGATCCGCCAATGAATCTAGATACAGGGAGGTTTCGGGCCGGTGCGGAGACCCCCAAGGCAAAAGGTGACTTGTAGTTGTCTCAAATTGGATTAATTAATTGTTTAATTTAATTGGTAATTAAAGCTTGTGAAGAATTAGAGAATAAAAGAATATAAGTGATGGTTTTAGATAAGGGAGTGGAATATGTAAATTGGTTTTTAGTGGGAGTTGGATATTTTGTGTGCATTTAATGCTCCCAACTACTCCCCCCACCTCCCTTTAATTAGCCTGTGGCTAATTAATTACGCCACTTCACACATTCTTCCTCCTCTCTGAAGCAGAGGATTTGAGTGGGAGCAGAGAAAAAAAATGAAGAAAGGGAAAAGAGAAGGAAGAAGGAGGATATGAGAGAAGAAAGGATGGGAAGTGAAGTGTATACTTGTGTTGGTGTGGTCCTGCTGTGTGCAAGCCGGAGGAGTCGTGCGCGCGCGCCGAGCTTCCTGCCGGGTAAGTGGCAGTTTCTCCATGTTTTGGGTTTTTGGATTTGTTTTCCTGTATGGAATTAATTAGGATTGGAGTGGGTTGTGATGTTTGGGGTTTTTGGAGTGTTGGAGTTGTTTTGAGTGGCTTGCTGTCCACTTTCGGCCAGCAGCAAGCGCACGCGCTGCAGCCCTAGCGGGCGCGCGCATGCGGGCACGCGGCTGGTCCAAGCGGCCGCGCAGTCGGCCCGGGCACCGCGCGGCATGCGCCTGGGCAGCGCGCAGCGCGCGGGCACCGCGTGGGCGGCAGCAGCGCGCGCGGTTGCCGCGGCTGTTGCGTGCGGCCATCGAGCTAGCGGGGGGCTGTGTCCGGTGGGCTGTGCACGCGCACGCCGAGGCTGTGGGTCGCCCGAGTGTCGCTTGGATTTTTGTGGATTGTTTTTGACGCGGCTTTTGTCCCTTTTGCTCTCACAGGACGGCGCCAATTGTGGCGGATTTCGACGAGGCGCGTGTGTAGCTCGAACTGGCTGATGATGCTGAGGATGGTGATGAGGAATCCTTTTGTGTATATTGTGAGCCACATGTAATTTTGGGCTTGTAAGTATGCATAGGAGTTTGAGGTGTGCTGTGGGATCCTTGTGAAGGATTTACATGTATGCAAAATGGATTTGTTTATAATTGGGTTATGAGAGCCTGTATTTTGTTCGGGCTGTGAGTTGTTCTTGTGTGAGCATGTGGAGCTTGTGGAGGGTAGTCGGTTTTTGTTGGTAAATTATGCTTTGTGAGTTGTTGGAACTACCTGTAGAGTGTGGGTATTTTAAGTAAATGTGTAAGTGAACATGAAATTTCTAATGGCGCTGTAGGTGGCTATATGATTTATTTTGAGGGTGTTGTAATATTGTGGAGTGTACAGTGGGATATTTTGAGGTGCAGATGGACTTAATGGTTGTAATGGTGGATTTATTAGGTGAGCAATTATTTTGTTAGTGAGCAGCTTTTTTTTTATGTAAATTGGAAGTATGTAAATGAAGCTTGTATTTAATTGCAAGCTGTGATTTGTGGTGGACTTTTGATGAATTTAGTAGTGATTGGTTGTGGTGGGTACAGATGCACTTAAGAGAGAGTAGGTGGATTTGAGTTAATGGATTGTGTTATGTGATCTTGATTTATTGTATGCATATGGAGCCTGGGCAGTGTGAAGTTTGTGCTGAGTTTGTGGGTTCCATGTTGAGGACTATGTGTACGTGTGTGTGTGTGTGTGTGTGTACATGGGTGCTTGGTGGTGTTGTGAACCTTAATTAAGCATGTTGATGGATGAAGGACTTGCTTTAAGCAGGGAGCAATTTAAAATTATTGGAATTAAGGAATTGTGTATATGTGATCTGGAATCATTATGTGCATGTGAGCATAATGTTGGAGATGTATTTGAGGACTTTTGTATATTTGTGAGTGTGCTTTGGATTATTAGAGTGTTATAGGTGATATTGTGATCAGTGTGAACTTGTATGTAGCAGGTGGATTTATGGGATTTGGTGGTTATGTGAGCTTTAGTATGTAGCAGGTGGATTTATGGGATTTGGTGGTTATGTGAGCTTTAATTTATTTTTGTGCTAAAGGGAGCAGCTTATGTGTGTGTGGGGGTTGACTTAAGAAAATAATGTTTGGGTGAGCATGTAATTTTAATTAAGTTGTTAATAGGAGCTTGAAGAGTTTATGTGTTTTGAGTGAGCATTTGGAGCTGCTTGTGTGTTGAGCGAGTTTTGTAGGGTGTAAGTGGTTTGTGCAAATTGGATAAATGAGCATTTATTTTATGAGCGTACAGATAATTTTGTCGCGCACCGTTTTGCGCACCATCGCTAATATTATGCATTGTTTTGCATGCAGGGTTGGAAAAAAGTGCACCGTTTTGCGTGCAAGCTCGAGGAAACAAGAAGAAGCGCATGGAGACCAATTGCAAGTGTTTACAAGCAATTGGGTACACTACAAGGTGGGGGATTCTGCCGAAATTGGGTGACCTCTCCCCTTGCTCCTTTGCTCTTCGATCCAGAAGCATGATAGTAGCCTGTTAGAGGCGTTAGGGAATCATGATAATGGTGGCATGCGTAGGAGATAAATATTATTTTATGATGAATATGAAAATAATTGCATGCGCAGATGTAAACAATTGTTGAGATCATGTTAGGGTGTAACCCTAGGAATCATGTGAAAGCATAAGGAAAAAGAAATGCATGTTGGTAGTAAGACTTAGGAGAAAATCTAGATTTAGGTTTAACGAGTGGCATGATGACCTAGGAGATACACCTAGATTGACGAGTGGCATTGTCTTAGGAGATAACCTAAGGACATTGGATAGAGTGATCAACATAGAGTCAAGAAACTCCAGGATGAGTATTACATGGAACTTAGGTAAAGAGAACCTAAGGTGAACTAGTGATCAACATAGAGTCGAGGAACTCTAGGATGAGTATAATCTGGAACTTAGGTAAAGTGAACCTAAGGTGAACTAGCAGAGTTTAAACTCACAGACAGGAAAGTAGAGTTAAGTTAACTCTAGGATTCAGTAAGGAATCACAAAAAGGGAACAAATGGATCAAGTGTGGAGACATGAAAGGGAAAACAGGAGATTAGAGTCAGTATAACTCTAAGATAATAATGGAACAGGAAATTAGAGTCCGTGTAACTCTAAGTTAAAAGTGGAATAGGAAAGTAGTGTTAAGTTAACTCTAAGATTCAGTGAGGAATCAGGAAAGTGGGATGAAATCCCAAGGTTAAAGAATTAAACAAATATAACCCTAGAAAGTTATAGGGTGTCTGGGCAAATAGACAATAACTTTAACTTCAATTTGAGTTAAATAAGTGAAAGTGAAATGTAAAGGAGTCCAGGGGACTCTCTAGTTTCCTTATGGCAAGACCTAGGATAAGAGGAAAAATTATTGCAAAAAGGCAAAGATTAAAAGCAAGCTAAAAGTGGCTAAAAGCATAAAGAAAATGTAAATGACGCCTTCGAATTTGAGACTCGTCAAGTGGAGCAGGACTCCCTGGGCAGTGACCCGTCGGACGAGGTACTTTCGAAGGGCTAAAAGTGAAAGCAAGGAGCTAAATGCTCAAATAAAAGAGAAAGTGATTTGTCAGTGGCAAAAAGGTAGCTATAAGCTCGAATAAGAAAGGAAAGCAAGTGTTCAAAGGCAAAGAGGCTAAGAACTAAAGTAAAAAGAAAAGAAAGAAAATATAAAGATAAAACGGGCGGACCTACGGTGAAGCCAGCCCATGTTGGAGGTACGGGCAGTATCCCTCTCCCGGGTAGAGACCCGTTAGGGACACTTCTTCCGTAGGACGGGGTAACACTTGCGGGTGTTATCGGCAACCTTAGAAATCTTATCTTATGGTAGCAGGACTACCGGGCTGGGGCCCGTTGGATAAGAAATTTCTGAGGGTTAACTTGAACTAAAGCACCAGAATCTAAAGAATAAAGAAAGATAGAGTGGCCAAGGTGGCCGGGTTAGTTGGACCCAGTATACAGCGGCATAGTGGCCGAGTTGGTGCTTAGCAGCCTAGTGTGGCTAGACAGAGTAGTGCTGGGTAGATGGTTATACACAGATTGTCACGCCCCGAGACCGTCAATTTGAACAGTTCGGGCGCGCCAACAGACCCGCCAATCGGGCATGACCTTTCAAGACCCGAAAGGAACGGTTCAATCCAACAATATCATTTCAATATAGCGGAAGAGTAAGCAATCAGAGTAGAGAACTATAAATTTAAACTTTCAATCATTCGACAACTAGTTAGAAGAACTGAAAGTACAAAACTTGAGCGAAGACATACACTTTTGTTTAATATTACAACTCTCTTTTAGCATGACTACAATACCAAAATACATACATATTTTTTTTTTCTTTCCAACTTGAAACTTAAACATTTAGAATTTTACATTGTTCCTCACATACAAGATTCGCTCAAGAAAATGAAACTCCAAAATGGTGGTGGCGACTCTAGACTGCTAGGTCGCTACTCTGCTGGGCGCTTGCCCTTGTCGCGTGTCTCGCCCGATGTACCTGGACCTGTGGGGAAGTCACCCAAAGGGTGTGAGAACTACAACCAAGTTCCCAGTGGGTTCAACCACCGAGAGAAAATGCCCTGCACCGCTTAGTCTAATGGAAGCAATATAATAGAGAATGAAATACAGTAAATAAAAGCTGTAAATCTTAGCTAGCATGCTTAATACTTTTACCTTTGCCATGACATTGCTCTATGTCGCTATAGGATGCCAAACTAACCAACCTGTCCCTTGCCAAATTACTTTCATTAACTTTCTTGTGTTTTAATTCAAGTTGCTAAACCCTCGGAGAAACTTGCCCAACGGGCCCTAGCCCGGCAGACATGCTGCCATAAGACAAGTCCTCTAAGGTTGCCGATAACACCCGCAAGTGTTACCCCGCCCTACGGGGAAACGTCCCGAACGGGTCTCTACCCGGGAGAGGGACACTGCCTGCTACTCCAACATGGGCCACGTTTCACCCCGTAGGTACGCTCGTTTTATTATTTCCTTTATTGCTTTGCATTTAGCCTCTTGCTCTTTTAGGCCTTTGCCTTTCTTTTGCTCTTTAGCACTTAGCTTCCATCTCATTCGAGCTTATAGCTCACATTGCCTCTTAGCCCTTTTTCCTTTCTTTGCAATTAAGCTTTTAGCTTGTCTTTTTAATATACTCATGCATTTACCCTAGGTCCATGCCTTAAGGTACATAAGTCCCTTAGACTCAATTCTCAACTTTCATTATACTCAAGTTGAAGTTAAAGTGTAGGTATATTAACCCGACTCCCTATGACCACTCTAGGGATTTCCAATACTTTGGATTTTAACCTCAACTAAACTATGCTTTCCTTAGAGACATAACTCTAATTTAGGCCCTAATTCCATCACACACTTATTTGACTCAAACAACCATGTCACTCGTGAAATCCTATAGTGAATGCCACACATTAGAGCCTAATCTAAGTTTTCTCCTAAGTTAAAATTTCCATAAACCACAACCACATCTACATAAGCATGAAATTATTGTCCTAGCCACCCTATTAACATGCTTCTAATAACAAGCAAAAGATAAGGGGAGAGGTCACCCTCGCTCGATAGAATCCCCCACCTCGATGTGTTCTATTGGTCCTTGAAGGAGACAAGTTCCACTCTTCCGGTCTCAAACTTTTCCCTAAATTGTAAGGAGAGAAAATCATGAACAATTGATTCTCATGAATCTCTAAATCCATAAACATTTCAAACTAGAATACCCTCTTTTTGATAACTTAAAGGAAAAATTCCCATTTAGTCATTTTCCCCATCAAAAGGCTACTTTTTGATTGGTTTACAAAAATGGGAGAAGAATGATCATCCCATGGCCTATCGCCAAAAAGAAACTTGCTCAACTCAATCCGGGGTCAAAAAGCCCCCCAAATTTTGAGAAAAGCTCAATTTGAGCTATTCCCTCCCAATTCGTCATTTTGCTTCTTGGGAGGTCAAGAATCAAAATTTTATATTGTAAAGACGCATAAGGTCTCAAATTTTTTGAGGGAAACTCATTTTGAGCAAATTCCCCACTCAAATTCTTCGATTTTGCAATTTTTTGCAAGCATTGCGAGATTCGGAAATTTCGCATTCGGAGAAAAGAAAAGAAAAGAAGAATTCCTTTTCTTCTTCTCTTTTCTTTTCTTTTCTTTTCTTCTTCTCTTTCTTTCTCTCTTTTTTTTTGTAAACCTCCCCTGCTGCTGGGCAGCAGCATGTTTAGCTGCTGCCCAAGCAGCAGCTCCTGCTGCAGCTGCTGCTGCTGGTTGTAGCAGCAGCAGCTGCAGGCAGCCCTGCAGCTGCACAAGGCAGCTGCCAAGGCAGCTGCCTAGGCAGCTGCATGAGCAGCTGCTCCCCCCCCAATTCCTCTCAACATATATATATATATATATATATAGAGATATATATATCTAATTATATATGTATATTATATATAATTGCTTCTTTTTTTTTTTTTTGTTTGATCCCTAAACCTGCTGCTGGGCAGCAGCCAATGCAGCTGCTGCCCAGGCAGCATGCTAGCAACAGGCTGCGCAAGGCAGCATTGCAGCTGCCTTGCGCAGCAACTATGGCTGCCCAGCTGCTGTTGCTTAGCAGCAGCAGCAGCTGAGCAGCACAAGCTGCTCCTCTCTTCTTTTTTTTTTTTCCTTTTTTTTTTGTATCCCACAGCAGCTGCTGCTGCTTTGAGCAGCAGCAGCTGGGCCAGCAGCTGCTGCTGCTTTGAGCAGCAGCAGCATGGCCAGCAGCTGCTGCTGCATTGAGCAGCAGCAGCCGCAGGCAGGAAGCAAAAAGAGAGGGAGAGATTGAGCGAGAGAGAGATAGAGAGAGATAGAGAGAGGGAGAGGGAGAGAGAGACTCACCTATTCCTTCTCCTTCTTCTTCTTCTTCTTCCTCTCTTCTTCTTCTTCTTTTTCTTTCGTTTCTTGCTAGCTGAGAGAGAGAGAAGAGTGAGTGCGTGTGAGGGGGAGGGGAATAGAGAGAGGGGTCATTTATTCCTCTGCAGTGGGTGGTTGGGAAAAGAAAGGGGATTTACTAAAATGCCCCTGAATTTTGAAATTATCCCAAACTGCCCATTTCCTGCAGAATTTCCTGCAGTGAGCCTTATCGGATAGCCCTCTTTCGCCTCGTTTTCCCGTCAACTGAGAAATCAAATTTGTAATTTCTCTTCACCCCTTTAATCTACAAATTTTTCTTAAACTTCCCACGATTTTATTTAAAATTTTGGACTACTCTAAGCCCTCGAAAGAGAGCCCCGAAAATGCTTCGCGATTGACTTGGGCTGTCAAAACTGCAGTTTCAGCAATCACGAAGCATTTTTCTTCGCTTCGTTCTTCGATTTTTCCTTAACAACATACCTAGGTTTTTCGCCCCTTTTAATAAGAAAACTTTTGTGAGACACCCCACGATTTCTTTTAAAATTTTGGGGCACTCGAAGCCCTCGAAACAGGGCTCCGAAAACGCTTCGCGGTTAAGAATTTCAGAAAATCCAGATTTGGCTAAGTCCTCGGGTTCAAGTCACTTTTCGACCCGATGCCCTTCGCGTCAGCCCGAAACGCACCGAACTCGACTGTAATCATGTTTAAAACACGTTACAAGTCCTCTCGCCGAATTTTGCCATTTTGCGAACTCGGCGAACACGAGTCCCAATTTTGCAATTTGAGGCTTCGTTTCTCAACCACAACTCACTTTTCGACTCAACGGCTTTTGCGTTGATTCAAAACACTTCAAACCCACTTGTAATCATATTCGAAACGCGTTACAAGCATTTTTACCGAATTTTGCTATTTCGCAGAAATCGGTGCACTACATTCTCCCCTCCTTTAGGAGTTTCGTCCGCGAAACTAAAACTCACGTACCTTGGGATTTATTCCTCGAACAAGCGAGGATAGTGCTCCCGCATCACAGCCTCAGGCTCCCACGTGGCCTCCTCCTCGCTATGCCTCGTCCAAAGCACTTTCACATAAGGAATGGAGCGGTTCCTGAGCTTCCTATCACGCCGATCAATAATCTTATACGGGAACTCATCATAGCTCATATCCTCCCGTAGATCGAGTGGTGGGTAGTTGATTATGTGCGTCGGGTCGTGGACATACTGGCGGAGTTGTGACACATGGAACACATCATGAATTCCTGCCAAATCTGGGGGCAAAGCTATTTTATAGGCCACTGGGCCAACCCGCTCCAAAACCTCATAGGGTCCAAGAAAACGAGGGTTCAACTTCCCTCGCATCCCAAATCGCACTACTCCCTTTGTGGGCGACGCCTTCAAAAATACATGATCCCCGACCTTAAACTCTAGGTCGCGCCGCCTTTTGTCCGCATAGCTCTTTTGCCGACTTTGCGCTGTCACCAGACGTTGACGCGCAATTTGCACCTTTTCCTCGGCTTCTTGCAATATATCAGGTCCCAGTGATGATCTCTCGCCAACCTCACTCCAATGCAGTGGAGACCTGCACTTTCTGCCATAGAGTGCCTCAAAAGGTGCCATTCCGATGCTGGCTTGGTAGCTGTTATTGTAGGCGAACTCCGCCATCGGCAAATATCGCTGCCACCCTGGTCCATAGTCCAAGACACACGCCCTGAGCATATCTTCGAGGATTTGATTGGTCCTCTCAGATTGACCATCGCTCTGAGGATGATAAGCCGTAGAGAAATCCAAGCGTGTTCCCAAAGTCTCGTGGAAGCTCTTCCAAAATTGTGACACGAATCGGGGATCCCGATCCGACACTATAGAAACAGGAACTCCATGAAGGCGCATAATCTCATCAATATACAACTGCGCCAATTTATCCCTAGACCAGGTGGTGTGGACAGGCAGGAAATGAGCCGCCTTGGTTAACCTATCCACAACCATCCAAATAGCGTCGTGGCCTGCTTGAGACCGAGGCAAGCCCACGATAAAATCCATAGCGATGTTCTCCCATTTCCACACGGGAATCGGCAGATTTTGAAGCTTGCCCGCAGGGAGTCTATGTTCAGCCTTGACTTGTTGGCACACTAAGCATCTAGCCACGAAGTGTCCAACATCTTTCTTCATGCCTGGCCACCAAAACTGTGCCCTCAGGTCCTTATACATTTTTGTGCCGCCGGGGTGGATAGTATACGGCGATCGGTGTGCTTCTTGAAGGATCATTTCACGAATATCCTCGTCATTAGGTACACACACGCGACCCCGAAACCTTAGGATTCCCTCAGAATCCACAGTAAAATCCCTTGCCTCCCCGCTTTCTAGATCAGACCTCACCTTTTGGAGCTTTTCATCTGCCATTTGCTTTTCTTTAATTCTCTCCAACAAGGTAGGTTGCACAACGAGCGTCATAAGCTTCGCGGGGGCACCGGAAGCCACAACCTCCAAGCCCATCCGTCTCATTTCGGATTGCAACGGGTATTGGTCGGTGATGATCATGGCAAGATTTTCCACGGACTTCCTGCTTAGCGCGTCGGCCACCACATTTGCTTTCCCCGGGTGGTACAAGATGCTAACATCATAATCTTTTAGGAGTTCCAGCCATCGGCGCTGCCTCAGGTTTAATTCCTTCTGAGTGAACAAATATTTGAGGCTTTTGTGATCCGTGTAAATCTCGCAATGTTCCCCGTAGAGGTAATGCCGCCATATCTTTAGTGCAAAAATCACCGCGGCAAGCTCGAGATCGTGAGTGGGGTAGTTCTTTTCATAACTCTTCAGCTGCCGGGAGGCATAGGCTATAACCCTCTCATCTTGCATGAGTACACACCCCAACCCAGTCCCTGAAGCATCACTATAAACCACGAACCCTTTTCCCGCAACGGGTAGAGCAAGAATTGGAGCCGTCGTCAACTTGTCCTTGAGCAATTGGAAGCTTCTCTCACAGGCATCACTCCAAATGAACTTAGCTCCTTTTCTTGTAAGGCTGGTGAGTGGAATGGTAATTTTAGAGAACCCTTCCACAAACCGCCTATAATAGCCCGCGAGTCCGATAAAGCTTCGAATCTCGGTGACATTTGTCGGTCGCGGCCAATCTTTCACTGCTTCAATTTTCTTGGGGTCTACAGACACCCCCGTCTCAGAAATCACATGTCCTAAGAATGCCACTTCCCGGAGCCAGAATTCGCATTTCTTCAGCTTCGCGAATAGGCTCCGCTCTCGAAGCACTTGTAGAACCTGTCGTAGGTGATCCTCGTGCTCGTCGTCACTTCGAGAGTAGACTAAAATGTCGTCAATGAAGACAACGACAAATCGGTCTAGGAAAGGCTGAAAAACGCGGTTCATTAAGTCCATGAATGCCGCCGGGGCATTCGTCAACCCGAATGGCATGACAGTGAATTCATAGTGTCCATACCGCGTTCTAAAAGCCGTTTTGTGCACATCCTCCGGCTTAATCTTTAATTGATGGTATCCCGATTGAAGATCAATTTTTGAGAATACCCGGGAACCTTGCAATTGGTCGAACAAATCATCGATCCTCGGTAATGGATATCGGTTCTTGATTGTCAATTTGTTGAGCTCCCGATAATCCACACATAACCGCAGCGATCCGTCCTTTTTCTTCACAAATAGGACCGGAGCTCCCCAAGGGGATACGCTAGGTCTAATGAAACCCTTTTCCAGCAAATCTTGCAATTGAGCCTTAAGCTCCTTTAACTCCGCCGGGGCCATTCTATAAGGAGCCTTTGAAACTGGAGCCGTCCCGGGAACCAAGTCTATTATGAACTCAATCTCCCGATCCTCGGCATGCCCGGCAACTCCGCAGGAAATACATCAGGATATTCCCGCGCCACGGGAATGTCTTGTACATTAGGTTCCTCCTTGTGCCCTTCCACCACGGTAGCTAAGTAAGCCACACATCCTTTATCGATAAGCTTCTTGGCCCGCGAAGCCGAGACCACAGCGGCAAATAGAGAGCCTCTACATGCCTTGAATACATACTCCTCTTGTCCCGGCTCTCGGAAGATGATAACCCGCCGCTCGCAGTCGATAGTGGCATAATACTTGGAGAGCCAATTCATTCCCAAAATTACATCATAATCTCCTAGCCGTCTCAAAACTAAGAAATCCACTGTCATAATCCACTCGCCAACCCGAACTGGACAGGCGGGACAACTCTCAGATACCTCTAAAGAACCATCAGGCACATGGACCGTTTTAGTACTAGTAGACTGTAATACATCCAACCCATGTCTCATGGCAAAGGATCTACATATGAATGAATGCGATGCACCTGTGTCGAATAGAGCCCTACATCGAACATCATTAATAAAAATTATACCTGCCACGACATCGTCAGCCACGGGCTCCTCCTCCTTCGCCTGAGCGGCAAAAGCCCGCCCGCTCGGCGGTCGCTGAGGAGCGGCGGGGCGTGCAGCTGGTAGAGCTGGCACCGTCTTCTTGTGTTGCTTCGGGGCAGCCTGGATCGTCGGCGTGGCCGGGGCGGGGTGCGTGCCCCTCCAACACTCTCGAGCTATGTGACCCGGCTGGCCACAGTTGTAGCATCTCCCCCCGCGCTCCGCACACTCAGTAGGTCGGTGCGGTCCACCACAAATGGCACATCGCCCGGGGGCCGTGAACTGTCGGGGCTCCCGAGGATAGTGCTGCTGTCGTTGTTGCTTCGGGGGCCGTTGATATTGGCTCTGACCCCCGGGGCCACCTTGATGCCGCTTCTTTTCCTTCGCTTTGCCCTTATCTTTCTCAAAAGCTTCGCGCTCTCGGCGCACCACCATGTCGCCCCTCTCTACCAAGCGGGCTCTATCCACAATCTCCCGATAAGTTGCGATGTTGAATGGTTGGACCTTTGAGTAGATCGCCGGTCGAAGGCCCCTCTCGAAACATCGCGCCTTGTCCCACTCGTTGCGCACCACGGTGGGTAAGCAACTAACGATGCGAGAGAACTCGCACTCGTATTCTTGAACTGAGCGGCTTCCCTGGCGAAGATTTCTGAAGTCATCCTCCATTTGTTGCTTCGCACTGTCGGGGAAGTATGTGGCGAAGAAAAGCTCCTTGAATTCTTACCACGATGGCTCCGGCAACGCCATCCTAGCCCTTCTCTCCAATTCTGCTTTCCACCAACGGTGTGCCACATTGTCGAGGTGGGGAACCGCCACAGTAACACGGTCCCGCATCGGCACCCGAAGGGTTAGGAACAGTCGCTCCATGGAGTCAATCCACGACTCCACCACCATTGGATCGGATTTGTCGCCGCTGAAGGTAGGAGGATGAAATTTCTGGAAGTCGGCGAGGACCTCCATCGCCCTATTTTGCTCCGCTCTCTGGGCCGCGTACTCGGCATCACCCACCTCCGAGTCGGCCCGCCGGGGCACTCCTCTAGTAGCCCCGACAGATGGTGCTGGGCGCGCCGCCATAGGCTCGGCCGCCATAGCCACTCCTTCAGTAGTTGCCCCCACTTGGGGCGAGGCTGTGCGCTCATGCGTCGTCTGCGCCGCCTCAATCTGCCGCGCCAACAGTCCTGGAGCCTCTCTATTTGCTCCGCCTGACGCCTCGACGCTTCCTCCTGGCGCCGCAGCGCCTCCTCTAGCCTGCGAGAAGTCTCCTCCTCCCGTTGGCGGGAAGCCTCCTCCAGCCTACGAGAGGTCTCCTCCTCTCGTTGGCGGGAAGCCTCCTCCTGTCGCTGAGAGGCCTCCGCCTGCTGCTGTACCACGCCAATAAGCGCGGCCATTTGTTCCCTCAGTTCGCGAACATCACTCGACCCGGAGCCCTCCCCCGGCTCGAGCCGCGTAAGACGTGTCTCCCTTCGCGGTGGCATAGCTATCTGCACACCACAAAAACATTAGTCCAACGCTTACAACTTAGGCATTTGCGGAATTGAATGCAGAAAATTCAACGATCACAAAAGGCTTCGTCAACCCAATCATGCGAAAGTAAAAGGAATACTTCTTCCCACCCCTAACGTTACGTTGTCGGCCGCCCAACATAACGTTAGCTAGTGGAAGTCCATTTTCCCTCGATCCATTCCCAATGTCCTTCTTGGGAATCAAGTAACCCAATCATGTACTTTCGCCAAAAGATCCACACACGCTCTCGTGCCTAAACCCTAGGGTCTTCCTAAGGTTCGCTAACCACCTAGGTCTATCTCCTAGGCTCTGATACCACTCTAATCTGTCACGCCCCGAGACCGTCAATTTGAACAGTTCGGGCGCGCCAACAGACCCGCCAATCGGGCATGACCTTTCAAGACCCGAAAGGAACGGTTTAATCCAACAATATCATTTCAATATAGCGGAAGAGTAAGCAATCAGAGTAGAGAACTATAAATTTAAACTTTCAATCATTCAACAACTAGTTAGAAGAACTGAAAGTACAAAACTTGAGCGAAGACATACACTTTTGTTTAATATTACAACTCTCTTTTAGCATGAACTACAATACCAAAATACATACATATTTTTTTTTTCTTTCCAACTTGAAACTTAAACATTTAGAATTTACATTGTTCCTCACATACAAGAGTTCGCTCAAGAAAATGAAACTCCAAAATGGTGGTGGCGACTCTAGACTGCTAGGTCGCTACTCTGCTGGGCGCTTGCCCTTGTCGCGTGCCTCGCCCGATGTACCTGGACCTGTGGGGAAGTCACCCAAAGGGTGTGAGAACTACAACCAAGTTCCCAGTGGGTTCAACCACCGAGAGAAAATGCCCTGCACCGCTTAGTCTAATGGAAGCAATATAATAGAGAATGAAATACAGTAAATAAAAGCTGTAAATCTTAGCTAGCATGCTTAATACTTTTACCTTTGCCATGACATTGCTCTATGTCGCTATAGGATGCCAAACTAACCAACCTGTCCCTTGCCAAATTACTTTCATTAACTTTCTTGTGTTTCAATTCAAGTTGCTAAACCCTCGGAGAAACTTGCCCAACGGGCCCTAGCCCGGCAGACATGCTGCCATAAGACAAGTCCTCTAAGGTTGCCGATAACACCCGCAAGTGTTACCCCGCCCTACGGGGAAACGTCCCGAACGGGTCTCTACCCGGGAGAGGGACACTGCCTGCTACTCCAACATGGGCCACGTTTCACCCCGTAGGTACGCTCGTTTTATTATTTCTTTTATTGCTTTGCATTTAGCCTCTTTGCTCTTTTAAGCCTTTGCCTTTCTTTTGCTCTTTAGCACTTAGCTTCCATCTCAATCGAGCTTATAGCTCACATTGCCTCTTAGCCCTTTTTCCTTTCTTTGCAATTAAGCTTTTAGCTTGTCTTTTTAATATACTCATGCATTTACCCTAGGTCCATGCCTTAAGGTACATAAGTCCCTTAGACTCAATTCTTAACTTTCATTATGCTCAAGTTGAAGTTAAAGTGTAGGTATATTAACCCAACTCCCTATGACAACTCTAGGGATTTCCAATACTTTGGATTTTAACCTCAACTAAACTATGCTTTCCTTAGAGACATAACTCTAAATTAGGCCCTAATTCCATCACACACTTATTTGACTCAAACAACCATGCCACTCGTGAAATCCTATAGTGAATGCCACACATTAGAGCCTAATCTAAGTTTTCTCCTAAGTCAAAATTTCCATAAACCACAACCACATCTACATAAGCATGAAATATTGTCCTAGCCACTCTATTAACATGCTTCTAAGAACAAGCAAAAGATAAGGGGAGAGGTCACCCTCGCTCGATAGAATCCCCCACCTCGATGTGTTCTATTGGTCCTTGAAGGAGACAAGTTCCACTCTTCCGGTCTCAAACTTTTCCCTAAATTGTAAGGAGAGAAAATCATGAACAATTGATTCTCATGAATCTCTAAATCCATAAACATTTCAAACTAGAATACCCTCTTTTTGATAACTTAAAGGAAAAATTCCCATTTAGTCATTTTCCCCATCAAAAGGCTACTTTTTGATTGGTTTACAAAAATGGGAGAAGAATGATCATCCCATGGCCTATTGCCAAAAAGAAACTTGCTCAACTCAATCCGGGGTCAAAAAGCCCCCCAAATTTTGAGAAAAGCTCAATTTGAGCTATTCCCTCCCAATTCGTCAATTTTGCTTCTTGGAAGTCAAGAATCAAAATTTTATATTGGAAGAAGCATAAGGCTCTCAAATTTTTGAGGGAAACTCATTTTGAGCAAATTCCCCACCCAAATTCTTCGATTTTGCAATTTTTTGCAAGCATTGCGAGATTCGGAAATTTCGCATTCGGAGAAAAGAAAAGAAAAGAAGAATTCCTTTTCTTCTTCTCTTTTCTTTTCTTTTCTTTTCTTCTTCTCTTTCTTTCTCTTTTTTTTTTGTAAACCTCCCCTGCTGCTGGGCAGCAGCATGTTTAGCTGCTGCCCAAGCAGCAGCTCCTGCTGCAGCTGCTGCTGCTGGTTGTAGCAGCAGCAGCTGCAGGCAGCCCTGCAGCTGCACAAGGCAGCTGCCAAGGCAGCTGCCTAGGCAGCTGCATGAGCAGCTGCTCCCCCCCCAATTCCTCTCAACATATATATATATATATATATATATATATATATATATATATATATATATATATCTAATTATATATGTATATTATATATATTGCTTCTTTTTTTTTTTTTTTGTTTGATCCCTAAACCTGCTGCTGGGCAGCAGCCAATGCAGCTGCTGCCCAGGCAGCATGCTAGCAACAGGCTGCGCAAGGCAGCATTGCAGCTGCCTTGCGCAGCAACTATGGCTGCCCAGCTGCTGTTGCTTAGCAGCAGCAGCAGCTGAGCAGCACAAGCTGCTCCTCTCTTCTTTTTTTTTTTTTTTTTTTTTTTTTTTGTATCCCACAGCAGCTGCTGCTGCTTTGAGCAGCAGCAGCTGGGCCAGCAGCTGCTGCTGCTTTGAGCAGCAGCAGCATGGCCAGCAGCTGCTGCTGCATTGAGCAGCAGCAGCCGCAGGCAGGAAGCAAAAAGAGAGGGAGAGATTGAGCGAGAGAGAGATAGAGAGAGATAGAGAGGGAGAGGGAGAGAGAGACTCACCTATTCCTTCTCCTTCTTCTTCTTCTTCTTCCTCTCTTCTTCTTCTTCTTTTTCTTTCGTTTCTTGCTAGCTGAGAGAGAGAGAAGAGTGAGTGCGTGTGAGGGGGAGGGGAATAGAGAGAGGGGTCATTTATTCCTCTGCAGTGGGTGGTTGGGAAAAGAAAGGGGATTTACTAAAATGCCCCTGAATTTTGAAATTATCCCAAACTGCCCATTTCCTGCAGAATTTCCTGCAGTGAGCCTTATCGGATAGCCCTCTTTCGCCTCGTTTTCCCGTCAACTGAGAAATCAAATTTGTAATTTCTCTTCACCCCTTTAATCTACAAATTTTTCTTAAACTTCCCACGATTTTATTTAAAATTTTGGACTACTCTAAGCCCTCGAAAGAGAGCCCCGAAAATGCTTCGCGATTGACTTGGGCTGTCAAAACTGCAGTTTCAGCAATCACGAAGCATTTTTCTTCGCTTCGTTCTTCGATTTTTCCTTAATAACATACCTAGGTTTTTCGCCCCTTTTAATAAGAAAACTTTTGTGAGACACCCCACGATTTCTTTTAAAATTTTGGGGCACTCGAAGCCCTCGAAACAGGGCTCCGAAAACGCTTCGCGATTAAGAATTTCAGAAATCCAGATTTGGCTAAGTCCTCGGGTTCAAGTCACTTTTCGACCCGATGCCCTTCGCGTCAGCCCGAAACGCACCGAACTCGACTGTAATCATGTTTAAAACACGTTACAAGTCCTCTCGCCGAATTTTGCCATTTTGCGAACTCGGCGAACACGAGTCCCAATTTTGCAATTTGAGGCTTCGTTTCTCAACCACAACTCACTTTTCGACTCAACGGCTTTTGCGTTGATTCAAAACACTTCAAACCCACTTGTAATCATATTTGAAACGCGTTACAAGTATTTTTACCGAGTTTTGCTATTTCGCAGAAATCGGTGCACTACATTCTCCCCTCCTTTAGGAGTTTCGTCCGCGAAACTAAAACTCACGTACCTTGGGATTTATTCCTCGAACAAGCGAGGATAGTGCTCCCGCATCACAGCCTCAGGCTCCCACGTGGCCTCCTCCTCGCTATGCCTCGTCCAAAGCACTTTCACATAAGGAATGGAGCGGTTCCTGAGCTTCCTATCACGCCGATCAATAATCTTATACGGGAACTCATCGTAGCTCATATCCTCCCGTAGATCGAGTGGTGGGTAGTTGATTATGTGCGTCGGGTCGTGGACATACTGGCGGAGTTGTGACACATGGAACACATCATGAATTCCTGCCAAATCTGGGGGCAAAGCTATTTTATAGGCCACTGGGCCAACCCGCTCCAAAACCTCATAAGGTCCAAGAAAACGAGGGTTCAACTTTCCTCGCATCCCAAATCGCACTACCCCCTTCGTGGGCGACGCCTTCAAAAATACATGATCCCCGACCTTAAACTCTAGGTCGCGCCGCCTTTTGTCCGCATAGCTCTTTTGCCGACTTTGCGCTGTCACCAGACGTTGACGCGCAATTTGCACCTTTTCCTCGGCTTCTTGCAATACATCAGGACCCAGTGATGATCTCTCGCCAACCTCACTCCAATGCAGTGGAGACCTGCACTTTCTGCCATAGAGTGCCTCAAAAGGTGCCATTCCGATGCTGGCTTGATAGCTGTTATTGTAGGCGAACTCCGCCATCGGCAAATATCGCTGCCACCCTGGTCCATAGTCCAAGACACACGCCCTGAGCATATCTTCGAGGATTTGATTGGTCCTCTCAGATTGACCATCGCTCTGAGGGTGATAAGCCGTAGAGAAATCCAGGCGTGTTCCCAAAGTCTCGTGGAAGCTCTTCCAAAATTGTGACACGAATCGGGGATCCCGATCCGACACTATAGAAACAGGAACTCCATGAAGGCGCATAATCTCATCAATATACAACTGCGCCAATTTATCCCTAGACCAGGTGGTGTGGACAGGCAGGAAATGAGCCGCCTTGGTTAACCTATCCACAACCATCCAAATCGCGTCGTGGCCTGCTTGAGACCGAGGCAAGCCCACGATAAAATCCATAGCGATGTTCTCCCATTTCCACACGGGAATCGGCAGATTTTGAAGCTTGCCCGCAGGGAGTCTATGTTCAGCCTTGACTTGTTGGCACACTAAGCATCTAGCCACGAAGTGTCCAACATCTTTCTTCATGCCTGGCCACCAAAACTGTGCCCTCAGGTCCTTATACATTTTTGTGCCGCCGGGGTGGATAGTATACGGCGATCGGTGTGCTTCTTGAAGGATCATTTCACGAATATCCTCGTCATTAGGTACACACACGCGACCCCGAAACCTTAGGATTCCCTCAGAATCCACAGTAAAATCCCTTGCCTCCCCGCTTTCTAGATCAGACCTCACCTTTTGGAGCTTTTCATCCGCCATTTGCTTTTCTTTAATTCTCTCCAACAAGGTAGGTTGCACAACGAGCGTCATAAGCTTCGCGGGGGCACCGGAAGCCACAACCTCCAAGCCCATCCGTCTCATTTCGGATTGCAACGGGTATTGGTCGGTGATGATCATGGCAAGATTTTCCACGGACTTCCTGCTTAGCGCGTCGGCCACCACATTTGCTTTCCCCGGGTGGTACAAGATGCTAACATCATAATCTTTTAGGAGTTCCAGCCATCGGCGCTGCCTCAGGTTTAATTCCTTCTGAGTGAACAAATATTTGAGGCTTTTGTGATCCGTGTAAATCTCGCAATGTTCCCCGTAGAGGTAATGCCGCCATATCTTTAGTGCAAAAATCACCGCGGCAAGCTCGAGATCGTGAGTGGGGTAGTTCTTTTCATAACTCTTCAGCTGCCGGGAGGCATAGGCTATAACCCTCTCGTCTTGCATGAGTACACACCCCAACCCAGTCCCTGAAGCATCACTATAAACCACGAACCCTTTTCCCGCAACGGGTAGAGCAAGAATTGGAGCCGTCGTCAACTTGTCCTTGAGCAATTGGAAGCTTCTCTCACAGGCATCGCTCCAAATGAACTTAGCTCCTTTTCTTGTAAGGCTGGTGAGTGGAATGGTAATTTTAGAGAACCCTTCCACAAACCGCCTATAATAGCCCGCGAGTCCGATAAAGCTTCGAATCTCGGTGACATTTGTTGGTCGCGGCCAATCTTTCACTGCTTCAATTTTCTTGGGGTCTACAGACACCCCCGTCTCAGAAATCACATGTCCTAAGAATGCCACTTCCCGGAGCCAGAATTCGCATTTCTTCAACTTCGCGAATAGGCTCCGCTCTCGAAGCACTTGTAGAACCTGTCGTAGGTGATCCTCGTGCTCGTCGTCACTTCGAGAGTAGACTAAAATGTCGTCAATGAAGACAACGACAAATCGGTCTAGGAAAGGCTGAAAAACGCGGTTCATTAAATCCATGAATGCCGCCGGGGCATTCGTCAACCCGAAAGGCATTACAGTGAATTCATAATGTCCATACCGCGTTCTAAAAGCCGTTTTGTGCACATCCTCCGGCTTAATCTTTAATTGATGGTATCCCGATTGAAGGTCAATTTTTGAGAATACCCGGGAACCTTGCAATTGGTCGAACAAATCATCGATCCTCGGTAATGGATATCGGTTCTTGATTGTCAATTTGTTGAGCTCCCGATAATCCACACATAACCGCAGCGATCCGTCCTTTTTCTTCACAAATAGGACCGGAGCTCCCCAAGGGGATACGCTAGGTCTAATGAAACCCTTGTCCAGCAAATCTTGCAATTGAGCCTTAAGCTCCTTTAACTCCGCCGGGGCCATTCTATAAGGAGCCTTTGAAACTGGAGCCGTCCCGGGAACCAAGTCTATTATGAACTCAATCTCCCGATCCCTCGGCATGCCCGGCAACTCCGCAGGAAATACATCAGGATATTCCCGCGCCACGGGAATGTCTTGTACATTAGGTTCCTCCTTGTGCCCTTCCACCACGGTAGCTAAGTAAGCCACACATCCTTTATCGATAAGCTTCTTGGCCCGCGAAGCCGAGACCACAGAGGCAAATAGAGAGCCTCTACATGCCTTGAATACATACTCCTCTTGTCCCGGCTCTCGAAAGATGATAACCCGCCGCTCGCAGTCGATAGTGGCATAATACTTGGAGAGCCAATTCATTCCCAAAATTACATCATAATCTCCTAGCCGTCTCAAAACTAAGAAGTCCACTGTCATAATCCACTCGCCAACCCGAACTGGACAGGCGGGACAACTCTCAGATATCTCTAAAGAACCATCAGGCACATGGACCGTTTTAGTACTAGTAGACTGTAATACATCCAACCCATGTCTCATGGCAAAGGATCTACATATGAACGAATGCGATGCACCTGTGTCGAATAGAGCCCTACATCGAACATCATTAATAAAAATTATACCTGCCACGACGTCGTCAGCCACGGGCTCCTCCTCCTTCGCCTGAGCGGCAAAAGCCCGCCCGCTCGGCGGTCGCTGAGGAGCGGCGGGGCGTGCAGCTGGTAGAGCTGGCACCGTCTTCTTGTGTTGCTTCGGGGCAGCCTGGATCGTTGGCACGGCCGGGGCGGGGTGCGTACCCTTCCAACACTCTCGAGCCATGTGACCAGGCTGGCCACAGTTGTAGCATCTCCCCCCGCGCTCCGCACACTCAGTAGGTCGGTGCGGGCCACCACAAATGGCACATCGCCCGGGGGCCGTGAACTGTCGGGGCTCCCGAGGATAGTGCTGCTGTCGTTGTTGCTTCGGGGCCGTTGATATTGGCTCTGACCCCCGGGGCCACCTTGATGCCGCTTCTTTTCCTTCGCTTTGCCCTTATCTTTCTCAAAAGCTTCGCGCTCTCGGCGCACCACCATGTCGCCCCTCTCTACCAAGCGGGCTCTATCCACAATCTCCCGATAAGTTGCGATGTTGAATGGTTGGACCTTTGAGTAGATCGCCGGTCGAAGGCCCCTCTCGAAACATCGCGCCTTGTCCCACTCGTTGCGCACCACGGTGGGTAAGCAACTAACGATGCGAGAGAACTCGCACTCGTATTCTTGAACTGAGCGGCTTCCCTGGCGAAGATTTTTGAAGTCATCCTCCATTTGTTGCTTCGCACTGTCGGGGAAGTATGTGGCGAAGAAAAGCTCCTTGAATTCTTCCCACGATGGCTCCGGCAATGCCGTCCTAGCCCTTCTCTCCAATTCTGCTTTCCACCAACGGTGTGCCACATTGTCGAGGTGGGGAACCGCCACAGTAACACGGTCCCGCATCGGCACCCGAAGGGTTAGGAACAGTCGCTCCATGGAGTCAATCCACGACTCCACCACCATTGGATCGGATTTGTCGCCGCTGAAGGTAGGAGGATGAAATTTCTGGAAGTCGGCGAGGACCTCCATCGCCCTATTTTGCTCCGCTCTCTGGGCCGCGTACTCGGCATCACCCACCTCCGAGTCGGCCCGCCGGGGCACTCCTCTAGTAGCCCCGACAGATGGTGCTGGGCGCGCCGCCATAGGCTCGGCCGCCATAGCCACTCCTTCAGTAGTTGCCCCCACTTGGGGCGAGGCTGTGCGCTCATGCGTCGTCTGCGCCGCCTCAATCTGCCGCGCCAACATGTCCTGGAGCCTCTCTATTTGCTCCGCCTGACGCCTCGACGCTTCCTCCTGGCGCCGCAGCGCCTCCTCTAGCCTGCGAGAAGTCTCCTCCTCCCGTTGGCGGGAAGCCTCCTCCAGCCTACGAGAGGTCTCCTCCTCTCGTTGGCGGGAAGCCTCCTCCTGTCGCTGAGAGGCCTCCGCCTGCTGCTGTACCACGCCAATAAGCGCGGCCATTTGTTCCCTCAGTTCGCGAACATCACTCGACCCGGAGCCCTCCCCCGGCTCGAGCCGCGTAAGACGTGTCTCCCTTCGCGGTGGCATAGCTATCTGCACACCACAAAAACATTAGTCCAACGCTTACAACTTAGGCATTTGCGGAATTGAATGCAGAAAATTCAACGATCAGAAAAGGCTTCGTCAACCCAATCATGCGAAAGTAAAAGGAATACTTCTTCCCACCCCTAACGTTACGTTGTCGGCCGCCCAACATAACGTTAGCTAGTGGAAGTCCATTTTCCCTCGATCCATTCCCAATGTCCTTCTTGGGAATCAAGTAACCCAATCATGTACTTTCGCCAAAAGATCCACACACGCTCTCGTGCCTAAACCCTAGGGTCTTCCTAAGGTTCGCTAACCACCTAGGTCTATCTCCTAGGCTCTGATACCACTCTAATCTGTCACGCCCCGAGACCGTCAATTTGAACAGTTCGGGCGCGCCAACAGACCCGCCAATCGGGCATGACCTTTCAAGACCCGAAAGGAACGGTTTAATCCAACAATATCATTTCAATATAGCGGAAGAGTAAGCAATCAGAGGAAAGAACTATAAATTTAAACTTTCAATCATTCAACAAGTAGTTAGAAGAACTGAAAGTACAAAACTTGAGCGAAGACATACACTTTTGTTTAATATTACAACTCTCTTTTAGCATGAACTACAATACCAAAATACATCCATATTTTTTTTTTTCTTTTCCAACTTGAAACTTAAACATTTAGAATTTACATTGTTCCTCACATACAAAAGTTCGCTCAAGAAAATGAAACTCCAAAATGGTGGCGACTCTAGACTGCTAGGTCGCTACTCTGCTGGGCGCTTGCCCTTGTCGCGTGCCTCGCCCGATGTACCTGGACCTGTGGGGATGTCACCCAAAGGGTGTGAGAACTACAACCAAGTTCCCAGTGGGTTCAACCACCGAGAGAAAATGCCCTGCACCGCTTAGTCTAATGGAAGCAATATAATAGAGAATGAAATACAGTAAATAAAAGCTGTAAATCTTAGCTAGCATGCTTAATACTTTTACCTTTGCCATGACATTGCTCTATGTCGCTATAGGATGCCAAACTAACCAACCTGTCCCTTGCCAAATTACTTTCATTAACTTTCTTGTGTTTCAATTCAAGTTGCTAAACCCTCGGAGAAGCTTGCCCAACGGGCCCTAGCCCGGCAGACATGCTGCCATAAGACAAGTCCTCTAAGGTTGCCGATAACACCCGCAAGTGTTACCCCGCCCTACGGGGAAACGTCCCGAACGGGTCTCTACCCGGGAGAGGGACACTGCCTGCTACTCCAACATGGGCCACGTTTCACCCCGTAGGTACGCTCGTTTTATTATTTCTTTTATTGCTTTGCATTTAGCCTCTTTGCTCTTTTAAGCCTTTGCCTTTCTTTTGCTCTTTAGCACTTAGCTTCCATCTCAATCGAGCTTATAGCTCACATTGCCTCTTAGCCCTTTTCCTTTCTTTGCAATTAAGCTTTTAGCTTGTCTTTTTAATATACTCATGCATTTACCCTAGGTCCATGCCTTAAGGTACATAAGTCCCTTAGACTCAATTCTTAACTTTCATTATGCTCAAGTTGAAGTTAAAGTGTAGGTATATTAACCCAACTCCCTATGACAACTCTAGGGATTTCCAATACTTTGGATTTTAACCTCAACTAAACTATGCTTTCCTTAGAGACATAACTCTAAATTAGGCCCTAATTCCATCACACACTTATTTGACTCAAACAACCATGCCACTCGTGAAGTCCTATAGTGAATGCCACACATTAGAGCCTAATCTAAGTTTTCTCCTAAGTCAAAATTTCCATAAACCACAACCACTTCTACATAAGCATGAAATTATTGTCCTAGCCACTCTATTAACATGCTTCTAAGAACAAGCAAAAGATAAGGGGAGAGGTCACCCTCGCTCGATAGAATCCCCCACCTCGATGTGTTCTATTGGTCCTTGAAGGAGACAAGTTCCACTCTTCCGGTCTCAAACTTTTCCCTAAATTGTAAGGAGAGAAAATCATGAACAATTGATTCTCATGAATCTCTAAATCCATAAACATTTCAAACTAGAATACCCTCTTTTTGATAACTTAAAGGAAAAATTCCCATTTAGTCATTTTCCCCATCAAAAGGCTACTTTTTGATTGGTTTACAAAAATGGGAGAAGAATGATCATCCCATGGCCTATTGCCAAAAAGAAACTTGCTCAACTCAATCCGGGGTCAAAAAGCCCCCCAAATTTTGAGAAAAGCTCAATTTGAGCTATTCCTCCCAATTCGTCGATTTTGCTTCTTGGAAGGTCAAGAATCAAAATTTTATATTGTAAAGACGCATAAGGTCTCAAATTTTTTGAGGGAAACTCATTTGAGCAAATTCCCCACTCAAATTCTTCGATTTTGCAATTTTTTGCAAGCATTGCGAGATTCGGAAATTTCGCATTCGGAGAAAAGAAAAGAAAAGAAGAATTCCTTTTCTTCTTCTCTTTTCTTTTTTTCTTTTCTTCTTCTCTTTCTTTCTTCTCTTTTTTTTTTTGTAAACCTCCCCTGCTGCTGGGCAGCAGCATGTTAGCTGCTGCCCAAGCAGCAGCTCCTGCTGCAGCTGCTGCTGCTGGTTGTAGCAGCAGCAGCTGCAGGCAGCCCTGCAGCTGCACAAGGCAGCTGCCAAGGCAGCTGCCTAGGCAGCTGCATGAGCAGCTGCTCCCCCCCAATTCCTCTCACATATATATATATATATATATATATATATATAGATATATATATCTAATTATATATGTATATTATATATTTGCTTCTTTTTTTTTTTTTGTTGATCCCTAAACCTGCTGCTGGGCAGCAGCCAATGCAGCTGCTGCCCAGGCAGCATGCTAGCAACAGCTGCGCAAGGCAGCATTGCAGCTGCCTTGCGCCAACTATGGCTGCCCAGCTGCTGTTGCTTAGCAGCAGCAGCAGCTGAGCAGCACAAGCTGCTCCTCTCTTCTTTTTTTTTTTTCCTTTTTTTTTTGTATCCCACAGCAGCTGCTGCTGCTTTGAGCAGCAGCAGCTGGGCCAGCAGCTGCTGCTGCTTTAGCAGCAGCAGCATGGCCAGCAGCTGCTGCTGCATTGAGCAGCAGCAGCCGCAGGCAGGAAGCAAAAAGAGAGGGAGAGATTGAGCGAGAGAGAGATAGAGAGAGATAGAGAGAGGGAGAGGGAGAGAGAGACTCACCTATTCCTTCTCCTTCTTCTTCTTCTTCTTCCTCTCTCCTCTTCTTCTTTCTTCTTTTCTTTCGTTTCTTGCTAGCTGAGAGAGAGAGAAGAGTGATGCGTGTGAGGGGGAGGGGAATAGAGAGAGGGGTCATTTATTCCTCTGCAGTGGGTGGTTGGGAAAGAAAGGGGATTTACTAAAATGCCCCTGAATTTTGAAATTATCCCAAACTGCCCATTTCCTGCAGAATTTCTGCAGTGAGCCTTATCGGATAGCCCTCTTTCGCCTCGTTTTCCCGTCAACTGAGAAATCAAATTTGTAATTTCTCTTCACCCCTTTAATCTACAAATTTTTCTTAAACTTCCCACGATTTTATTTAAAATTTTGGACTACTCTAAGCCCTCGAAAGAGAGCCCCGAAAATGCTTCGCGATTGACTTGGGCTGTCAAAACTGCAGTTTCAGCAATCACGAAGCATTTTTCTTCGCTTCGTTCTTCGATTTTTCCTTAATAACATACCTAGGTTTTTCGCCCCTTTTAATAAGAAAACTTTTGTGAGACACCCCACGATTTCTTTTAAAATTTTGGGGCACTCGAAGCCCTCGAAACAGGGCTCCGAAAACGCTTCGCGATTAAGAATTTCAGAAAATCCAGATTTGGCTAAGTCCTCGGGTTCAAGTCACTTTTCGACCCGATGCCCTTCGCGTCAGCCCGAAACGCACCGAACTCGACTGTAATCATGTTTAAAACACGTTACAAGTCCTCTCGCCGAATTTTGCCATTTTGCGAACTCGGCGAACACGAGTCCCAATTTTGCAATTTGAGGCTTCGTTTCTCAACCACAACTCACTTTTCGACTCAACGGCTTTTGCGTTGATTCAAAACGCTTCAAACCCACTTGTAATCATATTTGAAACGCGTTACAAGTATTTTTACCGAATTTTGCTATTTCGCAGAAATCGGTGCACTACATTCTCCCCTCCTTTAGGAGTTTCGTCCGCGAAACTAAAACTCACGTACCTTGGGATTTATTCCTCGAACAAGCGAGGATAGTGCTCCCGCATCACAGCCTCAGGCTCCCACGTGGCCTCCTCCTCGCTATGCCTCGTCCAAAGCACTTTCACATAAGGAATGGAGCGGTTCCTGAGCTTCCTATCACGCCGATCAAATCTTATACGGGAATTCATCGTAGCTCATATCCTCCCGTAGATCGAGTGGTGGGTAGTTGATTATGTGCGTCGGGTCGTGGACATACTGGCGGAGTTGTGACACATGGAACACATCATGAATTCCTGCCAAATCTGGGGGCAAAGCTATTTTATAGGCCACTGGGCCAACCCGCTCCAAAACCTCATAAGGTCCAAGAAAACGAGGGTTCAACTTTCCTCGCATCCCAAATCGCACTACCCCCTTTTGTGGGCGACGCCTTCAAAAATACATGATCACCGACCTTAAACTCTAGGTCGCGCCGCCTTTTGTCCGCATAGCTCTTTTGCCGACTTTGCGCTGTCACCAGACGTTGACGCGCAATTTGCACCTTTTCCTCGGCTTCTTGCAATACATCAGGACCCAGTGATGATCTCTCGCCGAACCTCACTCCAATGCAGTGGAGACCTGCACTTTCTGCCATATAGTGCCTCAAAAGGTGCCATTCCAATGCTGGCTTGATAGCTGTTATTGTAGGCGAACTCCGCCATCGGCAAATATCGCTGCCACCCTGTCCATAGTCCAAGACACACGCCCTGAGCATATCTTCGAGGATTTGATTGGTCCTCTCAGATTGACCATCGCTCTGAGGATGATAAGCCGTAGAGAAATCCAAGCGTGTTCCCAAAGTCTCGTGGAAGCTCTTCCAAAATTGTGACACGAATCGGGGATCCCGATCCGACACTATAGAAACAGGAACTCCATGAAGGCGCATAATCTCATCAATATACAACTGCGCAATTTATCCCTAGACCAGGTGGTGTGGACAGGCAGGAAATGAGCCGCCTTGGTTAACCTATCCACAACCATCCAAATAGCGTCGTGGCCTGCTTGAGACCGAGGCAAGCCCACGATAAAATCCATAGCGATGTTCTCCCATTTCCACACGGGAATCGGCAGATTTTGAAGCTTGCCCGCAGGGAGTCTATGTTCAGCCTTGACTTGTTGGCACACTAAGCATCTAGCCACGAAGTGTCCAACATCTTTCTTCATGCCTGGCCACCAAAACTGTGCCCTCAGGTCCTTATACATTTTTGTGCCGCCGGGTGGATAGTATACGGCGATCGGTGTGCTTCTTGAAGGATCATTTCACGAATATCCTCGTCATTAGGTACACACACGCGACCCCGAAACCTTAGGATTCCCTCAGAATCCACAGTAAAATCCCTTGCCTCCCCGCTTTCTAGATCAGACCTCACCTTTTGGAGCTTTTCATCTGCCATTTGCTTTTCTTTAATTCTCTCCAACAAGGTAGGTTGCACAACGAGCGTCATAAGCTTCGCGGGGGCACCGGAAGCCACAACCTCCAAGCCCATCCGTCTCATTTCGGATTGCAACGGGTATTGGTCGGTGATGATCATGGCAAGATTTTCCACGGACTTCCTGCTTAGCGCGTCGGCCACCACATTTGCTTTCCCCGGGTGGTACAAGATGCTAACATCATAATCTTTAGGAGTTCCAGCCATCGCGCTGCCTCAGGTTTAATTCCTTCTGGTGAACAAATATTTGAGGCTTTTGTGATCCGTGTAAATCTCGCAATGTTCCCCGTAGAGGTAATGCCGCCATATCTTCAGTGCAAAAATCACCGCGGCAAGCTCGAGATCGTGAGTGGGGTAGTTCTTTTCATAACTCTTCAGCTGCCGGGAGGCATAGGCTATAACCCTCTCATCTTGCATGAGTACACACCCCAACCCAGTCCCTGAAGCATCACTATAAACCACGAACCCTTTTCCCGCAACGGGTAGAGCAAGAATTGGAGCCGTCGTCAACTTGTCCTTGAGCAATTGGAAGCTTCTCTCACAGGCATCACTCCAAATGAACTTAGCTCCTTTTCTTGTAAGGCTGGTGAGTGGAATGGTAATTTAGAGAACCCTTCCACAAACCGCCTATAATAGCCCGCGAGTCCGATAAAGCTTCGAATCTCGGTGACATTTGTCGGTCGCGGCCAATCTTTCACTGCTTCAATTTTCTTGGGTCTACAGACACCCCCGTCCAGAAATCACATGTCCTAAGAATGCCACTTCCCGGAGCCAGAATTCGCATTTCTTCAGCTTCGCGAATAGGCTCCGCTCTCGAAGCACTTGTAGACCTGTCGTAGGTGATCCTCGTGCTCGTCGTCACTTCGAGAGTAGACTAAAATGTCGTCAATGAAGACAACGACAAATCGGTCTAGGAAAGGCTGAAAAACGCGGTTCATTAAGTCCATGAATGCCGCCGGGGCATTCGTCAACCCGAAGGCATGACAGTGAATTCATAATGTCCATACCGCGTTCTAAAAGCCGTTTTGTGCACATCCTCCGGCTTAATCTTTAATTGATGTATCCCGATTGAAGATCAATTTTGAGAATACCCGGGAACCTTGCAATTGGTCGAACAAATCATCGATCCTCGGTAATGGATATCGGTTCTTGATTGTCAATTTGTTGAGCTCCCGATAATCCACACATACCGCAGCGATCCGTCCTTTTTCTTCACAAATAGGACCGGAGCTCCCCAAGGGGATACGCTAGGTCTAATGAAACCCTTTCCAGCAAATCTTGCAATTGAGCCTTAAGCTCCTTTAACTCCGCCGGGGCCATTCTATAAGGAGCCTTTGAAACTGGAGCCGTCCCGGGAACCAAGTCTATTATGAACTCAATCTCCCGATCCCTCGGCATGCCCGGCAACTCCGCAGGAAATACATCAGGATATTCCCGGCCACGGGAATGTCTTGTACATTAGGTTCCTCCTTGTGCCCTTCACCACGGTAGCTAAGTAAGCCACACATCCTTTATCGATAAGCTTCTTGGCCCGCGAAGCCGAGACCACAGCGGCAATAGAGAGCCTCTACATGCCTTGAATACATACTCCTCTTGTCCCGGCTCTCGGAAGATGATAACCCGCCGCTCGCAGTCGATAGTGGCATAATACTTGGAGAGCCAATTCATTCCCAAAATTACATCATAATCTCCTAGCCGTCTCAAAACTAAGAAATCCACTGTCATAATCCACTCGCCAACCCGAACTGGACAGCGGGACAACTCTCAGATACCTCTAAAGAACCATCAGGCACATGGACGTTTTAGTACTAGTAGACTGTAATATATCCAACCCATGTCTCATGGCAAAGGATCTACATATGAATGAATGCGATGCACCTGTGTCGAATAGAGCCCTACATCGAACATCATTAATAAAAATTATACCTGCCACGAGATCGTCAGCCACTCTCCTCCTCCTTCGCCTGAGCGGCAAAAGCCCGCACCGCTCGGGCGGTCGCTGAGGAGCGGCGGGGCGTGCATCTGGTGAGAGCTGGCACCCGTCTTCTTGTGTTGCTTCGGGGCAGCCTGGATCGTCGGCGTGGCCGGGCGGGGTGCGTGCCCCCTCCAACACTCTCGAGCTAGGTGACCCGGCTGGCCCACAGTTGTATCTCTCCCCCCGCGCTCCGCACACGTCATAGGGTCGGTGCGGTCCACCACAAATGGCCCATCGCCCTGGGGCCGTGAACTGTCGGGCTCCCGAGGATAGTGCTGCTGTCGTTGTTGCTTCGGGGGCCGTTGATATTGGCTCTGACCCCCGGGGCCACCTTGATGCCGCTTCTTTTCCTTCGCTTTACCCTTATCTTTCTCAAAAGCTTCGCGCTCTCGTCGGCGCACCACCATGTCGCCCCTCTCTACCAAGCGGGGCTCTATCCACAATCTCCCGATAAGTTGCGATGTTGAAAGGTTGGACCCTTTGAGTAGATCGCCGGGTCGAAGCCCCTCTCGAACATCGCGCCTTGTCCCACTCGTTGCGCACCACGGTGGGTAAGCAACTAACGATGCGAGAGAACTCGCACTCGTATTCTTGAACTGAGCGGCTTCCCTGGCGAAGATTTCTGAAGTCATCCTCCATTTGTTGCTTCGCACTGTCGGGGAAGTATGTGGCGAGAAAAGCTCCTTGATTCTTCCCACGATGGCTCGGCAACGCCATCCCAGCCCTTCTCTCCAATTCGGCTTCCACCAACGGTGTGCCACATTGTCGAGGTGGGGAACCGCCACAGTAACACTGTCCCGCATCGGCAACCCGAAGGTTTAGGAACATTCGCTCCATGGAGTCAGCCACGCCTCCACCAACTTGGATCGGATTTGTCGCCTTTTGCTGAAGGTAGGAGGATGAATTTCTGGAAGTCGGCGAGGAACCTCCATCGCCCTACTTTGCTCCGCTCTCGGGGCGCTTACACTCGCATCACCCACCTCCGAGTCGGCCCGCCGGCACTCCTCTAGTAGCCCCGACGATGGTGCTGGGCGCGCCGCCATAGGCCGGCCGCCCATAGCAGCCACTCTTCAGTAGTTGCCCCCACTGGATGGGGCAGGCTGTGCGCTCCTGCGTCGTCTGCGCCGCCATCAATCTGCCGCGCCAACATGTCCTGGAGCCTCTCTATTTGCTCCGCCTGACGCCTCGCCGCTTCCTCCTTGGCGCCGCAGCGCCTCCTCTAGCCTGCGAGAAGTCTCCTCCTCCCGTGGCGGGAAGCCTCCTCCAGCCTACGAGAGGTCTCCTCCTCTCGTCGGCGGAAGCCTCCTCCTGTCGCTGAGAGGCCTCCGCCTGCTGCTGTACCACGCCAATAAGCTCGGCGCCATTTGTTCCCTCAGTTCAGCGAACATCACTCGCCCGGACCCTCACCCCGGCTCGAGCCGCGTAAGACGTGTCTCCCTTCGCGGTGGCATAGCTATCTGCTTACGCCACAAAAACATTAGTCCAACGCTTACAACTTAGGGCATTCGCGTGAATTGAATGGCAGAAAATTCAACGATCGAAAAAGGGCTTCGTCAACCCAATCATGCGAAAGTAAAAGGAAATACTCTTCCCACCCCTAACGTT
>CM054954.1:8345680-8353180 GCA_029168755.2 Tillandsia fasciculata
GTAAATATCTCAATCATAGGTCAAATCAGGATCAATGTCAATAGAGGGATCGATGTAAGTCAAGGAGGGTCATATAGTCAGTCCAAGTCATATGATCAGTTCGGGAATCAAAAACAGGGGTCGCGACAAAACTAAGCGACCAGAGGGCACAAAGAGCTGGGCCCAGATGGTTCGAAGATAACCCACCTGATAATCGCAGGGCGACTAAAACAAAGTCGACTGTATGCTTCCGAACAGAGTCAACTGAAATCAACCTGAATCAAACATAGTTCAGGAACTAAGTTTAATTCTAACTTAACCTTTAATAATCCACTCTAAAAATGCTTTAGGTATATGTTCAAAATGCCTTAAAAAGCACAGGGCTTGCCCTATTTGCAGCCCTGCATTGATGGATCAACAAGATCCAAACACCTTGCTTACTAACAACATACACAATGCCCCAAACACAATTCCACACAGATCCTGTTTGATCTGAAGTGAGCATCAAGCTCAAGGGATAATTTGGAGCATTTTCATATTTACATCCAAGTCCAATTCCATAATTTTTTTCTCTTTGGCATTTTATCAAACACTTGGTGTGCACCAATCAACAACATGTAGCAAAACAAGTTCCAAGCTTGTTCTCAGTAAAGGGGGCACCTGGGAGCACCCAACTTGGATGGAATTAATCTACTAGGTTGCAGGAGCATCCCCATCAACTTGGTTTCGAGCTTGCACCCCAAGTTTGGCCGCGGGCAAGATGAAAACCATGAAGAAGATGACCACCTTGGACCCGAAATGGCATTTTTTCCATCTCTGGTCTCTGGGCCTCAAGCAACTGCACCAAAAGGTGCCTTTCATCTCTACTATCACTTCTGGTTCAGTGCTCAGCGACAAGACACGGCGGCGGCGCGGCGGTGGCAAGCTCGGTTTTGGAGCTTTTACCAACAATGGCAACTTTGCAACTATTGGTTTTAAGGTGCAAGGAACAGAACCACAAGCTTCCTAGCAAGCTTTTAGGAAGGTCTGGACTTGACCCCACCGTCGGAGGTCGCCGGATGGCCGGCCGCCATTAATGGCTTCAAGCTCGGGCCATTCATGGCCGGTCCCCATTTGGGCTGCATGGGTTGCATGCAATGGCATGGATGGACTCCCCTCGGTCCCAAGAGATTTATGGGCAGATGGCCGGCGGCGGAGGGGCTCTGCGGCGCCGGAGCACAAAGCTCGGCCGAAGTGCAATATTCCCGAAAACTAGGGCACAAATCTGCCATTGATCCGCTCGATCATACTCCACCAAATTTGGTGGGGTTGATCCTCATACCATACAGTCCATGCCTACCAACTTTTTCTTATTTTGGCCCATTGGTTGAAGAGAACGGCCGCGGCGGATCTACTCTAGGTTTCCGGCGCGATATTGCTCCCACCGGCAACCGCCCGTGCCTGGGGAGCTCGGGCTATGCATGGAACATCACAAGAACCTAACTAGACTACTGCTGGGGGTCTCGGGCTAAAACAATCCGGGGTTTAGAAGCCCTTACCTTGGCCGGAGTTGATGAAGATGGGATGAAGCCGGTTCTCTTCCTCCCTCTTCGCGCGGCCACGGCAACCTTCCAGATGCTCCACAGACACAGGGGAACACCTCTGGACAAGGTTTCGATGGACTAGCACCCTCTCGATCACTCTCCTTTCCTTCCCAACCGAGAGAAGTGATAATCTTGCTCTCCACCTTCTCCGGCGACGAGGGGCGGCGGCCGGTGTGGAGAAGTTCCGGGGAGTGCGGCAGAGAAGGAGTGGGTTGTTGAGGGGCTGCGGCTGAGGAAGTGTATAGATGTAGGGTTTGTGGAAACCCTAGCTCGGGTTGTACACCTATATATAAGGTTTTGCAAAATTGCAATTAAGTCACCCTAGCTTTGGTATTCACAGTTAGGTCCCTTGCAGCAGTTTTGTTTCACTCTTAGGTCCCTCACTAGGGAGTGGCACTCAAAACAACACATAAAATCTAGGGTTTATTGTGCAACAAGCCGTATTTTTTACCGTATTTCACGCTTTTCGAGGCGTTCCGGTCATCAGAACGAAAAATGGATTTCTCCATTGCGTCCGGCACGTCGAAATCTTCAAGACAGCGATTTTTGTTTTCTCGACGCGATGTCCAGATAAAATTCCGTTCCATAAAAACTGTCTAATTTTACAGTTTTCACGCTTTTCGAGATTCCAGAGTCGTCAAACAGGATTTTCGACTGCGCCATTGCGTTCAGAACGTCGAAAATAGCTAGAATTGACTACTCGAACCACTATATTAGGAGTCCAGATAGTAAATTGGCCAACATTGATCAAGGGACAATTAAAATTCCAGGATCACTGTTCATCTACAGTAGATGACTTAAGTCACTGTGCGCGTCAACACTGTTCCATTGGTCGCGGCTATTTCGCCCGCTTCTTCATCGATTTCTGGAAGATCCGACCGTCAGATCGAAAAGTGCTGAATATGAATCTCGCTCGGTTCGACGAGACGATCACAACGGTCAACTCGGATTTCCAAGATCACGTCCGGATTGGAAAATAGCCTTTTTATCTAGTGCATAGTGCGATTTGCACATTGGCGATTGACCATATAGGTCAACAAAGGTCTATTAAATTCAGAACCAGTTCAAAATTCACCTTTACTCTATTTATTAAAATAAAATATTTCGAGTTTCTACATCACTTACAACTTAAAAGAAGTTTCGTCCCTGAAACTTACAACTTAAAAAAAAAAAGTTTTTATTCCCGGAGCTTACAACTAGAGTCATACCCTAGGGAATGCTCATATAGTTTATTCGAGGGCTACGAAATCAGTCGCAAGGTATTGACAACTCTAAGGCTACTAATTTAGACCCAATCTGATACTCCCCATTACAGGGCAGAGTATTTCCTCGGTTCTTTCGATAGTACGTTGTCTGCAGCCAACGTGCTTATCAAAAGAAAAGTGAAATACCATAGATCTGTCGCCAACATCAAGTTGGGGACACGACTCCCACCGGAGTCAACAAAAGGTATAACTCATACCTCACGACACAAATCTCTATGCCGATACTATAAACCTATATCCACTATCTCTACCATCTCGTGGTCATGAGTGCAACTCTGGCTACTCACAGAAATCTAGAACCATATTCCATTGTTCTCCATTACCTTAAACGCATCACCACTTGCTAACACAGCACTAGCGACGCCAATCGTAGCTCAAATATCGTCAGGAACGATCATGACTCCAAACCAATTCGCCCACGATTTGCCAATCAACTACAAATCGAATTCTTTTAGGATGAAAGTCAAATTCCTCAAGCTATCATCATCTCTATCAAAGTAATCGTGAATCCCAAATTACTTTACACTGATCAGGGTTGGGACACGATTCAATAAGGTCTCATATTTGCTGGGTGTCGTCAGAATCCTTCCATCCAAAGCAACAAGATTGCTAACCTCGTAGGCATCCCAATAGCTATAGTCGGGGAATCTCCAGTAATAGCAGCCACAACCGCAGCTAACACTGCACCCACTGTGACCACTAAGCCCAGAGCGCGTGCGAACACCGCTCCTAGTCACATCAACAAGTTAGGAAAACGTCTTATAAGTGTGAAAATACACCTGAGCTCCTAACAATCAGACAAAAACCCCGCGCTCTCACGATATAAGTCATCCTAGGGTTCATCCTAACTAGTTCCTAATCAATCTTTCCTAGGTACCGTATACCTATTCTCTGATACCATCTAATCTGTCACGCCCCGAGTTTAAAAATCAGGTCTGAAATTTTTTTTTTTTTTCTTTTTTTTGTTTAAATCAGAGTTTGCAAAACAGGCGTAACAGACCGCCACACATATAGGAAACTCTCTATTCCGCGAACAGAGGCTTCCCTATATATGCACGGCTAGGCTAGTAATCAGCAACAGATAACTCAGTACAACTACTAATCTAGTCAGCAGGAATAATTAAAATCAGTTATTACATCAATATTTTAAAATGTCTAAATCTAATAGAACTGGAATGAATGCGGAAATAAAAATCTGTATAAGTCATCAAGCTCAATATCTACGATCATGGGGACAGCTCTATCGTGACAGGCTCACTGGATCGTCCCGACAACTCACCACCCGACGGACCTGCAACAGTCACCCGAGGGTGTGAGACACACCGGAGTGTATCCCAGTGGGCACGACGAGCCGAGGATCAGCTAATCGTACCTACTGGGTACTAAAATCTGCGGATAGTAAAAGATCTATAGGAAAGCAGGAAAGCAGATAAAAGGTGCTGTAAATCAGGATATGCTAGTAATCATCAATCATAATAGCGGGAAATCAAAGGCATCCACAGTAATCATGCATAAGGAGCTGCAGGTGATAAAAGCACGTCTATCAATACTAATACTGGAAATAAACTGAGCAACAGTACCAGGTAAAAGTAATGCATCAATAAGGAACTAACAAACATCCAATCAAAAGTCACCATATCGGTCAACAAGACCTCAGGGATACTCGCCAAACCTGGCACCAACCTGGCTGACATACTCCGGCACCCTCGGGCACTAACCTGGGAGTCGATGCTCCGGCACCCTTGGGCACTAACCTGGGAGTCACGGGTCGTACACTTGACCACTTTACCGGTAAAGAACATCTACACGGGGAGCGACCCCGGCCATGTTCGTGAAGTACAGCAGTGCGGGCGAATCATAATGATCAATCTCACGGTCTAACGACCGGGTAGTCGGCAACATGCCGAGATCTCCACAGTGTATCATCTATCAATGTCTATCAATCAGAATCAATCGATCAGGCAAATCTATGTCCAGGGATAATCACCGAGTAGAATCGAATCAATGCAGGAATAATCATCAACCAACTGTATCTAATCACAATATTTGGGAGGAACGGAAGACTAATCATACAGGACTAAACACATATTTTTATTTGTTTTGAAAATCATTTTGAAATCAAGTTCTTTAGGCCCAAACCTCGAAGAGCGATGCCTTCGTCCTATCAAACAAGAACAGACTCAGGCGACCCTGCGACGCTTGGATAAAAACATTTGTAAAAAAGGAAAAACATGTGTTTAGCGGAAGCTCAACTCAGATGCAAGAATATCACAAGTATAGGTCTAATTGGGTCAACGTCAAACAGGAGGATCATAATATGTCAAAAGTAATCACGCATATCGAGTAATGGCTATCATTCAGGATCAAGTAATCGTATATCAGTAAATATCTCAATCATAGGTCAAATCAGATCAATGTCAATCAGAGGGATCATGCTAAGTCAAGGAGGTCAATATATGTCAGGCCAAGTCATATGATCAGTAGGGAAATCAAAAACAGGGGTCCGACAAACTAAGCAACCAGAGGGCCAAAAAGCTGAGGCCCGGTTCGAAGATAACCCACCTGATAAATCGCAGGCGACTAAACCAAATCGACTGTATGCTCCGAACCAGAGTCAACTGAATCAACCTGAATCAAACATAGTTCAGGAACTAAGTTTAATTCTAACTTAACCTTTAATAATCCACTCTAAAAATGCTTTAGGTATATGTTCAAAATGCCTTAAAAAGCACAGGGCTTGCCCTATTTGCAGCCCTGCATTGATGGATCAACAAGATCCAACACCTTGCTTACTAACAACATACACAATGCCCCAAACACAATTCCACACAGATCCTGTTTGATCTGAAGTGAGCATCAAGCTCAAGGGATAATTTGGAGCATTTTTCATATTTACATCCAAGTCCAATTCCATAATTTTTTCTCTTTGGCATTTTATCAAACACTTGGTGTGCACCAATCAACAACATGTAGCAAAACAAGTTCCAAGCTTGTTCTCAGTAAAGGGGGCACCTGGGAGCACCCAACTTGGATGGAATTAATCTACTAGGTTGCAGGAGCATCCCCATCAACTTGGTTTCGAGCTTGCACCCCAAGTTTGGCCGCGGGCAAGATGAAAACCATGAAGAAGATGACCACCTTGGACCCGAAATGGCATTTTTTCCATCTCTGGTCTCTGGGCCTCAAGCAACTGCACCAAAAGGTGCCTTTCATCTCTACTATCACTTCTGGTTCAGTGCTCAGCGACAAGACACGGCGGCGGCGCGGCGGTGGCAAGCTCGGTTTTGGAGCTTTTACCAACAATGGCAACTTTGCAACTATTGGTTTTAAGGTGCAAGGAACAGAACCACAAGCTTCCTAGCAAGCTTTTAGGAAGGTCTGGACTTGACCCCACCGTCGGAGGTCGCCGGATGGCCGGCCGCCATTAATGGCTTCAAGCTCGGGCCATTCATGGCCGGTCCCCATTTGGGCTGCATGGGTTGCATGCAATGGCATGGATGGACTCCCCTCGGTCCCAAGAGAATTTATGGGCAGATGGCCGGCGGCGGAGGGGCTCTGCGGCGCCGGAGCACAAAGCTCGGCCGAAGTGCAATATTCCCGAAAACTAGGGCACAAATCTGCCATTGATCCGCTCGATCATACTCCACCAAATTTGGTGGGGTTGATCCTCATACCATACAGTCCATGCCTACCAACTTTTTCTTATTTTGGCCCATTGGTTGAAGAGAACGGCCGCGGCGGATCTACTCTAGGTTTCCGGCGCGATATTGCTCCCACCGGCAACCGCCCGTGCCTGGGGAGCTCGGGCTATGCATGGAACATCACAAGAACCTAACTAGACTACTGCTGGGGGTCTCGGGCTAAAACAATCCGGGGTTTAGAAGCCCTTACCTTGGCCGGAGTTGATGAAGATGGGATGAAGCCGGTTCTCTTCCTCCCTCTTCGCGCGGCCACGGCAACCTTCCAGATGCTCCACAGACACAGGGGAACACCTCTGGACAAGGTTTCGATGGACTAGCACCCTCTCGATCACTCTCCTTTCCTTCCCAACCGAGAGAAGTGATAATCTTGCTCTCCACCTTCTCCGGCGACGAGGGGCGGCGGCCGGTGTGGAGAAGTTCCGGGGAGTGCGGCAGAGAAGGAGTGGGTTGTTGAGGGGCTGCGGCTGAGGAAGTGTATAGATGTAGGGTTTGTGGAAACCCTAGCTCGGGTTGTACACCTATATATAAGGTTTTGCAAAATTGCAATTAAGTCACCCTAGCTTTGGTATTCACAGTTAGGTCCCTTGCAGCAGTTTTGTTTCACTCTTAGGTCCCTCACTAGGGAGTGGCACTCAAAACAACACATAAAATCTAGGGTTTATTGTGCAACAAGCCGTATTTTTTACCGTATTTCACGCTTTTCGAGGCGTTCCGGTCATCAGAACGAAAAATGGATTTCTCCATTGCGTCCGGCACGTCGAAATCTTCAAGACAGCGATTTTTGTTTTCTCGACGCGATGTCCAGATAAAATTCCGTTCCATAAAAACTGTCTAATTTTACAGTTTTCACGCTTTTCGAGATTCCAGAGTCGTCAAACAGGATTTTCGACTGCGCCATTGCGTTCAGAACGTCGAAAATAGCTAGAATTGACTACTCGAACCACTATATTAGGAGTCCAGATAGTAAATTGG
>CM054954.1:8358180-8376797 GCA_029168755.2 Tillandsia fasciculata
TTTTGTCTCAATCACAGTGTCCCAATACAAGTCATTATATCATTTGTGGGGTTATAGTAAATTTTTGGGGAGTTTGTCCCAGCGGTCCTTGTCATTTGTCATATTAATTTGTCCCAATGGTTCTCATTAATTGTCCTGTTAGTTGTCCTGTTAGTAGTCCTGTTAGTAGTCCTGTTAGTTTGTCCCAGTGATTCTCATTAATTGTCATATTTTAGGGGATTTCTAGTAATCCCAGTGAGCTTGTCAAAAATGAGGTAAGCAACAACCGCCCACCTCGAATAGCTCAAACGACACCCCAGGTAGTCTCCTGGATGTCCGCAGTCCTCAATTCCTGCAAATCAACGCTCCCGGTAAAAATACAAATCCCAAAAAGCACAATATTTGCTATTTTTCAGACAGCACGGGAAAAGAGGAATTTTTCACCTCTAAAATGAGCTCCTAAAATCCCAGAAAAATCACGGTTGCGTTCCTCGCGAAGAGTAGATCAAAATCGACTCTTTAAACGCCTCGATCTGACGCTCCTACATCAAGATAAAAATCGGAGAAGTCGGTGCTGTCCAAAAACCATCACAGTAAAAAGGGGGGTCAAAGAGGACTTGAAAACTGTGCCAAAAGTACGAAACGGAGCAAAATAATCAATACGGAAATCGAAGCCCTACCTCTTACGGTCGCGCTGTCGCAAAAATCGTCCAAAAATTCCACCCGGTTAGCCCGCAGTGAATTTCTGACGGAACTGCGACGGGAAATGGGCCTAACAAGAAAGTCGTCGCAGTGCGCCGCGTCGCAGATATCTTGTTATCTGTAACTCCTAAAATCCTGAGATTCTAGAGAGAGAAAGAAGAGAGAGAGAGGAACAACTTTCGTATTGGGCACTTTGTCTGGTTCTCTCTCTAAGGGCTCGAAAACCGAGGTGGGGAATGAGAGGGGGGAGAGGTCCTATTTATAATGGGCTGGGGCTCCACACCAGATCCTGGCAAAACAGGAAACACGGGAATCAGCCAACCAGATTGCGCCACGTGTCCACCAAACAGGAAACATCCTGTGCAGGGCCAATCATATTTCGCCACGTGGCCACGTGGTCCATGTGCTCGGTCCGCGCTCCGGGTCTTCCGGAAATTTGTCGGCCTACAGGATGCTGCCACGTGTCGAGCTCCCAGAAGCTTCTATAAACCGGCCAGCCAATGGGGAAACGACACGTGGCAAGGGGGGTGCTCAGTGCTCCCGGTGCACGCCAGTCCCATGGACCGCGCACCCGCGCCTGCTGCCCGCGCCTGCCCGCGCTGCCCGCGCTGCCCGCGCCGCGCGCCTCCGCGCTCCGCCGCTGCCCCGCCGCTGCGCCGCTGCCCGCCGCCGTGCGCCGCCGCCCGCCGCCGCTCGCCGGCGGCCGCCGCCGGCCGGAACAGTAATTTCGGCCGGCGGTTACTGTTCCGGTGAACAGTACCAGGTGCCGAAAAAATAAAGCGAATATACCGTTTTGACCGTTTTCGCGCGCTGAGTCCGATTTCGCCGTCCGTTTCGCCAAATTCTCATCCGAAATTTTGCCGAAAGCTCCCGGAAAATCCTATTTGCTCCGATTTTCGCGCAGAGTCTATTAAAAATATCCAATTGCGTTTCTACAAGCTCCGTTGTACAGTACAAGCCCTCTACCGTTACTGCGGGAGTCCGGATCATCACATCCTCCCCCACTAAAAAGAGTTTCGTCCTCGAAACGAGACTAAACAATAATCCTCAGTCCGATGTCTCGAATAAGTAGGGGTGGGCATCCCTCATCTCCGACTCAAGCTCCCATGTAGCCTCGCGCTCGTCATGATTGCCCCATTGAATTTTCACGTAGGGAATGGCCCTATTGCGCAATTCTCTTACCTCTCGATCCAGAATTCGCAGTGGGCGCTCCTCATACCTCAAATCCTCGCTAATCTCCAGCGGTGTGAAGTCGATGATGTGCGATGGGTCGAAGACGTACTTCCTTAAAGTAGAGACATGAAATACATTATGGACACTAGCAAGCCTCGGAGGAAGTGCGAGTCGGTAGGCAACTGCCCCGATACGCTCCAATACCTCAAAGGGTCCAATGTATCGGGGGCTAAGTTTTCCACGAATGCCAAACCTCCTGATTCCTTTGGCTGGCGAGACTTTCAGGAATACATGATCTCCAACCTGAAATTCTAAGTCTCGTCGCCGAACGTCGGCATAACTCCTTTGTCGGCTCTGGGCGGTCTGAAGATGCTGTCGAATTACTCGAACCTTCTCTTCTGCCTCTAACAATATATCTGGTCCCAAGGTCCGTCTCTCGCCCACGTCGCTCCAATAAAGCGGTGATCGACACTTGCGTCCATACAATGCTTCAAACGGAGCCATCTGAATGCTCGCTTGAAAGCTATTGTTGTACGCGAACTCAGCTAAGGATAAGTGTCGAATCCACCCTCCGCCGAAATCCAAGACGCAAGCCCTCAACATGTCTTCCAGGATTTGTATCGTCCGCTCAGATTGCCCATCTGTCTGTGGATGAAAAGCTGTACTGAACCTGAGTTCAGTTCCCAAGGCCGTCTGCAAACTCCTCCAGAAATGCGAAGCGAACCTTGGGTCTCTATCTGAAACAATGGAGGCGGGTACTCCATGCAATCTCACTATTTCATCTAGATATAACTGGGCTAGTCGCTCAAGTGGCCACGTAGTCTGCATGGGCAGAAAGTGCGCCGACTTGGTAAGTCGATCCACGACTACCCAGATAGCGTCTGCTCCTCCTTGTGCCCTAGGAAGTCCGACCACGAAATCCATCGTAATGTGGTCCCATTTCCACTGGGGAATTGGGAGACTCTGTAACTTGCCAGCTGGCACTCGATGCTCAGCTTTCACCTGCTGACAAGTTAAACACTGAGCCACAAACCTCCCAACATCCCTTTTCATACCATTCCACCAGAAGTGTGCCTTGAGGTCCTTATACATCTTAGTCCCACCAGGATGTAGGGTATAAGGTGTATAATGGGCTTCTCGCAATATCTGCCCTCGGATCTCCGCATCCGCTGGCACACATGCTCGGTTCCTGTACCTTAGTACTCCCGAGGCATCTATCGTAAAGTCCCCCGACTGATCACTCGGAATTTGATCTCTAATCCTGGTCAAGTGGGGGTCCTCACTCTGTTTCTCCTTGATCCTGTCTAGCAGAGTGGGCTGCACGACTAAAGATGTCAGTCTAGCAGAGACCCCAGGGGACACAACCTCTATCTCGAGCCGTCTCATCTCCTCTAATAGCGGTGCCTGGTCTGTGATCAACATAGACAAACTTTGCACCGCTCTCCTACTCAAGGCGTCAGCAACCACGTTAGCTTTGCCTGGGTGGTAGAGAATATTCACATCATAATCTTTTAATAGCTCTAACCACCTACGTTGCCTTAAATTTAGCTCCTTTTGCGTGAACAGGTACTTTAGGCTCTTGTGGTCAGTGTAGATTTCACAGTGTTCTCCATAAAGATAATGACGCCAAAGTTTCAGTGCAAATACTACAGCAGCGAGCTCCAAGTCATGGGTAGGGTAATTCTTCTCGTAATCTTTGAGTTGCCTTGATGCATAAGCAATTACCCTCCCTTCTTGCATCAACACACAACCAAGTCCACTGTGTGATGCGTCGCTGTAGATCACATATCCTTTCCCCATAACAGGGAGGGAAAGGATAGGGGCGGTCATTAATCTATTCTTTAGCTCCTCAAAACTCCTCTGACAATCCTCACTCCAGGTAAACTTCACTCCTTTACGCGTCAAGCGAGTGAGGGGTGTGAAAAGCTTCGCAAAGCCTTCCACAAACCGACGATAATACCCGGCTAAACCCATAAAACTACGCACTTCCGAAACGGTCGTGGGTCGGGGCCAATCCCGGACTGCCTCAATCTTTGCCGGGTCCACCGCCACACCTTCGGCGGAAATCACATGGCCCAAGAAAACTACCTCCCGAAGCCAAAACTCGCATTTTGCCAGTTTGGCAAACAACTTCTTTTCTCGCAGAAGTTGCAGCACAATCCTTAAGTACTCCTCATGCTCCGCATCACTTCGGGAGTAGACCAGGATATCATCAATGAACACCACGACGAATCGGTCTAAGTATGGTCGGAAGATCCGGTTCATTAAATCCATGAATGCGGCAGGGGCATTAGTTAGCCCAAAAGGCATAACCGTAAACTCATAATGCCCGTACCGTGACCTAAAGGCCGTTTTCGGAATATCCTCGGCCTTCACCTTCAACTGGTGGTAACCGGATTGCAGATCTATTTTAGAAAAGACACAAGACCCTTGCAGCTGATCAAAAAGATCATCAATGCGCGGCAACGGGTACTTGTTCTTGATGGTCACTTTATTTAATTTCCTATAATCCACACAAAGTCGAAGTGACCCATCCTTCTTCTTCACGAATAGCACCGGCGCTCCCCAAGGTGACACACTTGGTCTAATAAAACCCTTGTCCATTAAATCCTGAAGTTGCGCCTTAAGCTCTCGCAACTCAGCCGGTGCCATCCGGTAAGGAGCCTTAGAGATTGGCGCAGTTCCTGGAACTACGTCAATCACAAACTCAATCTCCCTATCTGGCGGCATGCTAGTCAGTTCAGGTGGAAAAACATCCGGAAACTCGCGGACAATAGGGATATCCCCGAGTTCCGGTGCCGCCGTAGGCCCCTCAACAACACTAGCCAAAAAGGCTACACAACCTCGATGAATCATCTGCCTCGCTCGGGAAGTCGAAACCATAGAGGCAAAGAAAGCACTCTGACATCCCCGGTATACCAACATCTCCTGGCCTGGCTCTCTAAAAGTGACCGTCCTTGCGGCACAGTCAATAGTCGCAAAATACCGAGCCAGCCAGTCCATCCCGAGAACCACATCAAAGTCCTTCAGCTGTCTCAAGACCAACAGGTCTGCTGGCATAATCCAGGACTCGATTTGCATCGGGCAGGACCAACAACACTCTTCCACGTGCAAGGTGTGATCGGGGATCTGAACTTTTAGTGCACGTGGCAAAAGTCCTACCTCTAACCCATGTAATGATGCAAATGATTTACTAACAAAAGAATGCGATGCTCCAGTATCAAATAATGTACGAGTCCTAATGCCAGAAAGTAAGGTGATACCTGCCACCACGTGATCTGCTGCCGAAGAGTCCTCTACCTGCGCAGCATACACTCGCCCACTTTGAGCTGGAGGGCGATATTCCGTGGGATAGGAAGAAGATGGCCTACTTGCTGGAGCATATGGTCGCTGAGCCGTCGACCACTGCTGAGATGAAGAAGGAGCCGATGCTGAAGAAGGGGTCGTTGATGGCGCATAAGGGCAAGTAGCTCGGAGGTGGCCAGACTGTCCACACCGATAACAGCGGCCAAACCTCAGATCACATGTGTCAGAGTTATGCTGTCCTTGACAGAAAACGCACCTAACCATAGCCTGGGACTGCCTCGTCTGCTGCCTCTGTCGCGGAGGCCCTTGCTGCCGTGACTGCGATCTTTGTTGATGAGAATGCTGTTGCTGCTGATTTTGCGGTGGCCTCTGGGATCCACCAGGCCCTCGCCGCTCAGAACGTCCGCGGCCGGAAAACTGAGGCCGTGGCAGTCGTGGCGACCTCCAAGAACTGGCCTGTCCCCCGTCGTCCTGCGCTGGTCGCTTCCTGTCAGCGCCCTGAGCGACCAGGCCCCCACGTCTGGCGACGACGTGGTCTCCCCTCTCAACCCATTGGGCATGCTCTGCTGCCTCCTCCAGGGTCTGTAGTCTCTGAGCATGCACCAGAGTATAGATCTCTGGGCGCAAGCCTGACTCAAAGAGCTCTACCTGGTGGGGTCCGTCCCTGGCGACATAAGGTACGCAGTTGAGTAACCGCTTGAATTCCTGAAAATAGTCCAATGCTGTCCGGTTGTCTTGCTGAAGATTCTTCAAATCATCTTCCAGCTTTTTCTTCATACTCGTGGAGAAGTACGTATCCAAAATCATCTTCTTGAACTCAGACCAGGGTAGTTGTCGAGTGATTTGAAATTCCGGGGGCTCCACCCGACGCCACCATGCATCAGCATCCCCGTCTAAGCAGTGTACAGCCATATGTACCCGGTACTTCGGGTCAATGAAGAAGTCCCGAAATAACTTCTCCATTGATGAGAGCCAAGTCCCGATCTCCCAAGGCTGGGTATTCTGCCCTGAAAACCTGGGCGGTCCCCGCTGACAGAACTGAGTAAGTTTGTCAGCGATCTCCTGCTCCTCCGCAGGAGTCAATGGCCGGATTGTTCCCTGAGCAACAGGGGATGCCGTGGTCACCGGTACAACTGGGGAAGCCGCAGCAGGGGAGGGTGGTGCGGAAGAACTCCCCGGGGGTGCAACAACCGGCTGCGCCCTCTGCTCTAACATCTGCGTTAGCCGACCCATGGCTTCCTCCTGACGCCGCACGGCCTCTGACATCTGGGCCATCTGAGCCCGAAGTTCCTGCACCTCACTCTGCTGACCCTGCTCGGACTCCTCCGGCTCGGGCTCAGGGGAAGAAGGCTGCGAACGTGTCAACATTCTACGTCGCGGAGGCATCCTACCATAAAAACCACACTCAGTATCATAACCCTACACGTCCCAAATTAGTGAGAGTCAAAGACATCCCCGATTTCTGTGACTTTATGTTGTCTGCAGCCAACATAACCGTTTGCCAGAAATTTGGGGTATGTCGATCCCGCTTCTCTCACTGGAAGGGTCAAACAGTAAATTAACAATTTTCGCAAAATTATCACGTCTCTCATACCCTATTATCCTAGGGTCTGCCAAAAGCCTAGGGTTTCCTAAGTCCCAACCGAACTATCCCTAAGCTCTGATACCAACTTAATCTGTCACGCCCCGGGTGTAAACCAGAACCCGGGGCCCGTCTACAGATCCGCCGTGCACACGGGATTTCCCGCGTACACGCAGCGCTGGTAACCTGCTCAGATATAAGATGTACAACAAGAGCATAATACAGAGCTAGAATAGAAGAACCACATAGTACCTCAGACTGGAACTATAAATAAAACTGTGATAAGTACAATAACCTCCTATCACACTAAGATAGTACATCCAGCTGGCGGAAGCCAGACCCTAAGTAAAAAAAGAGAACTACAGTCTGAGTGACGGGTACAGCGTCTATTTACAGCTCTCAGCCTCCCAGGAGATCTACCTATTCAGCGATCCCCTTACCTCGCTCCGCTGCCGATGGCCTAGCAGCTCCCGCAGATGACTCTGCAAAAAAAAAAGAAGAAGAAAGAGAAAACAACAATGGTGGTGAGAACTACCAGATAAACTAGTAGCCTCCCCTAGTGGGTAAAACCTCAACTCTGACGCACCCACTAGGACTACTAGAGGCAACAGGAAAGAACAGTTGTAAGCTACAAAGGCTGCTGAAAAGAAAGGACACTATCACCACTATGCCTCTAAATGCCATGTAGCACAAAAGGACTGTATGTAACAATAACTGATACTGTCTGCTATGCCTTGCCAAATCGGGTATGCTGGCCATTGCATAACACCGATGGGGATAGTTGCCAAATCGGGTATGCTGGCCATTGCATAACACCGATGGGGATAGTTGCCAAATCGGGTACCGATAGGGGATAGGAGTCTCAAAGACTCTAAGCATGTCTGCATCACACTCCGGAGTGGCACTCGAGGGGAGCGACCCACACGAGTAAAATATCTCTGTCATCAGTATCACAAGTATCTCTGTAGCACATGTCTCACAAGTATTACAATATAGCAGGACTGGATTATGACTATGATCAAAGTGGGACAACCATCTGCTAGGAAAAACCCGATCCCTCAACTGATGCAATAAACCAGACTTAACCCCAATCTGATCTGGATGCAAAGGACATCAATGAAACATGTTTAAATCCCAATATGATAATGTAGCAATAAATAGTGACCTTACCTGATGTCCGGGCATGCACGCAACGGTCTTTATTTTTAAAAGTTGTAAAATAGTGTCAAAGGTTTAAAATAATTGATTTACTGAATAAAAGTCATTTGCATGCAAGATCATAGCTTTTGTCTCAATCACAGTGTCCCAATACAAGTCATTATATCATTTGTGGGGTTATAGTAAATTTTTGGGGAGTTTGTCCCAGCGGTCCTTGTCATTTGTCATATTAATTTGTCCCAATGGTTCTCATTAATTGTCCTGTTAGTTGTCCTGTTAGTAGTCCTGTTAGTAGTCCTGTTAGTAGTCCTGTTAGTTTGTCCCAGTGGTTCTCATTAATTGTCATATTTTAGGGAATTTCTAGTAATCCCAGTGAGCTTGTCAAAAATGAGGTAAGCAACAACCGCCCACCTCGAATAGCTCAAACGACACCCCAGGTAGTCTCCTGGATGTCCGCAGTCCTCAATTCCTGCAAATCAACGCTCCCGGTAAAAATACAAATCCCAAAAAGCACAATATTTGCTGTTTTTCAGACAGCACGGGAAAAGAGGAATTTTTCACCTCTAAAATGAGCTCCTAAAATCCCAGAAAAATCACGGTTACGTTCCTCGCGAAGAGTAGATCAAAATCGACTCTTTAAACGCCTCGATCTGACGCTCCTACGTCAAGATAAAAATCGGAGAAGTCGGTGCTGTCCAAAAACCATCACAGTAAAAAGGGGGGTCAAAGAGGACTTGAAAACTGTGCCAAAAGTACGAAACGGAGCAAAATGATCAATACGGAAATCGAAGCCCTACCTCTTACGGTCGCGCTGTCGCAAAAATCGTCCAAAAATTCCACCCGGTTAGCCCGCAGTGAATTTCTGACGGAATTGCGACGGGAAATGGGCCTAACAAGAAAGTCGTCGCAGTGCGCCGCGTCGCAGATATCTTGTTATCTGTAACTCCTAAAATCCTGAGATTCTAGAGAGAGAAAGAAGAGAGAGAGAGGAACAACTTTCGTATTGGGCACTTTGTCTGGTTCTCTCTCTAAGGGCTCGAAAACCGAGGTGGGGAATGAGAGGGGGGAGAGGTCCTATTTATAATGGGCTGGGGCTCCACACCAGATCCTGGCAAAACAGGAAACACGGGAATCAGCCAACCAGATTGCGCCACGTGTCCACCAAACAGGAAACATCCTGTGCATGGCCAATCATATTTCGCCACGTGGCCACGTGGTCCATGTGCTCGGTCCGCGCTTCGGGTCTTCCGGAAATTTGTCGGCCTACAGGATGCTGCCACGTGTCGAGCTCCCAGAAGCTTCTAGAAACCGGCCAGCCAATGGGGAAACGACACGTGGCAAGGGGGGGTGCTCAGTGCTCCCTGTAACGACCCGGCCCACTAGCAATAATAACTCGTTGGGCCCAAACCACAGCCCAAAATGCTTAAGCCCAGTTATTATTACTAGTGTCCATGTCTCATATTAACCCAATCACAATTCCATCCACATCCGATGTGGGACTATTGGGGGCGTCACAGACTCCCCCCGTTTAGGCCTGATGTCCTCGTCAGCCCAAACACACACACAGCAGCCCAAGATCACCAGGCGATGTGAGACTCGTCTCGCTAGCCTTGTCATCTAGACCCAGGCTCAGCCGAGACTCGCCGCACACTTTCGGCTGGTTATTGGCTCTGATACCAAATTTAACGACCCGGCCCACTAGCAATAATAACTCGTTGGGCCCAAACCACAGCCCAAAATGCTTAAGCCCAGTTATTATTACTAGTGTCCATGTCTCATATTAACCCAATCACAATTCCATCCACATCCGATGTGGGACTATTGGGGGCGTCACACTCCCGGTGCACGCCAGTCCCATGGACCGCGCACCCGCGCCTGCTGCCCGCGCCTGCCCGCGCTGCCCGCGCTGCCCGCGCCGCGCGCCTCCGCGCTCCGCCGCTGCCCCGCCACTGCGCCGCTGCCCGCCGCCGTGCGCCGAACAGTACCAGGTGCCGAAAAAATAAAGCGAATATACCGTTTTGACCGTTTTCGCGCGCTGAGTCCGATTTCGCCGTCCGTTTCGCCAAATTCTCATCCGAAATTTTGCCGAAAGCTCCCGGAAAATCCTATTTGCTCCGATTTTCGCGCAGAGTCTATTAAAAATATCCAATTGCGTTTCTACAAGCTCCGTTGTACAGTACAAGCCCTCTACCGTTACTGCGGGAGTCCGGATCATCACACTCATCCCGAGCTCGCCCCCTCTCGCCCCCTCTCCCCTCTCCCCTTGCGATCTCCCCCCCCCCCCCACCCGAGCTCGCCTCCTCCTCCTCCTCCTCCTCCGACGACGACGACGACGATCTAGGGTTAGTGTTCCGCGCTCCCACTCCGCTGCCACGGCCGCTCCCTTGCGCTGCTCGTCGTCGCTGGTGCCCAACCCCGACGAGCAGGGCTCGCCGCAGGAGGCCGCGCTCAAGGCCATTTAGGGTGAAATCTCGATCGTATTCTCTCGATTCATCTCGATTGCTTCATATTGACATCAATTTTGTGTCAAAGGAATTGGATAACTTTGCTAGGCATCAATTTTGTGTGCGTGTGTGTGCTAGTGTGCCGCATCAGTGTCAGTAACTATGCTTCATGATTATAGGGTCTTTTGATGTGATGGATCAGTGTAGCTGCGAGGGCTGGGCGTGCACGTAACGTGTTCGATGAATCGTCTGTCTGAAGCAGGGTTTCTAAAACTAACCCTTAATAGTTGCTATAATTGATATGTATTGCAATTTCCTTTATCAATCTGTTTTGTAATTGCTTATGAAGTTGTCGGTGCATTGTTTGTTGAATGACAGGCGAAAAGTGGTATAGAATAATCCTTTCGTGCAAGCATATCATGTTAAAACAACACCTTTTACTTCTCTATTATTTGCAGGGAGATGTGTATGAGATTTTTGGTCCACTTATTTCCAGTAGAAAGGTGGTAGCATATTAAATGTATATAAAGGAGGATGGATTTCTAGATAGAGTAATTCATTAGTCTTATTTATCTGAACAAAAAGCTATACGACATTTTACTTGGAATGAGTTTTACTGATTTTCAAACCTAACTGTGTTGAAGAGAACTTGTTGCAGTTGGAGTGGCATAGTTATGCTTAGTCTTGGACCTTTTGATATCTTTGCTTACGATGCTGCACTTACGATGACACTTCTTCATTGTAATTTAACATATATGCATCTTAATAATACAATTTTTTCTTCTAACTCCTTACCTCTTTGTTCTACATGGTGCAGAATTTTGGATGGAATCAACTGCATGATTTCTACATTGATTCTTTCAAGCAAATTTATCGCTGTTGCTCAACATCTTCTGTCAACAAGGTTTGCTATTCCTTACATGCTTTTTTCAGTGTTGTTATGTGTGGATTTCTGTTACGGAATTTGAGTTGGCGTATTTCGTGAATATATTAAGTCTTGAAGATTGAAGATGAAGAAACTTTGGATCGTATACCTCAATCTCAAGAAAGAAGAATTCAAAAGGATCAGGTACGTTTAACTAAAAAATTTTGATGATCCGAATACTTCTTGTAGTGTAGAAACACCTGGAAGAATACTTTATTGCAAAAACATCAAAAACTGGACATGGGACATGTTCAGGATCCGGATCGTGGCTTGCAATCCGGATCCCGAAGGGTGTTTGTTCATACACTGGTTCAATCCGGATCGCAGCATTCCGTGATCCGGATCCCGAACATTGGTTTTACCATTTTACTTGCACGATCCGGATCAGGACTTGCAATCCGGATCCCGAACATGATGTTCTGGTAAAACTGTATGAACGGTCCGGATCGGGGACGACGATCCGGATTCCGAACTACCATTTTTCTGGAAATCGTCTTTCATGCATCTACGATCCGGATCGCCAATTCCAATCCGGATCGCCGTCGGTAAATATCTCCAGAAAAGGCAGTTTTTGTTTCCTTATCTTCTTCCATTGGTTTCTAACCTATAAATAGGCCCTGTATTTATTTTCTAGGGCATCCGCTATTACAGAAAAAATAGCCGTAAAAGAAAAATCCACAAATATAGAGAAGAAAGGAAATCAATAGATTTATTCTATGTTTCTTCATCTATATTGATTGATTTGATTCTAGGTTTTCCATGCTCACATTTTGAGTAGAATCAAATCAATGAATACTTAGATGGTATTTCCGATCTATCTTTAATCTAAGTATTCGGCGGATCATCACCACCCAAAACAAACAACGATTTACCCTAAATCGGCGCGTGGACTCGCGTGGCCTTGTGGATTCAAGGTGCAACCGCTCTCGTGGATTCGGAGCGAGGTACGTTCGTGGATTCGATGTGATGACCTGGATCTCCGCAGAGCTGTTGCGGTGCTTTGAGGTGGCTACTGGAGGCCTACGCGGTGTGCGGGAGGTATTTGGGGCTGTTACAGGGTGACCGGCAGCTTCTGGAGGCTTACGGGGCATGTCGGCGGTGTTCGGGCGCCAATTTGGACACAAGTGTTGGACTCCGGGCTTCAAATGGATCACGTGGGTGATCGGGGGACCCCATCGGTTGTTTAGAGGTGTTTGCGCGCAAAACGAATATTGAGATTGGACTCGGCGCGAATTTCGGACTAAGAATACCTTTCCGGGAGCCCTCGGCAATTTTTAGAGTGAGAATTTGGCGAAACGGACGTCAAAATCGGATTCAGCGCGCGAAAACGCTTCAGACGGAGTATTTGCGGCATTTTTCGGAGCCCGGGTTACTGTTCACCGCCGGAACAGTAACTCCGGCGATCGCCGGCGGCGGCGGGCGGCGGCGGGCGGCGGCGGAGGCGCTCGGGCAGGCGGCGCGCGGCCGCGGGCAGGCGCTGAGGGCGCGGGCAGCAGCGGCGGGGGCGCGGGCAGGCGGCCGGTCCACCGCGCGGGCGTGCACCAGGCGGAGGACACGTGGCATTCTTTTGTTGGTTGGCTCACAGGCGATGGTCCACGGAGTACTCGGGTTGGCTGTGGTTCACGGTGCACCAGGGCTGGACACGTGGCACGTTTTGGTTGGTGCGGTCTACGGTATTTCGTGCACCGGGTGCACCGAACATCGGAGTTGACACGTGGCGCACTCCCATTGGACGGTCAACTGTGCACTGGGCGGCAGACTGCGCGCGGCAGCACTGTTGGGAGGGCCACTTGTCGCAATCCTATTGGTCCATATTGGTGTTTCGTGTTCTATGGGACACAGAGGGAATTAAGTGAAATGTTTTTTTTGGTTTTTTTCCTATTAATCCATCCGAGGCTCAATCAAAGGGGTTTTTCTCCATCATAGAGGCTCCATCTCCATTAGAGGTGAGAAGATGAAATCTTCATCAAGAAGAGAGGAAGCATCCTGTGAAGTTTGAGGAATTTGTGAGGCACGGATCCCGAGATTTGGATTTTTCGGCGCGGCGCGACGTTGCATTCCTGGATTCTTCTTCGGCGCAGCGACAGTGTTTTAGCTCCCCCGAGCTAACCAAGCAGTATTTTTCAGCGATTCTTGCGCCATCTTCTTCGTGACAGGTAGGGCTACATTTCTTATTTCTACTGGTTTTTCCCCATTCCGAGGTTTTCATGGGTTTTTCGGATCATCTTGTAACCCCATTTTCTGGGGTGGAGTTTTGGACAGCGCTAGATTGTTTTGGTGATATCTCTGCAACCGGACATCGGATTGAGGCGATTCAAAAGGGGATTTGCATCTACACCTCACAAGGAATCTCTCTGAATTTTTGTGGAATTTCGTGGAATTTTCCTGAAGGTGAGAACCCCTTTTTACTGAACTTTGTAGCACAGTTTTTGGGTGAAATTATTGTTCGAGGTGGTCCTCTTGTCGATTTTGGTTCTCAGCATAGAAAAATCGTGGGAAAACGTGCAGGTACTCGTTTCGACCGGTTCGTCGCGTAGATCGTAGTGGTATTTTTCTGGGAATTTTGTGGGCACATTTCGCAGGTAAAAATGGCTGAACAGTAAATCTGGTTTTGGGGACAGATTTTGGGATTAACTTGGATAATAATTGTGTGTGTGTATCCTTTGGGATTTTTGGCACAGTTTTGCGAGGACGGTTGAGGATCGGGCGCGGACTTCGCTGTCAGGACTTGGATTTAGCGCTCGAGGTGGGTACCGTTGTTTAACCTCCTACTTGTGATGTCCCCACTAGGCCTATTTGAGTGCTAATATGTTGTATTGCTAAATGAACCGGTAAAAAGTGACCATGGCATGCTAATGGAAATTGGACTTATGGTTAGCGTTTCGCATCTTTAAAAAGGGCTAAATATTAATCAAGGTTAATCCTGGTAAAAGATAAGTCACCTAAACCCCACAGGAAGAGTTTTGGTAAAATGGACTTTATTGCTTGTGCACTTTGGGGACCTCTTATGCTTATATGATAAATGGATATGGGATAACTTGGTAAATGGGGGTTTATTTCTGTGGCATACCTCTATCTTGTAAAAGATCGTGATACTTAAACTCTGCTTCTGAACAATGGACTTTGCATGCTTGATTGGACATTTAGTTAGGCCACCTTTTTCTGCTACACTATCATGATGGCATTGACTTAGGAGAAACCATGCTTTTCTCTTCTTTTGTCTACATTTGGGGGATAGTACGCTCGGGTTCGAGCAGGGGCTGGGATAGTGTAGTCAGACAGTTGTGGGTTTTGGGACAGGCAGGCTGTGAGGGCAGGGTATTGCGGCAACCGCGGACAGTAGGCGGTTGACCGGATATCGATTATTCTACCCGACTGTGGATCTTGGATTTCGGGACAGGCAGGCTTGATGGCAGGGTATTGCGGCAACCGCGGACCTTGGGCGGTTGACCGGACAGTGGTTATTGCATCAGATTGGGTATCGGGTCTCTAGTGGATGGGGTTTCCCACTATTTGTTTATCTTGCATCGGGTTGAGATCGGGTCTCCTTTTAGTGGATGGGTTATCCCACTTTGATCAGAGTCATGATCCAGTCCTGCTGATTTGGTACTTGTTACCCAGGCATTATTTTGGTACTTGTTACCCAGGCATTATACTCGTGTGGGTCGCTCCCCTCGAGTGCCACTCCGGAGTGTGCGTTTTACAGGCTTCGAGTCTTCGAGACTCCCTTTTCCTATCGGTGTTATGCGTAGGCTGGCATACCCGATTTGGCAGGCACAGCAGGCAGTACCAGTGTTTACTGGTGTATCGATTGGGTCTAGGCAGGCAGGCATTTACATTCTGATGCATATATTTAGCTATATTCCTAGCTGGCATTTTAGAGGCATGTAGTGGTAGCTCTATTCATCATCGGCAGTTTTATTTACAGCTTACCACCTTTGTTCATCTTTTCGCCTCTTGTAGTCCTAGTGGGCACATTTGAGTTGAGGTCTACCCACTAGGGGGAGGCTGCTGTTTACAGTAGTTCTCACCCCCACTGCTTTCTCTTTTCTCTTCCCCTTTGTTTCTTTTGCAGTGTCTTCTGCGGGTGCTGCTGAGTTTTCAGCGACGGGTCGAGGAGAGAGGACGGCTGAGTAGATAGACTTCGAGGCAGGTTGAGCGTGTTAGCTGGACTGTTGGTGTACCCGTGTTTCCTCAGACGGTTGTACTTTTACTTTGGGACTGGCTTTTGCCAGCAGGTTGTATTTATTTTGGTGAGCTGGGAGAGACAGATGTATCATTTATACAGATGTATTGTATTTTATTTCCAGCTTCAGTCTGAGATGTATTAGTTTTAGTTCAGCTCTGTTTTTATTGCTCTTTTATTATATCTCTTATATATATCTGAGCAGGTTTGGCGCTTCGTGTACGCGGGAAATACCGTGTGCACGGCGGATCTGTAGACGGGCCCGGGTTCTGGTTTACACCCGGGGCGTGACAGATTAAGTTGGTATCAGAGCTTAGGGATAGGTCAGTTGGGACTTAGGAAACCCTAGGCTTTCGAGCGGACCCTAGGATGTTAGGGCGTGAGAGACGTGACTTTTAGCGAAAGTCGGTGATTTGGTTTTGACTCTTCCAGTTAGTGAAGAGGGATCGGCATACCCTATTTTTGTGGGACAGTTATGTTGGCTGCAGACAACATAACGTTACAAAAATAGGGGGATGCCTTTGACTTTCGCTAGATTGGGTCGAGTGTTTGGGGTGTGCTGATTTGCGGTTTTGTCGTGGTGAGCGGTGTCTCCCCGACGTTGGGGCTCCGACCCGAGTGCACCTTGGTGCGGCAGTTGGGCCTGAGCTGGTTGTTTCGGGCCGGATACCCAGATTGGTGTCTGGGGGGGGGGCTCCGAACCCGAAGGGTAGGAGTGTTGGAGGCAGATCAGCGGAGCAGCGCGGTGACACAGTTGTCGGATCAGCACAGTGGTGCAGCTGTCGGAGCAGCGCGGTGACACAGTTGTCGGATCAGCACAGTGGTGCAGCTGTCGGAGCAGCGCGGTGACACAGTTGTCGGATCAGCACAGTGGTGCAGCTGTCGGAGTAGCGCGGTGACACAGTTGTCGGATCAGCACAGTGGTGCAGCTGTCGGAGTAGCGCGGTGACACAGTTGTCGGATCAGCACAGTGGCGCAGTTGTCGGATCAGTGCAGTGGAACAGTTGTCGGACTAGTGAGTAGCCCCTCCGTGCCGACGTTTAGTGCTGGGGCATCGAGGAAGGGTGGACAGTTGACAGCAGGGAAAACTGTGGGATTGCATTGAAAGAGTGAGCCAGTTTTGGCGGATGAGTTGCCCCGATTTGTGGGATTGTGTATGGAGCCTTTGGTGGCAGGGTCTTGTTCAGTGGGGGATTGAGAGATCTAGGGACGCCTTTTGGAGTAGGCGCCGGGTATGGAGCGTGGCATTACAGTTCCTTTGGATTGGGACCTGCCGCCTGAGGCGAGTTCTGATTGAGGCGCTTGGCGCCGGGTGTTGGAGGACAGGTCAGTCGGATGAGGCATTCCTGGTTTCTCTTTTGGATAGTGGATTTTGAGACCGTCAGAGCACATGGATTTCAGCGGCCAAGTGTGGCACCTTTGGGGGCGCCGGTGCTATTCGAGTTGTGGAAGGTTGGTTCACTTCGGCTTTGTGAGGACCCGTAAGAATTTGATGAAGTGACCATCGGGAGCTGGCACCCTTCTGTCAAGCAGGATTTGTTTTACCAGCTTCAAGGGTATTGGATCTTCGCGAAGGTTGTTTTACAGTCTGGTTCTCTCGACTGCTCCTGGCTGAGTGTTGATTGCTTCTACATCCCGACGGTTTTGGTTTGGAGATCTGAGGTTTTGAGACCAGTTGGGGGACTTATATCGGATACTTTGGGAGTACAGAGGTACTTGGATCGAGCTTTTGTGTCGACGGACTGGTGGTTGGATCTTCTGAGGCCCTGGGAGGGGCAGATGCATGTACCGATGCGGACTACTTGATGGCCGGGCAGTTAGCCCAGCTGTACCTTGTTGAGGTGGCGTGATCCTCTGGAGTGTTCTCCTTTGTTTCGTTCTGATTAGAGACCCGAGGATTGCATCGCGTCTCTGGAGGAGGTATTTGTCAGCCTTGGGAGCTTGAGTGGTGGATGGTTGGATATTTACCCCCCCTGTCGGTTGAGATTCCGTGTTGAGGAATGACTTTAGTTTCGAGGACGAAACTTTCTTTTAGTGGGGGAGGATGTGATGACCTGGATCTCCGCAGAGCTGTTGCGGTGCTTTGAGGTGGCTACTGGAGGCCTACGCGGTGTGCGGGAGGTATTTGGGGCTGTTACAGGGTGACCGGCAGCTTCTGGAGGCTTACGGGGCATGTCGGCGGTGTTCGGGCGCCAATTTGGACACAAGTGTTGGACTCCGGGCTTCAAATGGATCACGTGGGTGATCGGGGGACCCCATCGGTTGTTTAGAGGTGTTTGCGCGCAAAACGGATATTGAGATTGGACTCGGCGCGAATTTCGGACTAAGAATACGTTTCCGGGAGCCCTCGGCAATTTTTAGAGTGAGAATTTGGCGAAACGGACGTCAAAATCGGATTCAGCGCGCGAAAACGCTTCAGACGGAGTATTTGCGGCATTTTTCGGAGCCCGGGTTACTGTTCACAGCCGGAACAGTAACTCCGGCGATCGCCGGCGGCGGCGGGCGGCGGCGGAAGGCGGCGGAGGCGCTCGGGCAGGCGGCGCGCGGCCGCGGGCAGGCGCTGAGGGCGCGGGCAGCAGCGGCGGGGGCGCGGGCAGGCGGCCGGTCCACCGCGCGGGCGTGCACCAGGCGGAGGACACGTGGCATTCTTTTGTTGGTTGGCTCACAGGCGATGGTCCACGGAGTACTCGGGTTGGCTGTGGTTCACGGTGCACCAGGGCTGGACACGTGGCACGTTTTGGTTGGTGCGGTCTACGGTATTTCGTGCACCGGGTGCACCGAACATCGGAGTTGACACGTGGCGCACTCCCATTGGACGGTCAACTGTGCACTGGGCGGCAGACTGCGCGCGGCAGCACTGTTGGGAGGGCCACTTGTCGCAATCCTATTGGTCCATATTGGTGTTTCGTGTTCTATGGGACACAGAGGGAATTAAGTGAAATGTTTTTTTTGGTTTTTTTTTCCTATTAATCCATCCGAGGCTCAATCAAAGGGGTTTTTCTCCATCATAGAGGCTCCATCTCCATTAGAGGTGAGAAGATGAAATCTTCATCAAGAAGAGAGGAAGCATCCTGTGAAGTTTGAGGAATTTGTGAGGCACGGATCTCGAGATTTGGATTTTTCGGCGCGGCGCGACGTTGCATTCCTGGATTCTTCTCGGCG
>CM054954.1:8376897-8429397 GCA_029168755.2 Tillandsia fasciculata
CAGAAAATTATTTTTTCTATAAATTTTTATAAAAATTTACAAAACCATCTATATTGATTCGATGAGGAACCGTATGATAACTAGAATAACTAGAATAGTACCGTAAGTGCGCCGATAGTTTCTTTTCGTTTTAAATTTTTTAAAATATTTATGAAAATAATTAGCAAAAAATTATTTTTTCTAGAAATTTTTAAAAAAATTGTAAGATCTATCCATAAAAATTTAACAATAAACCATATGATGAATAAATTAAGCAAGTTTACGATAAAAACTTATTAACTTTTAAAACTTTTTTGATTTATCTTTATTTTTTTGGAATTTTAAAATTATAAAATACAAATTAGAGAAAAAAGATTTCTTAAAATTCATATGCGAATTTGCAAAATTAATCCAAGAAAATTACTCTTTCTTAAAACTTTTAAGAAAAATTATGAGATCTATTTATAAAAATTTAACAATAAACTATATGACAAATACATAAAGCAAATTTAAATATCAAGTGCTTCAATTTAGTTTTTGATTTTATTAGAATTTTCATGTTTTCAAATCCAATAATAGAATTTTCAAAGTAAAAAATATAGTAAATCTCGTACAAAATGCTAAATGCATCTAAGAAAACTAAAAATCGGACCATATAATGACTAAATCAAGTGGATCTATTTTCATATTTTTGTAAATTTAAATAAAAATTTGCATAATTTCATATTATGTCATAGAAGGAACTTTACAAGTTAAATCTATTCTAAATGTATGAAAAAGAAAAGTAAGTTGTAAATTTTTTTATTTACCTAATAAGTAGATCTTCGAATTTGCTATTTCTTTGCCTTTTCTTTTAAGATCGAAGTGATCAAAAAAAAAAAGAGGATTGAAAGCAAAAATCAGAGAAAAAAATTATGAGCAAAAAAAGGTATGAAAAAATAAAAAGGAAAAAAAATAGAGGAAGAGATGTGAGAAGAAAAAAAAAAGAGTAGAAAAGAAGGTAGAGGTGAAGAGAAGAGAAGAAAGAGGGATAAAGGTCTATGTGAGAAACAAACAAAAAAAGCGTAAATTGAAAAAAAAAAAAAAAAAAAAAGGAGGGCCAAGCGAGACCCTCCTGTACCTACCCCGTAATTGGGGGCATGGTACGATACGCCCCGTGTCGTACGGCACGGGACGATACTTAATCCCTTGATTAGCATATGGGTTTAAAGTACCACCCCGTATCGTACGACACGGGGCGGTACGTACCGTGCCCCCAATATGGGAGCACGGTACGGGGTATCCAGCACCCCCCAGGTGCCGCAATACTAGGGTATCGCACGATACCTATGCGGGTACCGCGGCACAATGCTATCGTGCCACCGCTCTCTTTTTTTTTTCTTGATTTTTTTTTGGTTCAATTCCCCTCACCCCCCTTCCACTCCTTCCCCGCGCCCCCCCCCCCCCCCCCCCCCCCTCTTGTTTTTTCCTTCTTTTTTTTTTGGTTCAAACCCCCTGTTAGTTTTTTATTTTCTTTTGGTGATTTTTGATTGTGGGTTTTTTTGTGAATTTTTTTTTTGGCAAGAATTTGTGCCCAAAACCCAATTTTTTTTCCTTTTGGTTATTTTTTTTCTTTTGAGTATTTCTAATTTATAAAGTTCTTTTATTGAAGAAATATAAAAGTAGGCAATTTTTTGTCTATAGTTTATAAAAAATTGAAAATAAATTTACTTAATTTAATTATTATATGATTAAATTTTTAATTATTTTAGATATATCTAGTATTTTATATGTGATTTGCGACAAAAATATTTTTAACTTTGAAAATTCTATTTTTGGATTTAAAAGATTGAAAATACTGATAAAATTAAAAGCTAAATTAAATCAATTGATACTTAAATTTGTTTAATTTATTTGTCATATAATTTATTGCTAAATTTTTGTGGATAGATCTAGCAATTTTTCTTAAAAAATTTAATAAAAAATTAATTTTCTTCAAATGTTTAATAAATATATTTACAAGATTCAAATGGAAATGAATTATCAAAGTAATTGTGGTCCTATTATAGTTAATCTAATTATTAAGCGGTCCGTCGTCAAAACAATACAAATCAATCTTGAAAATATTCATTAAAATTTTGTATTTCATAATTTTTTTAAATTCCAAGAAAAGATAAATAAAATCAAAATAATTTTAAAAGTTAATCAATTCTCACAATTTTTCTAAAATTTTTTAAAAAAATTATTTTCTTCAAAGTTCTAATAAATATTTTAAAAAAAAAGTAAAAATGAAAAGAAATTATCAGTGTAATTGTGATTCTATTCTGGTTGCTTTAGTCATCATATGAACTCTCATCGAATCAATATATGGATCTTGAAAAAATTTGAGAAAAAAAAATAATTTTCTATAATTTTATTTTTTATAATTTTTAAATTCTAAAATAAATGATAAAATCAAAGAATTTTCAAAGTTAATAGATATGATTTTCTCATCATATTGTTCTTTTTCTAACTTTCTTAAATGGATTATACTTGGTGAATTTTATTACTGTATTTTAATTTTTATTCTTTATGAGATATAGTTGTTCTTTATATATAAAAAAGTGTACCACTATATTAATTGATTAGTATAGTAAGCTATACATAGCCAATATTCATAATTATTAAACTAAACAATTCAAAATTGATAGATATGATTTTCTCATCATATTGTTCTTTTTCTAACTTTCTTGAATGGATTATACTTGGTGAATTTTATTACTGTATTTTAATTTTTATTCTTTATGAGGTATTAGTTGTTCTTTATATATAAAAAAGTGTACCACTATATTAATTGATTAGTATAATAAGCTATACATAGCCAATATTCATAATTATTAAACTAAATAATTCAAAGTTGATAGATATAATTTTCTCATCATATTGTTCTTTTTCTAACTTTCTTGAATGGATTATACTTGGTGAATTTTATTATTGTATTTTAATTTTTATTCTTTATGAGGTATAGTTGTTCTTTATATATAAAAAAGTGTACCACTATATTAATTGATTAGTATAGTAAGCTATACATAGCCAATATTCATAATTATTAAACTAAACAATTCAAAATAATATTATAAGTGTTTCTTGGAATAAAAAAATTAAAAAATAACCGTGCCAGAGTGCGCCACTGGAAGGTTATGCGTATCCATCGGAACACAAACGTGCCACGTGTCGACACAAAGGTGTGCCAGTGCCGTACCGTGCCAGACAAACATTGGCATGCCCCCGTGTCAGGCACTTTAATCCTTGATTAACATACTTCATGGAACATAATATCTCATTACATTATCACAAATACCAACATTGTTCGTTAGAAATAATAAGAAAGATCATTCCAATATCTTACCTATATTTAGCATCTTTATTAGCTTTATTAGTTATATTCTGTAATGTATCCAAATCATTTACTGTGGCAAGGTGAGATATCAAAGGAAATCTAATGTAATAGGAAGGGATAATACTAAAATTCTCGATGATGTACCAACATCAAAAGGCTCTAGCTTGTTTGAAAGGAATTCCAATAGAAGTAACTTTTCTTTCCTTGAGCCATTAATTTGAACTCTAAGGCTCCGTTTGGTTCGGGGATAAGAAAAATTTAGTTATACCGGGGATAGGTATAAGTTATGGTTTTAGTCGGAACTAGAGTAAATTTGCGTTTGGTTCGGTTTAAGAGTTATACCGGGTTTAGAAAAAATTGTGTTTGGTAAATTAAAGAGGAATAAGAAGAATAAGATGAATAAAAAAAAATTGTGTTTGGTTGGGAATAGAGGAATAAGAAGAATTGAGGAATTAAATATTTTGATTTACTAATTTGCCCTTTATGATATAATTTAAAATTAAATAAATTTATGATTTTATTCATACTTATATTTAATTTAGATAAATATTAAAAAATTCAAATAATATTAATAATTAAATATTAAATTATAATATTAATATTTAATATTAAATATTAATATTAATATTTAATATTAAATATTAAAATTTAATATTTATCTAAATATTAAATATTAATATTTAATATTTATCTAAATATTAAATATTAATTTTTAATATTTATCTAAATATTAAATATTAATATTTAATATTTAATATTAATATTTAATACTAGTATTAAATATATTTAATATTAATATTTAATATTAATATTTAATATTAATATTAAATATATTTAATATTAAATATTAAATATTTAAGTATTTAATATTTAAAATATTTAATATTTAAGTATTTAATATTTAAATATTAAATATTTGCTTTATTTAATATTAATATTAATTAATATTAAATATTTAATATTATTTAAAATTTAATAGTAAATTCCTATTCCGCTATTCCGCTATTCCACCCAGGGGTAGGAATTGCTAAACCCACCCCTTAGCGGGTTATACTGGAATAACCCGCTAAGGGGGGTTTAGCAATTCTCCCCTCCCTAAATTAGCGTTTGGGTATAAATCCGGGGATAAGGGGGTTATTCCCCCCTTATCCCCGTTACCAAACGGACACTAAGGATCACCTTCAGATTTATTCCTATGGTGAGGTCCAATGAAGCATAACAAAGAAAAAAGGTTAAATAGACTTAACAAGCAGTCAGATTCTTACGGTGTAACTTTGAAATTCATTTAAATAGCAATTCCTATTTGGATTTCCTCCTATTTTCCAAAACAAAGGATACAAAGAATATACAAAATGAACAATAGGCGACACCATTGAGCAGGACTTAACAATCTTCTTTTGTATTTTCAAAAAATTTAATTTTCTTCTCTTGATTCTATTATACAGATCAAAGAGAAAATCAAATTTCCTCGTATTGGAAACCTCGTAATTATGGCTTCTCTTCTTTGATTCTCTACTGAATATTTTTTGTTTTCCACTACAAATTAATGTAGTGTTCCTTCTATTTAGTTTCAAGTTAGTTAGCAATTGTCAATGTACGTGTATTACTTAAGAATCACTTACTTTCTGGTTAGGCAATAATTATCCAATTTGCACAGAGATCCTTTCAGTAACTAATTGTTGCCAATTTGCATCACTAACTTGACAAGTCTTCATCATGAAGTATGCAAGAAAGTAACATCCTTCAAGAGAAGAAGATTAACAGCTTTTTGGTTGGAAACATGACATACTATCATCATAACTCTTCTCTCAGATGGCTTTAAGCTATTATCTAAAGCCTTTCAGCCTCATATAAAGACTAGTGACAAGCAATATCATTGACTGTGTTGTCACTATTTGAATTAAAGTAGACCAGCCTCTAAAATATTTAGAGTTATGCCATTAGAAAGGTCATTTAGCTGCTAATCTTTTGATGGAGCAATCTTCCTAATTGTAGTCAAATACACCTTATTAAATCAATGTCTAGTCAAAAGAAAAGCAGAAAGTGATTAAAAGAAATTCTAACATAGTAACATACTAACCGCAAAAAAAGATAATGAAATAATAATAGCAACAAGAATAAACAGATGAGGCACGAAATCAACAAAATCAGATACATATATAAGAATTAGCATCCGGCAGTACCTTCCATGCTGACTTTGAGTCCTTTCCTCTTGTTGATCGGAGCATTTCATATAGTAGACCTAGTATAAAAAAAAGCAACAGATATTAAGAAGAAATTATCCAAAAAAAAAAAAAAAAGATGAGCAAACAAGTGCACAACATGAAATTAGATAATACATATCTCAAGCACTTCATCAATATTAAGAATCCACGAACACAACATAAGACCACAACATATCCATGACAGAATTTTGACTAATGAAATGCTGTTCGCAGTGCGTGGCAAGCATGGTCTTCTTTAAGACAATTATTTTTCTCTCCATCATGAATTTAATAGAATATAGCCTCCAGGACACAGTTTATTGATTTCCGCCAAACCTAACAGTAGTTTTCTTTAAACCTCAAAAGGCATGCCCAAATGGTGTCTAATCACAAGTGTAAGCAAAAAATGAGCTACAGCATCACCCACAAAGCAGGAGGCAATCCAAAATTCAATTGATTAACAAATTAGATACTAATTTCATGTAATAGAGCAAGCTTAAAACCCAAAAGTTGGAAGAAGTTCTAAGGTGGAAGGGTTAATCAAGTTCAAACTAGAGCTGGGAATGGTCAATGAAGCTCTCTCCCAGTTCAGATCACCCAAACTTAATTAGAACAATTTAAATCAGCTCCAAAAATGGTTTATTTTAGAATCTAAAGAGGTCCAATCTGTCATGGTCCAATCAAACTGGTATGCTTATATTACAGGGCGAATATCTGGCCGAATTTAATAGAACACAAATCACCTTGTTCAAAACTAATCAAATCTAGCACCAAGATGTGAAAGATCTTAAAAAAGGTCATCTAAGTCGTGACTAACAAGTTGTAAATTTGATAAGTTAGGCTAATTCTTGCAGGAACAACTCTTTGGCCAGTACGCAAAGCCGCTTTTCCGGATAACAGAGAACCAATTTATAGGCTCACCTAAGTACCTAGGCCTACTATTATGGCATGCTACTTGTTATGCCTACAAGGTACATGCTTCTCAAATTCAAGTCTAAGTGTCAAGAACCATAAATAACGCATACCAAGTTAAATCAACAGTGAGGACTAAGGACTCAGGTGATTTTGGCCCGATAAGGATATTCTTAAATAATCAGCAATTGCCAGAAAACATAAGAACTATAGTTTAGAATAATCAGATAGCTGCTAGCAAATAATAACTGTAACAACAGCCATATTCATAAACCAACTACGTATGAAGACTCCGAACCAGCTCGTGCTGTGCTTGACCATGTCAATGGGCAAGAATAGCATGATTTGTAAGCATGCAAAGTCCAGTATGCACTAAATGCCAATGTGCCTTCTAGTGGGACATTAACCTATGGGCCACCATCTATAGTGCTCCATAAAAGCAAACTTCATGCAAACCATTTAATTATAGAGATGAAATTGCAAAACCTTTCAATGCAGGAATATAAAATTCATGACTGTTCGATAATCTACCACCAGATAATCAATCATACCATCGAAATTTTGTGTTTAATAGTGTGCATCTATGGAAAATAAAGATATTTATGAAATAATCATTTCCCAATGCCCATTTCAAACACACCCAGAGCCAACGAGATGGTTCTAGAATTCAAACAAGCTGATAAACATACAAAACATGACCCAAACAAACTCATATAAACCATTCGACGCCTTCATAAAAACCTAATCATGCAGTCAGAAGTTCCAAACAAGACACTTCTTGTTAAGATTCGATATTAATCATGTTGCAGCAGTAACTAATAAATTACAAGCAAGCAAGCACAGAACAAAATAGTTGGCTTCTGCCATTGCGATCTTGACTGCATTCAAATTTCTTAAGATCTTCCTTCCCAGTACCCAATTTGAAACTGATCCCACACAGACCATGAACGGCCCCCTCACACTACTAACACAATCTTATCTGAGAGGTACGAGCAAAATACATGATTTTGAGTGCCGTTATTCCCTACCACAAAACAAACACTTAAGAAGACCCATCCCACCAACAAACTGGTCGTAAAGAAAACCAAATTCGGCCACGAAAAGGGCAAGCTGTGAACTCCTCGGCATTTCAACAAACACTGACAAGGCACGTTTCACATGCAAACCGAAACTAATACCAATCATGACAAATGAGAAGCATAAACACATCGAGACAGTAAGTAATCGATCGCAATTTAACGAAATTAAAGGGCAAATCCAAGATCGGCGACTCACGTTCTCGGCTGATTTGGCGAAATGTTTTGAAGTCGCCGTTGAGGGAGGAGTCCGAATCCGACATCGACATGGCTCCTCTCTCCCTCCCTCTCCCTCCTCCTCCTCTTCCGCCGCCGACTCCTCTCTCCCACACTCAGATTCGTCGCCGAGGAATCTCCAATCTCCGATTTCTTCTTCTTCCTTCTCCTCCTCCTCCTCCTCCTCGTGATCCTGATCTAGGGTTTACGATCCCACGCGGTGGATGACCAGGGAACGACTCTAAGAACACGAGCCCCCTCTAGAGAGAGAGCGAGAAAGGGGAATGTCGCGTAGGTTTAGGGATTACCTGGGGGTTTGGCCGGCAACCGGAGGCGACGGCGGCGGCCGGAGAGGGGCTCGGGCTAAGCTTCAAGATGCAATAATCAGGATGGAGCAACTTTCTTTTCGAAGGCAATTTGACCAAACCAACATGATAGGACTTCTTTAGAGGTTGTCTAGGACCAACCTTAAAGTAACTCGATCCAAAATTCTACTTTCTCCATTTTTTTTTTTCACTCTCTCTCGCTCGGGTTTGCTCTCCAATGGGGTTGGGCTCTAGGGCTTCGGGGCTTCGTGGCTGGTTCTGGGTGTATCAGAGGGTCCAGGGTGATGCTTGGAATCCCCTACAGACCCCTCGTGCTCCCCACCATAGGAGACCAAAAGCCACCCATTTAATGCAATAATCCTTTGCATTTTTCTCAAACCGGTTTCACACAAACCCTCAGCCTCCGAGACCTACTTAGGGGATGCAAAATGCACCCAAGTCCTTATTGTTCAAGCCCCTAAAACTTTGGGTACAAAAAAAATATCAAGTTTCTTACAAATTAGTCCATTTTGGGTGTTTTTCACGCATTTCGAGAAAAACCGCTCGTTATTTTGCGAAACGGACTTCGCGATTGCGTCCGGCACGTCGAAATCTTCAAGGTAGCGATTTTAGTTTTTCGACGCGACGTCCAGATAAAATCCCGCTCCATAAAAACTGTCTAATTTTACAGTTTTTACGCTTTTCGAGATTCCAGAGTCGTCAAACACAATTTTTGACTGCGCCATTGCGTTCAGAACGTCGAAAATAGCTAGGATTGACTACTCGAATCACTACATTAGGAGTCCAGATAGTAAATTGGCCAACATTGGTTCAAGAGGGAATAAAATCTAGGGGTTACTGTTCATGTACAGTAGTGACTTAAGTCACTGTGCGCATAGGGCACTGTTCCATTGGTCGCAGCCCTTTGTCTTCTTCTTCTTTAAATTCTGGAAGATCCGACCGTCAGATCGAAAAGTGCTGAATATGAAACTTGCTCAGTTCGACGAGACGATGGCAACGGTCAACTCGGATTTCCAAGATCATGTCCGGATTGAAAATTAGCCTTTTTACCTCGTAATTCGTGTAACTTGCACCCCGGCAATTGGTCAATTAGATCAATTAAGATCTTTAGAATCTAACTCCGGCTAAAATTCACCTTTTATTTTATTTATTAAAAATAAAATATCCGGATTACTACATCACTCCCACCTTACAAGAAGTTTCGTCCCCGAAACTTAACACAACTTAAAACTCTGGTAAGTCTCTAATAGGTTCAAGGTATCATATGAACTAAAACAGGAGTAAAACCTTGTTTAGTTGCCTTGCTTGTAGTAGTAGATACTTGTTGTGGCTTCTCAGGTTCTTTATAGTCAAGTGGAGGTGCGAAATCCACCTCGCAGTCTGTCTCAATAACAGTGACTGCAGAAGTTGGCTTTGTTTCCAAAATATTAATGTGGTAGCTTTTGTTGTTGTAAGTTACCATAATATCGTCACCTGTGGTTAAGCAGGAGAAGTTCCTCAGGGTTTTCTCCAAGCTGCAGAGGATGGTCATTTAGTAAACATCAATAAACATCAAAGACAAATGTAGATAGAACAACGACTGCTAAAGCCTGAAAATAGGCAACTGAAACAATGTCATCGTAAGTACTTACAAGGCCTTGGGGTCTGAGATATCTAAGAAGTCTTTTGTGTGAGGCTGCAGTTTGGCAAATGTGGCCTTAGGGAGAGTGGCATTTTGCACATGGACAGTGTCTCCTTCTTCTAAAAGCATATTTTGCATCATCTAGAGATAGAAGAGAGGAAATTTATCAAAAAAAAAAAAAAAAAAAAGTTCAATAAAATCTCATTTATCTACTGAAAACACAGCAAATTAATTAAGAATTTCAAACTGATGAGCATTTCAATAGAACAAAATGATGAAATAGAAAAAGACAGACAAAAGAGCATTCAGGTAATCAGTTTGATTTACCTAGGCAATGAAGAGCAGATGCAGGCATTATGACTGGATAAAGACAAACCATATTAGTCGGAGAATAGTGAAAGAAAAGTGCCACACTGATATTATTAGACAGCGTTCATGGACAAACCTTTGTCTCCAGATTCCAGATGTTTCTGCAAAAAGAAACTCAATTTGTTAAAATACAGAAACAACGTTGTTCCCAAAATTAAGGTAACAGATGAAGGACTCTTTAAAAAGTTTTTCGTCATCAAGTGTAATTTCTATAATATTGCAAGTCTTAACAAAGCACCAAAAGCATTATGATATAACTAGCTACAAAGCCATATTGGTAGAGTCAAAAAAGAAAGCAAAGTATGTGCTGACAGCAGTAGATGATCTATAGCCTGACAAAGTAAGGTATGCAGAGGGTACATCAACAAGAAAGAAACTTAAACACCTACCACTTATCCAATAAACATATATGGACATCTCGAATTCGCTTTCCATGGTCTCCGCGAATTTGGAAGCATCATTATCTCTCGTTGCTCTTGCTTTGTTCCTGATGATAGTACCTTCTTCGTTTTTCTTGTTCTTGAAGATCCATTTGGTGCCTATCACATTGTGTTGCTTCGGAGGCTTCGTCAGTTCCCAGACTTTGTTTCGCTCAAATTGATGGAGCTCTTCCTGCATTGCTTTAATCCAGTAGTCATCCTGAAGAGCTTCATCGATGTTCCTTGGTTCGATTTGAGATGTGTAGCATGCAAATCTACAAACCAATTGCCTCCGAGTTCTAACTCCTTCTTGTGGGTCTCCAATTATATTCGATTCAGGGTGATCCTTGGAGATGCGTAATGTTTGAGGTAACGGAGTAGTCGGAGGTACCTGGGATGATTCCTGCACATCAGTTGGACTTGAAGAACCGTTAGATGCATCAACATTATTATCGAAAGAATTGTTAGAAGAAGATGCATTAGCAGGTGTATCATCATCAAGAGAGATATCGAGGGTAGATTTTTCAGATTCAAAGTGAAAAGCTTCATCTACCTTAACATTTATCGATTCTACGATCGTCTTAGATTCTAAGTTAAAAACTCGATATGCTCTGCTATTTGTAGAATAACCTAAGAAAATCCCTTCGTCACTTCGAGAGTCAAATTTTCCAAGATTTTCCCGATCACGCAAAATAAAACACCGACTCCCAAAGATACGAAAATACTTGATGTCAGGTTTTCTACAAAACCAAAGTTCATATGGTGTATTCAATGTCCCCGGGCGCAAATACACGCGATTAATAACATAAACAGCAGTGTTCACCGCTTCAGCCCAAAAATAAAAAGGTAAGTTCCGGCTATGAAGCATGACACGTGCCATTTCCTGAACGACCCTGTTTTTGCGCTCGACTACACCATTTTGTTGGGGTGTATAGGGTGCAGAGAATTCATGTTTAATGCCGTTAGAGGAGCAAAAATCAATGAATTTGGAATTTATGAATTCCCCACCTCTATCACTTCTAACTCGAGTAATCTTTTCATTCTTTTCAGTCATAATACGATTGCAGATTTCGTGAAAAGAATTAAAGGTATCAGCTTTTTCCTTTAAAAAGGCTACCCAAGTAAATCTAGAATAATCATCAACCAATAAGAAAATATACCATTTACCTCCCAGAGATGGTTGACGTGTTGGCCCCATTAAATCCATATGCAAAAGTTCCAAAGGCCGTTTTGTACCTATGTGGTTCAAATTCTTGTGTGCAGTCCTAGACTGTTTTCCCTTTTGGCAACCGCCACACACAAGGTTTTGTTCAAAAGAAAGTTTCGGAACCCCCTTGACCACATCTTTGTTTGAAATTCTAACAAGTTCCTTAAAGTTTATGTGACCTAGCCTTTCATGCCAAAGTGTTTCATTTTTCAAAGATACTAGGTTACATTTTTCAGAAATCTTATTAGGAACTACATAACAATTGTTTTCTGATCTAACCCCCTTTAAAAAGAAAGCATGGTTCATGTCAGTTACAGTGCACTTATCAGATGAAAAATTAACTGAATAACCACTATCACAGAGTTGACTTATGCTTATGAGGTTAGTCTTAAGGCCATGAACAAATAACACATTATCTAGAACCGGGCCATCCGGAATAGCTACCGTTCCCTTTCCAACAATTTTGGAAGACCGACCATCTCCGAAAACAACAAGTCCTCCGGAGTTTTTCTCAAATGTTTGAAAACAGTTTTTGTCACCGGTCATGTGACGGGAACAACCGCTATCCAGATACCAAGACGAACTATCGTATGCATGCAAGGAAACATTAGAAACAAGACAAGGGAAAATTTCACCTTTGCGCACCCAAACCTTTTTGGAGTGCGTCGGTAATGATCGTGAAGTTGATCTCCTAGGTGAGAGCGTCTTGCATGAAGAATTGCTGCTCCTTGATGTTGTCGTCTTGCGCGGTGAACCACCAAGGCTCTTTTCCTTCAATTGATTTGCAATTGATTTCTGAGGAGTCGCCTTTGTGGTAGTCATTGCAAGAGGTGTTTGAGATGTGCGTTTGGCTCCCGTCTTGCAATTTCTCCGTATATGCCCTGAAATGCCACAACGAAAACATACCTTGGTTCTTGTCGATTCCGAAGAGGATGTGGTAGGCTTGTTGTCGTTGATTGTCGTGAATTCCGGTGTCGGAGGAGGAGGTACCGACTGAGGCACAAATACTGTCCCACTCGAACTTGGAATGTCTCCAGTTTGAGTGTATCCGAGGCCGAACTTATTCCTTTGACCGAGACCAAGGAGTCTGTCCAACTTACTCCTTCCAGAAGAAAATCTCTTTAAGTCATCCTTCAGTTGGCCTATGGTCTCCGTCATTTCCAATTTTTCCTGTCGAGCCTCGCCGTTGAGCTTCAAGAAGTAATTCGCTTTGTTCACCATATCCATATAATTCTTCTCGAGTTGCTCATTGGACTCTTGAAGGGAAACATTTGTTTTAATCAGATTATCCCTTTCCACTTCAAGATCAGTTGAGAGAGAGGTTACCCTTTTTACTTCATCTTCAAGATCCTGTAATCTCCCCTTCAACCCCTTGTTTTGCTTAGCCAGTTTCTTTGAATCCCTCAAAAGCTTATGGTAGGCTAAAGCAAAATCTTCACCTTCCGAATCATCTGATTCATCGTCCGTTGCAATCTTTTCAACAGTGGAGGAGTTGGACAAAGAATCAGAAGTACTCGCCATCAAGCACATGAAGGGTGAAGATGTAGTGGACGCGTGGAGAGCTGTCGTGTTGTCTTCTTCATCACTTGAGGATGACTCATTTGACGTTGAGTTGTCATCCCAAGTGACGACTTGCATCGCCTTCTTCTTCGCCGGATTCTTGTTGGGACACTCCGTTGAAATGTGGCCGTAGCCTCGACATTTGAAGCACTGAACTTGTCCCTCAGAACTTTTCTTATCTTTTGAGAAGTTCTCTTGATTTCTTGACTTGTGGCTTGAAGGACCCTTGCCTTTCTTCGTCTTTCCGAAGGATTGAGGTTTGCTTGAATTTCCCCTTCGGAAGTTGCGGCGAAACTTCCTTGTCAAGAGAGCGAGCTGCTTCTCAAAGTCCTCCATAGAAAGGTTCTCGTCGTCGTCCGAGGAGGATGAATCCGCGTCTTCTTCTTTAGTTGATTTCAATGCATAACCTGAAGACTTAGAAGAGGATGCCTTTCCCGAAGAATAGTTAGTAGGAAAAGTCATTTCATAAGTTTGTAAAGCACCTACTAATTCTTCTACATGCATTTCGTCCGGGTGTTTAATTGTTTCAATGGCTGCGACCTTCGGGCGAAATCGTTCAGGAAGAGTTCTTAGAATTTTTCTTACAACTTTAAATTCTGGAATCTTCTCTCCCAAGTTAGCACATGAGTTTACGATATCTTGCAATCGTGTGTAATAGTCAGTGAAAGATTCATTCTCTGCCATAGAGATAGAGTCAAACTTGCTCGTGAGCATTTGCAGTTTCTGAATCTTCACTAGGTTAGTTCCCTCATGCGTAACTTGAAGAATATCCCAGATTTCTTTCGCAGTCTCACATGCCGAGACGCGAGAGAACTCTGTTTGCGACAAAGCATTAAATAAAGCATTAATTCCCTTGCCGTTGTAAGAAGATGATTCTACTTCTTCCTTGGTCCATTTCGACCTAGGTTTTAAGGTGTGAACATCATCTATAAATTCAGTTGGATTAGACCATCCTAATTCAATTGTGTCACGCCCCGGGTGTAAACCAGAACCCGGGCCCGTCTACAGATCCGCCGTGCATGCAGTATTTACCACATACACGAAGCGTCGGTAACCTGCTCAGATAAGAAATAATAATAAAAGAGCATAATAATCAGAGCAAAACTAAAACTACTGTATCTCAGACAGATGCTGGAAGTAAAAGGTACAACAGTAAAATAAGATACAGATGTCTCTCCCAGCTCACTAATAAAATACAACCAGCTGGCAGAAGCCAGACCCCAAAAAGAAAGTAAATAAAAGCTGTCTGAGAAGTCCAGGTACCCAAAAATCTCCAGCTACAACCCTCGGAAGGCTCTCTATCTAGTCCGCGATGCGCTTACCTCGATCAGTTGCTGATGGCCCAGCAACTCCCGCAGAGGACTCTGCAAAACAAAGGAAGGGAAGAAAACAAGAAAGACAATGGGGGTAAGTACTACTATAAACAGTAGCCTCCCCTAGTGGGTAAAGCCTCAGCTCAGATATGCCCACCAGGTGATCAGAGGCAAAAGGGAAAAGAAGAGAAAGGGGATGCAGATAATGAAGCAACTGATAAAATGCTATCCATAATATGCCTCTAAATGATAACTCAACCCGAATGGGAAAAAGGAATGCATCAGTATAGAAAGCCTGTCCAAAGGACCCAATCTAACCGCCAGTGGACACTGGCACTGCCTGCTCTGCCGCGACGGGTATGCCAGCCTACGCATAACACCGAAGCAAAAGGAGTCCCCAGGACTCAAAGTCTGTCTGCCGCGCACTCCGGAGTCGCACTCGTGGGGAGCGACCCACACGAGGAAAGTAAGTAACCACAAATAACCTGATATAGCAGGACTGGATCGAGACTCAAAGAAGTGGGAAAAACCCTCCACTAAAGAAAGCCCGATCCCCAAACACCCAATCTGATGCAATAGAAACAACCCGGTCAACCACCCAAGATCCGTGGTCGCCGCAACCCCCTGACAAAAACCCAACCTGTCCCAAATCCCCAATACCTGACTACACTGTCCAACATACGCTCGAACCTGAGCGATTAAGCCGCTAGTGTCTATAATAGGAGAAGGAAAGAGTAAATGCATGGTTTCTCCTAAGTCAAGTCCCAAAATAGTGTAGCAGTAAAAGATGACAATAATTATGTGACCCGTTTAATCATGCAGTGTTCCAATAATTTGTCCAATTTACAAGTATAAACAGTTTGGAGTAACATAAGCTAGGGGAACCGTCTCATGTGACAAGCATCAGTTTTGCAGTCCTCTATTTCTATTTTGTCTCCAAGCATACAGTCCAGAATCAGTAAGCGATTAAATCAAGTGATTATTCTAACAATAATTTATCAGGGATCCAATAACCAATAATTAATTTCCTAGAGCATGCAAGTCTACCAATCAACACACTTAGCATCGTCAAGTCAAGGGTACTCTGATATTCCTAGTGGGCATAACAAAGGAGAGGAGCATAACAACCACCCACCTGTAGTGCAACTGTCCAGGTCCGTACAGCCAGAAAATACCAAAACTTCAAATCCTTGTTCCCACAATATTAGCACACCCGCAATACTCCTGGTACAAAGCACAGCTCACTAATTACACTTAGGCTCCCAATTATTACACTTACAATCACATACAACCTCGAATTCAAATCTGTTAAATTAACACCTGCAGAAAGTGTCCAGAAAATTCCAATAAAAATACCACGGTGATCCTCGCGTCGATAGCTTCGCAACGGTACCTTGCACGCCCAAATCTGAGTTCGGTAAGTCCAGATAAAAATTCGGGAAGAGGGGTACAACATACAAAATTCTGTGCTAAGGACTGTTCACAGAACACTGAGAAAACAGTGATTCTCACCTCGAAATAAATCCCACAAAAATCCAATAAAAATACGAGCGCGTTCCTTGCGATCCGTAGATGAAAAAGTTGTATAAGCTCGTTTCCGTCTGACGCTCGTGCGCAAAGATATGGCCAAAATACCCCGCTACTGTCAAGAAATTCCATACAGAAAAAGGGGTCACTTATTGCCTCGAAAACCGTGCCAAAACCTCGAAACGGAAAAGCGCGACCACAATGAAAGATGAAGTCCTACCTCTTAGGAGTCTATCGGCGCAAAAATCACAGCCAAGTGATCTCGGGGTAGCCCAGGGGAGCAAAAACACTATCGCTGCGCCGAGGAAGAACACAAGAAAGCAACGTCGCGCCGCACCGTAAAATGGGGAACCTCGGGATTCGTGCACACAGAAATTTTGAAACTCTGCAGGGTGGTAGAGGACTCAGAGTGGAAGGTTTTGTCTGAAGAGAGCTCGGGCAAAATGTGAAGGGATTGAGAGAAAAATGCACAAAGAAGAGGCTCGGATGGGGTTTATTAGGCTGAGGGAAAAAAAAACATTCCCTGCGCCCGGTGCACGTGCGCCCGCCAATGGCGGCGCGCCACGTGGCACTACCCCCCGTGCACCGCGCCGTGGACCGCGCACATCGCACGCCCGCATGTCGCGTACGGCACCTGCTCCACCCATTGCGTGGACCGGGTGCACAACACCGCCCAATGAAACCTTGCCACGTGTCACCCTTCGGTCCACCGTGCACCGAAGAAAATTCCGTGGACCGCGCCTCCTGGACCAACCACCCAGAAGCTGCCACGTGGCACCGCCCTGGCGCACGCCCGCCGCCGTGGACCGCGCGCCTGCCCGCGCCCCGGCGCGCCTGCCCGCGGCCTGCCCGCGCCGCCTGCCGCCGCCTGCCGCCTGCCCGCCGCCGCGCCGCCCGCGCCGCCCCGCCGCCGCCGCCGGCGATCGCCGGAAACACTGTTCCGGCGTGAACAGTACCCGCAAGCTCAAAAACGACAAGTAAATAGTCCATCTTGACCGTTTTCGCGCGCTGATTCCAAAAACGACGTCCGTTTCGCCAAAATCCGCCTCTAAAATTTGCCGGAGGCTCCCGCAAGCACCACAAACTGCCCAAAACTTCCGGGAGTCCGCTTTTGGACATCCGGACTCAGAATTGAGCAAACAAAAAGCCAATCTCAAGTGTTTTTCCGCGCTGAATCCAAATCCACCCTCCGTTTGGCCTAAATCCTTTTCTAAAACTTCGGCAAAAGTAGCCGAAGGCCAAAACAGCTAACCTAAGCTCACAGGGTCCATCTGTGGCATCCCTTTGATGCACTATGGGCCAGATACACCATCAACAGGTGTTTAGACAGTGGATTCACGGGAAAAAGCTGCAGAGGGATCAGGGGTCCTACACCCTCCCCCACTAAAAAAAAGTTTCGTCCCCGAAACAAGGATAAAAAAAAGCAGACGTACCTCAAACTGCAGCCTCGAACAAGAAGGGGTAGGCATCTCTCATCTCTGTCTCCAGCTCCCATGTAGCCTCTCGCTCCTCATGATTGCTCCACAGGATCTTCACATATGGAATGGCCCGATTGCGCAATTCCCTCACCTCACGAGCAAGAATCCGCAACGGGCGCTCCTCGTAGGCCAAGTCCTCGCCGATCTCCAACGAAGTGAAGTCAATCACGTGCGACGGGTCAAAAACATATCTCCTCAGAGCTGAGACGTGGAAGACATCATGAACTCCGGCCAGGTGTGGGGGTAAGGCAACTCTGTATGCTACAGGACCAACTCTGTCAAGTACCTCAAACGGTCCAATAAAGCGGGGACTGAGCTTTCCCCGAACTCCAAATCTCCGGACCCCTTTCGAGGGCGAGACCTTCAAGAAGACATGATCACCAATCTGAAACTCCAGGTCTCGCCGTCGAGTATCTGCGTAGCTCCTCTGACGACTCTGGGCTGTCTCAAGATGCCGGCGAATAATCCTGACTTTTTCCTCTGCCTCCATAAGTAACTCCGGTCCCAAAGTCCTCCTCTCACCCACGTCACTCCAAAACAAAGGAGACCGACACTTGCGTCCATACAACGCTTCAAACGGAGCCATCCGGATGCTCGCCTGATAGCTGTTGTTGTAAGCAAACTCAACCAAAGACAAGTGCCGGTACCACCCTCCTCCAAAGTCCATAACGCACGCTCTCAGCATATCCTCAAGGGTCTGTATGGTGCGTTCTGACTGTCCATCGGTCTGTGGGTGGAAAGCAGTGCTAAACCTGAGCTGAGTCCCCAATGCAGAATGCAAACTCCCCCAAAAGCGTGATACGAATCTCGGGTCTCGATCTGACACAATCGAAGCAGGTATGTCGTGAAGCCTCACTATCTCATCCAGGTATAACCGTGCCAAATGCTCCAGTGACCAAGTCATCTGAACTGGTAAGAAGTGCGCCGACTTGGTGAGTCTGTCAACAATAACCCAGATCGCATCTGCCCCGCTCTGCGCCCTCGGCAATCCTGTGACGAAATCCATAGTGACGTGGTCCCATTTCCACTCGGGAATTGGAAGACTCTGCAACTTGCCAGCAGGAACGCGATGCTCTGCCTTTACTTGCTGGCAAGTTAAACAGTGAGCTACGAATCTCCCAATATCCCGCTTCATCCCGGGCCACCAAAACTGTGCCTTGAGGTCCTTATACATCTTAGTACCTCCAGGGTGGACGGTATAAGGTGTATAGTGGGCCTCCCTCAAAATCTGATCTCTAATCTCCAGATCCATAGGCACACATACTCGGTCCCTGTACCGCAGTACTCCCGAGCTATCCACAGAAAAATCCCCTGTCTGCCCCGCCTGAAGCTGCGTCCTGATCCTCGCCAAGTGGGGGTCCTCACTCTGAGCGTCCCTGATCCTCTCCAACAGAGTGGGCTGCAAGACCATAGACATGAGTCTAGCAGAGACCCCAGGGGATACTACCTCCAACTGTAACCGCCTCATCTGCTCGACCAACGGCGCCTGCTGCGAGATCAATAAGCTCAGACTCGTCCTCCTGCTCAAAGCATCCGCCACAACATTGGCCTTGCCAGGATGATAAAGGATACTCAGATCATAATCTTTTAGCAGCTCCAACCACCGGCGTTGCCTCAAATTCAGCTCCTTCTGAGTGAACAGATACTTCAAGCTTTTGTGATCAGTATATATCTCGCAATGCTCACCATACAAGTAATGCCGCCACAGCTTCAGAGCAAACACCACCGCTGCCAACTCTAGATCATGAGTAGGGTAATTTTTCTCATAGTCCTTCAATTGCCGTGAAGCATAGGCAATTACCCTACCCTGCTGCATCAACACACACCCCAGACCACTATGTGAGGCATCACTGTAAATCACAAATCCTTCCCCCATAACCGGGAGGGCAAGGATTGGGGCGGTCATCAACCTCTGCTTCAGCTCCTCAAAGCAGCTCTGGCAAGTCTCGCTCCAAACAAACTTAACTCCTTTCCTGGTCAGACGAGTAAGGGGGGAAGAAAGCTTCGCAAAGCCTTCCACAAAACGCCGATAGTAGCCCGCCAAACCAAGAAAGCTCCGCACCTCGGTGATAGTCGTCGGCCTCGGCCAATCTCGAATAGCATCCACCTTGGCCGGATCCACCGCCACTCCAGCAGCTGAAACAACATGACACAGAAAGGCAACCTCCCGGAGCCAAAACTCGCACTTTTTGAACTTAGCATACAACTTCTTCTCTCGCAGAAGCTGTAGCACGGTCCTCAGGTGCTCCTCGTGCTCCAAATCACTCCGGGAGTAGATCAGAATATCATCTATGAACACCACCACAAAGCGGTCCAAAAACGGCTGAAATATCCGGTTCATCAAGTCCATGAATGCGGCAGGGGCATTCGTCAACCCGAAAGGCATCACTGTAAACTCATAATGCCCGTACCGCGATCTGAAAGCCGTCTTGGAGATGTCCTCGGCCCTCACTCTCAGCTGGTGGTAACCGGACTGCAGATCAATCTTCGAGAACACCGATGCTCCCTGTAACTGATCAAACAAATCATCAATCCGGGGGAGGGGATACTTGTTCCGGATGGTCACTTTGTTCAATTCCCTATAATCCACACACAACCGCAGTGACCCATCCTTCTTCTTCACAAACAACACAGGCGCTCCCCACGGAGAAACACTGGGTCGGATGAAGCCCCTATCCAAAAGATCCTGAAGCTGGGCCTTCAACTCCCTCAACTCGGCTGGCGCCATCCTATAGGGTGCCTTTGAGATTGGTGCAGTTCCAGGAACTACATCAATCACAAACTCAATCTCCCTCTCCGGCGGCATCGTCGTCAACTCAGGGGGAAATACATCTGGGAACTCGCGGACAATAGGGATATCCTCGAGTCCCAGTGCTGCCGTAGGCACCTCCACCACAGTGGCCAAAAAGGCAGTACATCCTCTGCTCAACATCCTCCTAGCCCTCGCCGAGGAAATGGTCGCTGCGAACAACGAGCTCTGGCAGCCTCTGAAGATGAACTCCTCCTGTCCTGGCTCGCGAAGCGTCACCGTCCTCTCTCTGCAATCGATAGTGGCGGAATACCGCGATAGCCAATCCATCCCTAGCACCACATCAAAATCCTGGAGCTGCTGCAAGACAAACAAGTCTGCAGGCAATATCCACGGCCCCAACTGTACCGGGCATGCCACACAACGCTCCTCGACATGCAAAACATGATCAGGAATCCGCACCTCTAATGCATGTGACAAGGACTCTATCTCTAAACCATGCAGGGATGCAAATGCTCGACTAACGAAAGAATGAGATGCTCCAGTGTCGAATAAAGAGCGAGTCCGAATACCAAAAAGGAGAGTAATACCTGCCACCACCTGGTCTGCCGCTGAAGAATCTGCCATCTGGGCGGCATACACCCGCCCGCTCGGTGCTGGAGGTCGAGAATCTGAAGGGTAAGAGGTGGACGGCCTGCTCGCTGGAGCATAAGACCGCTGAGCTGGTGGTCGCTGCTGCTGAGGGGAATATGGAACCGATGCCGATGAGGGTGCCGAGGAAGTAGAAAGGGGGCAGGTAGCTCGCACATGCCCTGGCTGTCCACAACGGAAGCATCGACCCCATCTCTGGTCACAAGTAATGGCGGCATGCTGACCTCCACAGAAAATACATCGGTCAGAAGATCGGGGCTGTCTCGGCTGCTGCGGCTGTCTCGAGGACTGCTGCTGAGATCTCTGCTGCCTCTGCTGCGATCTCTGCTGCTGGTGCTGCTGTGGTCTCGGGGGTCCACCAGGCCCTCTCCTATCAGATCGCCCACGGCCAAAAGACTGGGACTGCGGTGGCCATGGCGGTCTCCAGGTGCTGGCCTGTCCCCCGTCCTCTGGGGCTGGTCGCTTCCTGTCAGAACTCTGCACGACCGCGGCCCTCCGTCTGGCCACCTCCTGATCACCTCTCTCCACCCACTGTGCATGCTCTGCGGCTGCCTCCAGGGTCTGAAATCTCTGAGCATGCACAAGTGTGTAAATCTCTGGACGAAGGCCTCCCTCGAACAACTCAACCTGGTGCGGACCGTCACGAGCGACGAAGGGCACACAGTTCAGCAACTCCATGAACTCCTGGAAATAAGCATGAGCCGATCGATTGCCCTGCTGCAGATTCTTCAAGTCATCCTCCAACTTCTTCTTCACACTGGTAGAGAAATAGGTGTCCAACACCATCCGTCTGAACTCCTCCCAAGGCAACTGCCGAGTGATCCGGAACTCCAGTGGCTCAACTCGCTGCCACCAAAAATCTGCATCTCCATCCAAACAGTGCACCGCCATGTGCACTCGATACTTCGGGTCGATGAAGAAGTCCCGAAAAAGCTTCTCCATCGCAGAAAGCCATCTCCCAACATCCCGGGGCTGAGCATCCCGCCCCGAGAATCTAGGTGGTCCCCGCTGAACAAACGTAGAGAGTTTGTCAGCAAACTCCCGCTCCTCCTCTGCAGACAACGGCTGAATAACTCCAGGAGCCCCGCTACTCGAAGATGGCGCTGACGGCACAAAAGGTGCAACAAGAGGCACAGGGGCCTCAGGAACAGCTGGGGGTGGTGCCTCCCTCCGAGCAAGCAGCTGCTCAATCCTCTGCTCCTGGCGGCGCTGACCCTCCGCCAACTGGGCCACCAAGGCCCTCAACTCTGTAAGCTCAGGGGGTGTAGGCTGCTCTGGCTCAACAGGGGGTGAAGGGACACCCCGAGTGGGAATCCGACGTCGAGGAGGCATCCTGCCACAAGAAACCAAACATCAGCAACAAAACCCCACACGACCCAATCTGGCGAAAGTCAAAAGACATCCCCCTATTTCTGCAACCTTATGTTGTCTGCAGCCAACATAATGGTTCAACAGAAATAGACTATGTCGATCCCTCTTCACTCACAAGAAGAGTTAACTATAAAAATCACCGACTTTCGCAACAAGTCGCGCCACTCACGCCCTATCATCCTAGGGTCTGTCCAAAAGCCTAGGGTTTCCTAAGTCCCAACTGACCTATCCCTAAGCTCTGATACCAACTTAATCTGTCACGCCCCGGGTGTAAACCAGAACCCGGGCCCGTCTACAGATCCGCCGTGCATGCAGTATTTACCACATACACGAAGCGTCGGTAACCTGCTCAGATAAGAAATAATAATAAAAGAGCATAATAATCAGAGCAAAACTAAAACTACTGTATCTCAGACAGATGCTGGAAGTAAAAGGTACAACAGTAAAATAAGATACAGATGTCTCTCCCAGCTCACTAATAAAATACAACCAGCTGGCAGAAGCCAGACCCCAAAAAGAAAGTAAATAAAAGCTGTCTGAGAAGTCCAGGTACCCAAAAATCTCCAGCTACAACCCTCGGGAGGCTCTCTATCTAGTCCGCGATGCGCTTACCTCGATCAGTTGCTGATGGCCCAGCAACTCCCGCAGAGGACTCTGCAAAACAAAGGAAGGGAAGAAAACAAGAAAGACAATGGGGGTAAGTACTACTATAAACAGTAGCCTCCCCTAGTGGGTAAAGCCTCAGCTCAGATATGCCCACCAGGTGATCAGAGGCAAAAGGGAAAAGAAGAGAAAGGGGATGCAGATAATGAAGCAACTGATAAAATGCTATCCCTAATATGCCTCTAAATGATAACTCAACCCGAATGGGAAAAAGGAATGCATCAGTATAGAAAGCCTGTCCAAAGGACCCAATCTAACCGCCAGTGGACACTGGCACTGCCTGCTCTGCCGCGACGGGTATGCCAGCCTACGCATAACACCGAAGCAAAAGGAGTCCCCAGGACTCAAAGTCTGTCTGCCGCGCACTCCGGAGTCGCACTCGTGGGGAGCGACCCACACGAGGAAAGTAAGTAACCACAAATAACCTGATATAGCAGGACTGGATCGAGACTCAAAGAAGTGGGAAAAACCCTCCACTAAAGAAAGCCCGATCCCCAAACACCCAATCTGATGCAATAGAAACAACCCGGTCAACCACCCAAGATCCGTGGTCGCCGCAACCCCCTGACAAAAACCCAACCTGTCCCAAATCCCCAATACCTGACTACACTGTCCAACATACGCTCGAACCTGAGCGATTAAGCCGCTAGTGTCTATAATAGGAGAAGGAAAGAGTAAATGCATGGTTTCTCCTAAGTCAAGTCCCAAAATAGTGTAGCAGTAAAAGATGACAATAATTATGTGACCCGTTTAATCATGCAGTGTTCCAATAATTTGTCCAATTTACAAGTATAAACAGTTTGGAGTAACATAAGCTAGGGGAACCGTCTCATGTGACAAGCATCAGTTTTGCAGTCCTCTATTTCTATTTTGTCTCCAAGCATACAGTCCAGAATCAGTAAGCGATTAAATCAAGTGATTATTCTAACAATAATTTATCAGGGATCCAATAACCAATAATTAATTTCCTAGAGCATGCAAGTCTACCAATCAACACACTTAGCATCGTCAAGTCAAGGGTACTCTGATATTCCTAGTGGGCATAACAAAGGAGAGGAGCACAACAACCACCCACCTGTAGTGCAACTGTCCAGGTCCGTACAGCCAGAAAATACCAAAACTTCAAATCCTTGTTCCCACAATATTAGCACACCCGCAATACTCCTGGTACAAAGCACAGCTCACTAATTACACTTAGGCTCCCAATTATTACACTTACAATCACATACAACCTCGAATTCAAATCTGTTAAATTAACACCTGCAGAAAGTGTCCAGAAAATTCCAATAAAAATACCACGGTGATCCTCGCGTCGATAGCTTCGCAACGGTACCTTGCACGCCCAAATCTGAGTTCGGTAAGTCCAGATAAAAATTCGGGAAGAGGGGTACAACATACAAAATTCTGTGCTAAGGACTGTTCACAGAACACTGAGAAAACAGTGATTCTCACCTCGAAATAAATCCCACAAAAATCCAATAAAAATACGAGCGCGTTCCTTGCGATCCGTAGATGAAAAAGTTGTATAAGCTCGTTTCCGTCTGACGCTCGTGCGCAAAGATATGGCCAAAATACGCCGCTACTGTCAAGAAATTCCATACAGAAAAAGGGGTCACTTATTGCCTCGAAAACCGTGCCAAAACCTCGAAACGGAAAAGCGCGACCATAATGAAAGATGAAGTCCTACCTCTTAGGAGTCTATCGGCGCAAAAATCACAGCCAAGTGATCTCGGGGTAGCCCAGGGGAGCAAAAACACTATCGCTGCGCCGAGGAAGAACACAAGAAAGCAACGTCGCGCCGCACCGTAAAATGGGGAACCTCGGGATTCGTGCACACAGAAATTTTGAAACTCTGCAGGGTGGTAGAGGACTCAGAGAGGAAGGTTTTGTCTGAAGAGAGCTCGGGCAAAATGTGAAGGGATTGAGAGAAAAATGCACAAAGAAGAGGCTCGGATGGGGTTTATTAGGCTGAGGGAAAAAAAAACATTCCCTGCGCCCGGTGCACGTGCGCCCGCCAATGGCGGCGCGCCACGTGGCACTACCCCCCGTGCACCGCGCCGTGGACCGCGCACATCGCACGCCCGCATGTCGCGTACGGCACCTGCTCCACCCATTGCGTGGACCGGGTGCACAACACCGCCCAATGAAACCTTGCCACGTGTCACCCTTCGGTCCACCGTGCACCGAAGAAAATTCCGTGGACCGCGCCTCCTGGACCAACCACCCAGAAGCTGCCACGTGGCACCGCCCTGGCGCACGCCCGCCGCCGTGGACCGCGCGCCTGCCCGCGCCCCGGCGCGCCTGCCCGCGGCCTGCCCGCGCCGCCTGCCGCCGCCTGCCGCCTGCCCGAGGCCGCGCCGCCGCCCGCCGGCGCTGCCCGCCGCCGCCGGCCGCCGCCGGCGATCGCCGGAAACACTGTTCCGGCGTGAACAGTACCCGCAAGCTCAAAAACGACAAGTAAATAGTCCATCTTGACCGTTTTCGCGCGCTGATTCCAAAAACGACGTCCGTTTCGCCAAAATCCGCCTCTAAAATTTGCCGGAGGCTCCCGCAAGCACCACAAACTGCCCAAAACTTCCGGGAGTCCGCTTTTGGACATCCGGACTCAGAATTGAGCAAACAAAAAGCCAATCTCAAGTGTTTTTCCGCGCTGAATCCAAATCCACCCTCCGTTTGGCCTAAATCCTTTTCTAAAACTTCGGCAAAAGTAGCCGAAGGCCAAAACAGCTAACCTAAGCTCACAGGGTCCATCTGTGGCATCCCTTTGATGCACTATGGGCCAGATACACCATCAACAGGTGTTTAGACAGTGGATTCACGGGAAAAAGCTGCAGAGGGATCAGGGGTCCTACAAATTGATTGCCACACCCTTTCGTCGATGGAAATTAAGAAGGCTTTCATCCGCACTTTCCAGTACGCATAATTTGTTCCATCAAAGAAAGGGGGTCGATTGATGTTTCCACCTTCAACCATTGTTTACAACCCTATTCCCGCTCTGATACCACTTGTTGGGTTTAGGTTAATAAGGATCTAAATAGGGGAAAAAAACACCTAGAGGGGGGTGAATAGGTGTAAACAATAAACACTCAAAAAATCATTGCGCAAATAAACCCAATGCGGAAAAATAAAAGAACACGCAAGATTTTTACGTGGAAAAACTCCAAACCGGAGTAAAAAACCACGGGACCGATAACACGGCGAAATCCACTAGAATTAACACACGTACAAGGTGATATAGCGTACTCACTGACGACTCAACCTCTTACCATACGCTCCTAGTAGATCTTCCCGCTCGCTCCACGACGCTTCTCGAATCCACGATCCGCGCCCAACGCTGAATCCACAGCGTCCAACGTCGAGTCCACGACGTCCAACCGAATCCACGGTCTTCACCCAATGGCACGCTTCGAATCCACGAACGTACCTCGCTCCGAATCCACGAGAGCGGTTGCACCTTGAATCCACAAGGCCACGCGAGTCCACGCGCCGATTTAGGGTAAAACGTTGTTTGTTTTGGGTGGTGATGATCCGCCGAATACTTAGATTAAAGATAGATCGTAAATACCATCTAAGTATTCATTGATTTGATTCTACTCAAAATGTGAGCATGGAAAACCTAGAATCAAATCAATCAATATAGATGAAGAAACATAGAATAAATCTATTGATTTCCTTTCTTCTCTATATTTGTGGAATTTTCTTTTCGGCTATTTTTTCTGTAATAGCGGATGCCCTAGAAAATGAATACAGGGCCTATTTATAGGTTAGAAACCATTGGAAGAAGATAAGGATCAAAAACTGCCTTTTCTGGAAATTTTACCGACGGCGATCCGGATTGGAATTGGCGATCCGGATCGTAGATGCATGAAAGACGATTTCCAGAAAAATGGTAGTTCGGGATCCGGATCGTCGTCCCCGATCCGGATCGTTCATACAGTTTTACCAGAACATCATGTTCGAGATCCGGATTGCAAGTCCTGATCCGGATCGTGCAAGTAAAATGGTAAAACCAATGTTCGGGATCCGGATCACGGAATGCTGCGATCCGGATTGAACCAGTGTATGAACAAACACCCTTCGGGATCCGGATTGCAAGCCACGATCCGGATCCTGAACATGTCCCATGTCCAGTTTTTGATGTTTTTGCAATAAAGTATTCTTCCAGGTGTTTCTACACTACAAGAAGTATTCGGATCATCAAAATTCTTTAGTTAAACGTACCTGATCCTTTTGAATTCTTCTTTCTTGAGATTGAGGTATACGATCCAAAGTTTCTTCATCTTCAATCTTCAAGACTTAATATATTCACGAAATACGCCAACTCAAATTCCGTAACAATCTCCCCCTTTGGCGGTTTCGTGACAAAACACAAATCCACAAAAGAAAATTCAAAAAGATATTTTTGTTGCTATCACCATACAACAAAAATTTACAATGGAGATCCAAAAATTTAAAAACATGAGATAAACTCCTAAGACAGACTCTAGACTTAGACATCTGTATCCTCTGCACAAATAAAGCATTCTTGACAAAAGAAATCGTTAGATACCTCAAGAATTGAAACATACAAAACCAAATACAGAGATAGAGTTTATGCTCATTATGACATTTGAAGAAATCAGATATGTAAGAGAATCGAAGGTAGAAAACCAACATATCTTCTAAGCATTCAAAAACCAAATGTCACATACTGTTAGTCCAACATCAACTTGTTAGTTATATTACATGCCCAAATAGTTAGTCAAATAGTTAGTAGAAGCATGTCACAAATCACAAGATAAAAACCAAATTAACAAAGTTGAGTTGAAGTCATACTTACCTTGATATTCACACAGTTTGATATTCACAACCATTCATTGTTCATTGTTCAAAGTTGTCGCTAACTCTCTCTCCCCCTTTTTGTCACAAAACAAAGCCAAAACGTAGCAAAAGCTACAATATGTAAGGAGAGTTAAAAAGTTCTAAAAATATGCACAACTTGAGAACTAAACTAAAAGTATTAATAAGACTAAAAACTAAAAATCCTGCACAAAGAGAAAAGAAAAGAGAATTAGTCAAAAATGATCAGTCGTCAGAATCTGTGTCGTCAGAACTTGTGCAACCCATCTTGTAGAACATCTTTGTCATTCGCTTGTCCATTGAATTTATCTTCTTCGTGATGGTAATATGAGCTGCTGTGGTGATCTCAAGCTCATTTGCAAGTCGTTGTTGTTCCTTCAAGATCTATTCTTGCTTGTCAGATAGTTGTTGTTGCAACTTGAAGATCGAAGTCAATGATGCTTCATCATCTGTGCCGTGTTCTTGTCGAGACGTTGAGGCCGAGGTGCCATCACAAGGTTTCTTGCCAATAACATGAGGTAATTTGTGAAGTGACTTCACAATTGTTGATTCATCTATCATCCCGCAACTGTGCTGATATGATGTAGAGCTTACATCAATATCAAACTTTTGTAAGATCCTCATGATGATTAGAGGAAACGGAAGTCGCTCAGGGGGATGAGGATGCACAATGTACCTTGACATCCTATTCCAAATTATATAAGGAATATTCATGTTTAATCCAATAGCCTCAGAGGGATGTCCTATGAGATATAGGAATAGCAGTCGCTCCCATCTCACAACCTTGGTCTGCATGTTGGGTAGGATGTTATAGCACGTAATGAAGTTTAAAAATTGGTACTCCAGTCGTAGATATTTTGATCTGACACTTTTGCCATCAACAGATTGAGTTCCCTCCAAACAGATCCTGTCTACCACAGTTTGCCACAAAGCACTTGTCAGACTTTTTCCTTTCAAAAAGTTAACCCCCGATGTGCTAGATTCCATTCCAAGCACTTCACCAATTAGCTGCGGTGTGATTTTAATCTTCATTCCTAGAACGTTTGTATAGAAATGCATAGACCCATTTTCATTCTCTTGAAGATGTCTCGCATTCGTGTAGAAAGTTCTTACACGATACAGACAATATCCTAGAAGTTCTGGGAATCGGCAGACTTGAATCAGAGAAGCTTGTTCAATTAAGGTTCCAAATTCTGGTGAATGATTGCGAAGGGCTTCAATGTTGACATGACGTTCTCCGATGCATTCACGTCGTTCAAAAGCTCTAAGACGGTCAGTATTGACGACTATCTCTTCAACACGTGGTGGAGAGTCAGGAGCTATTGGCGTGTCAACATTAGTATCTCGTCTTATTCCAAGACGTCGAGCAAGACGTTTTCGCTTTATGGAGATAGTTGGAGCAGACATAGGAGCTTTCCTAGAGTCCATGGGTGCCTTTCCTTTTTGTTTTAAGTCAGTAGGCAAAACCTCATCATCATCATCAGATAACATATCCCAGTGAATTTCATCCTCGTTCTCTTCAAGTTCAGTGTCACTTATGATGTCAACTTCTCCCTTTCTTTGGAGTTTCTTCGCTCTCTTCAGTTTGTTGGTTGCTCGCGTATGCACCATCGTAACCAGTAGCATGATTAACCAAGAGAGTGCCATTGAGCAAAGTGCTTTGAGTTCAGAAATTGTCCTGTGAAAGACCAACTCAAGAACATATGAAAAATTGTCAATTTTGAGAAATTTGAAAAATTGTACCTAGACAATCATAATCATATAGAGAAGCCAAGAATCAAATTAGTTTTGCAAAGAGAATTTTAAAAGTGGATCAATTTCAAGATTTTCGAAAAATCCTCTTTTATGCCCTAAAACCGAATTTTTAGAAATCGAAGCCTAAAAACTCGTTAATCAAGAGAAAACCTTGCATAAAAACAAAACTAATCTACCCAGAGTTCCTATTCCAAAAGAAATTTGATCAAAAACCACTCAAAAACGAAAAAGATTCATGTTTTCTACTCACATTTTGAGCAAAAAAGAAAAAAACTGTGAAAAACCGAGATTTGATCAACAAAACTTACTTGAATCCGAAGAACTTTGAGTTTGGAAGCTCCAAGAAGCAAGAAATCTAGAGAGAGAAGCTCTAGGAACTTGATAGCAAAAGATTAGGGTAAAGGAATTCGAAATCTCCTTGTTCTTATAAAAACCCTAGCCGTGATCCGGATCGGATCGAGAAGGTGATCCGGATCGGCTACCCGCAGGGAAAATCCTGCGTTCGGGATCCGGATCACTTACCCCGATCCGGATCGGCTGCAACTTTTTCTTCAGAAAAATTCAGAAAAATTCTATAAAATCCAGAAAAAGTATGTAAGCACTTTATCATATCAACTTTAAACAAATGACATCGTTTCATACAACAAGAAATAGATTATGAAAAATCTATCAAAAATATCCAAAAATGAAACGAAAATTTACGAAAGTTAAAACACTTAAAGTTGAACAACTTCAATTACATCTATCCTGATCTTATGCGTAATGCCTTTATCAAATCATCAATTTTGGCAAAGAAAATGAAATACCAAGATCAATAGATGTTTGAAATCCCAGATAAGTTAGATAATATATCTAGACAATCTGTTGAAGGAGTGGCTCTTTGAGCATCTTATATCAAAAATCCCACCTTATACCAACCATGAAATACGACTGAGTCAAGTATTTCAATATGAGTTTCATCAACATTTTTAAAATAAAAATTTGCTTTGCATTCATGGAGTATCTTTTTCTTTCATTTTCTCCATGTGGTGGTAGTTTTCACACTCCTCATGGGATGTAACTCTTTCCACATCTTATGAGCATTTTACTTTTCATTGACTCTCCCTCAATTGGCTATCAATTATTTAACATATAAGGTATTCAACCAAACCATTGATCTCAAATTCATACTCGACTAAGCAATCAAATATGATAATGACTATACCAAGAGATCATTGAGAGAGAAATTGACTTTGATCACTTAAAAGATGGTTTAATTAACGTAAATGATCATTGCAACATTGAAATATTATGACATCAAAGACATAATAAATTTCTAAATGCATAAAAGGATGCAATTAAAGTCAATTATGATTTATGCTCAATTAATATCCTATGTACAAAACATAGATAAAGAACAAAACAAAAACAAAAACAAAAACAAAACCTAACCTAAGCAAAGGTTTCAAAAGAGTTTATTTCAAGGAAAGCATGCCAATTGCTTTACGCAAGTGAATAAAACGTTTTTGATCCAAAGGTTTTGTTAAGATATCGGCTAATTGATCCTCAGTTGAAATGTATGACAGTTGAAGAATGTTTGATTCAACTAGCTCTCTAAGAAAATGATATCTAAGTTCAATATGTTTTGTTCTAGAGTGCAACACAGGGTTTTTTGAAATGTTAATAGCACTAGTGTTGTCACATAAAATGGTTACCGAAGATGTTGAAATTCGGAAATCGCTCAACACGCTCTTCATCCAAATCAATTGGGTTGAACAACTTCCTGCAGAAATGTACTCCGCTTCGGCAGTCGAGAGTGCTATGCAGTTCTGCTTTTTACTGTGCCATGCAACAAGGCAGTGGCCAAGATAGAAGCATGCACCACTCGTGCTTTTCCGGTCATCCACCGATCCAGCCCAATCGGCATCTGAGTATCCAACAATATCCAAAGTCGTTCCCATAGGATACCAAATTCCGAAATTGATTGTACCTTTGATATACCGGATGATCCGTTTCACCGCTTTCAGGTGAACCTCCTTCGGTGCTGATTGATATCTCGCACAAATCCCAACACTGAAGGATATATCCGGGCGACTAGCCGTGAGATATAGTAGACTCCCAATCATACTGCGGTACAGTTTCTCGTCTACATTCTCACTTTGTGATTCACTTCCAAGTCCCTTATGGCTAGTTCCCATTGGAGTCGGAAAATCCTTAGAATTTTCAAGATCAAACTTTTTGACCAACTCCAGTGCATACTTGGATTGACACAAGTGAATTCCTTCATCGTTTTGTTTAACTTGTAATCCAAGAAAATAATTCAACTCGCCCATCATGGACATCTCGAATTCGCTTTCCATGGTCTCCGCGAATTTGGAAGCATCATTATCTCTCGTTGCTCTTGCTTTGTTCCTGATGATAGTACCTTCTTCGTTTTTCTTGTTCTTGAAGATCCATTTGGTGCCTATCACATTGTGTTGCTTCGGAGGCTTCGTCAGTTCCCAGACTTTGTTTCGCTCAAATTGATGGAGCTCTTCCTGCATTGCTTTAATCCAGTAGTCATCCTGAAGAGCTTCATCGATGTTCCTTGGTTCGATTTGAGATGTGTAGCATGCAAATCTACAAACCAATTGCCTCCGAGTTCTAACTCCTTCTTGTGGGTCTCCAATTATATTCGATTCAGGGTGATCCTTGGAGATGCGTAATGTTTGAGGTAACGGAGTAGTCGGAGGTACCTGGGATGATTCCTGCACATCAGATAACTTGAAGAACCGTTAGATGCATCAACATTATTATCGAAAGAATTGTTAGAAGAAGATGCATTAGCAGGTGTATCATCATCAAGAGAGATATCGAGGGTAGATTTTTCAGATTCAAAGTGAAAAGCTTCATCTACCTTAACATTTATCGATTCTACGATCGTCTTAGATTCTAAGTTAAAAACTCGATATGCTCTGCTATTTGTAGAATAACCTAAGAAAATCCCTTCGTCACTTCGAGAGTCAAATTTTCCAAGATTTTCACGATCACGTAAAATAAAACACCGACTCCCGAAGATACGAAAATATTTGATGTTAGGTTTTCTACAAAACCAAAGTTCATATGGTGTATTCAATGTCCCCGGGCGCAAATACACGCGATTAATAACATAAACAGCAGTGTTCACCGCTTCAGCCCAAAAATAAAAAGGTAAGTTCCGGCTATGAAGCATAACACGTGCCATTTCCTGTACGACCCTGTTTTTGCGCTCGACTACACCATTTTGTTGAGGTGTATAAGGTGCAGAGAATTCATGTTTAATGCCGTTAGAAGTGCAAAAATCAATGAATTTGGAATTTATGAATTCCCCACCTCTATCACTTCTAACTCGAGTAATCCTTTCATTCTTTTCAGTCATAATACGATTGCAGATTTCGAGAAAAGAATCAAAGGTATCAGCTTTTTCTTTTAAAAAGGCTACCCAAGTATATCTAGAAAATCATCAACCAATAAGAAAATATACCATTTACCTCCCAGAGATGGTTGACGAGTTGGCCCCATTAAGTCCATATGCAAAAGTTCCAAAGGCCGTTTTGTACCTATGTGGTTCAAATTCTTGTGTGCAGTCCTAGACTGTTTTCCCTTTTGGCAACCGCCACACACAAGGTTTTGTTCAAAAGAAAGTTTCGGAACCCCCTTGACCACATCTTTGTTTGAAATTCTAACAAGTTCCTTAAAGTTTATGTGACCTAGCCTTTCATGCCAAAGTGTTTCATTTTTCAAAGATGCTAGGTTACATTTTTCAGAAATCTTATTAGGAACTACATAACAATTGTTTTCTGATCTAACCCCCTTTAAAAAGAAAGCATGGTTCATGTCAGTTACAGTGCATTTATCAGATGAAAAATTAACTGAATAACCACTATCACAAAGTTGACTTATGCTTATGAGGTTAGTCTTAAGGCCATGAACAAATAACACATTATCTAGAACCGGGCCATCTGGAATAGCTACCGTTCCCTTTCCAACAATTTTGGAAGACCGACCATCTCCGAAAACAACAAGTCCTCCGGAGTTTTTCTCAAATGTTTGAAAACAGTTTTTGTCACCGGTCATATGACGGGAACACCCGCTATCCAGATACCAAGACGAACTATCATATGCATGCAAGGAAACATTGGTAACAAGACAAGGGAAAATTTCACCTTTGCGCACCCAAATCTTTTTGGAGTGCGTCGGTAATGATCGTGAAGTTGATCTCCTAGGTGAGAGCGTCTTGCATGAAGAATTGCTGCTCCTTGATGTTGTCGTCTTGCGCGGTGAACCACCAAGGCTCTTTTCCTTCAATTGATTTGCAGTTGATTTCTGAGGAGTCGCCTTTGTGGTAGTCATTGCAAGAGGTGTTTGAGATGTGCGTTTGGCTCCCGTCTTGCAATTTCTCCGTATGTGCCCTGAAATGCCACAACGAAAACATACCTTGGTTCTTGTCGATTCCGAAGAGGATGTAGTAGGCTTGTTGTCGTTGATTGTCGTGAATTCCGGTGTCGGAGGAGGAGATACCGACTGAGGCACAAATACTGTCCCACTCGAACTTGGAATGTCTCCAGTTTGAGTGTATCCGAGGCCGAACTTATTCCTTTGACCGAGACCAAGGAGTCTGTCCAACTTACTCCTTCCAGAAGAAAATCTCTTTAAGTCATCCTTCAGTTGGCGTATGGTCTCCGTCATTTCCAATTTTTCCTGTCGAGCCTCGCCGTTGAGCTTCAAGAAGTAATTCGCTTTGTTCACCATATCCATATAATTCTTCTCGAGTTGCTCATTGGACTCTTGAAGGGAAACATTAGTTTTAATCAGATTATCCCTTTCCACTTCAAGATCGGTTGAGAGAGAGGTTACCCTTTTTACTTCATCTTCAAGATCCTGCAATCTCCCTTTCAACCCCTTGTTTTGCTTAGCCAGTTTCTTTGAATCCCTCAAAAGCTTATGGTAGGCTAAAGCAAAATCTTCACCTTCCGAATCATCTGATTCATCGTCCGTTGCAATCTTTTCAACAGTGGAGGAGTTGGACAATGAATCGGATGTACTTGCCATTAAGCACATGAAGGGTGAAGATGTAGTGGACGCGTGGAAAGCTGTCGCGTTGTCTTCTTCATCACTTGAGGATGACTCATTTGACGTGGAGTTGTCATCCCAAGTGACGACTTGCATCGCCTTCTTCTTTGCCGGATTCTTGTTGGGACACTCCGTTGAAATGTGGCCGTAGCCTCGACATTTGAAGCACTGAACTTGTCCCTCAGAACTTTTCTTATCCTTTGAGAAGTTCTCTTGATTTCTTGACTTGTGGCTTGAAGGACCCTTGCCTTTCTTCGACTTTCCGAAGGATTGAGTTTTGCTTGAATTTCCCCTTCGGAAGTTGCGGCGAAACTTCCTTGTCAAGAGAGCGAGCTGCTTCTCAAAGTCCTCCATAGAAAGGTTCTCGTCGTCGTCCGAGGAGGATGAATCCGCGTCTTCTTCTTTAGTTGATTTCAATGCGTAACCTGAAGACTTAGAAGAGGATGCCTTTCCCGAAGAATAGTTAGTAGGAAAAGTCATTTCATAAGTTTGTAAAGCACCTACTAATTCTTCTACATGCATTTCGTCCGGGTGTTTAATTGTTTCAATGGCTGCGACCTTCGGGCGAAATCGTTCAGGAAGAGTTCTTAGAATTTTTCTTACAACTTTAAATTCTGGAATCTTCTCTCCCAAGTTAGCACATGAGTTTACGATATCTTGCAATCGTGTGTAATAGTCAGTGAAAGATTCATTCTCTGCCATAGAGATAGAGTCAAACTTGCTCGTGAGCATTTGCAGTTTCTGAATCTTCACTAGGTTAGTTCCCTCATGCGTAACTTGAAGAATATCCCAGATTTCTTTCGCAGTCTCACATGCCGAGACGCGAGAGAACTCAGTTTGTGACAAAGCATTAAATAAAGCATTAATTCCCTTGCCGTTGTAAGAAGATGATTCTACTTCTTCCTTGGTCCATTTCGACCTAGGTTTTAAGGTGTGAACATCATCTATAAATTCAGTTGGATTAGACCATCCTAATTCAATTGATTGCCACACCCTTTCGTCGATGGAAATTAAGAAGGCTTTCATCCGCACTTTCCAGTACGCATAATTTGTTCCATCAAAGAAAGGGGGTCGATTGATGTTTCCACCTTCAACCATTGTTTACAACCCTATTCCCGCTCTGATACCACTTGTTGGGTTTAGGTTAATAAGGATCTAAATAGGAGAAAAAAATACCTAGAGGGGGGTGAATAGGTGTAAACAATAAACACTCAAAAAATCATTGCGCAAATAAACCCAATGCGGAAAAATAAAAGAACACGCAAGATTTTTACGTGGAAAAACTCCAAACCGGAGTAAAAAACCACGGGACCGATAACACGGCGAAATCCACTAGAATTAACACACGTACAAGGTGATATAGCGTACTCACTGACGACTCAACCTCTTACCATACGCTCCTAGTAGATCTTCCCGCTCGCTCCACGACGCTTCTCGAATCCACGATCCGCGCCCAACGCTGAATCCACAGCGTCCAACGTCGAGTCCACGACGTCCAACCGAATCCACGGTCTTCACCCAATGGCACGCTTCGAATGTCACGCCCCGGGTGTAAACCAGAACCCGGGCCCGTCTACAGATCCGCCGTGCACACGGTATTTCCCGCGTACACGAAGCGCCAAACCTGCTCAGATATATATAAGAGATATAATAAAAGAGCAATAAAAACAGAGCTGAACTAAAACTAATACATCTCAGACTGAAGCTGGAAATAAAATACAATACATCTGTATAAATGATACATCTGTCTCTCCCAGCTCACCAAAATAAATACAACCTGCTGGCAAAAGCCAGTCCCAAAGTAAAAGTACAACCGTCTGAGGAAACACGGGTACACCAACAGTCCAGCTAACACGCTCAACCTGCCTCGAAGTCTATCTACTCAGCCGTCCTCTCTCCTCGACCCGTCGCTGAAAACTCAGCAGCACCCGCAGAAGACACTGCAAAAGAAACAAAGGGGAAGAGAAAAGAGAAAGCAGTGGGGGTGAGAACTACTGTAAACAGCAGCCTCCCCCTAGTGGGTAGACCTCAACTCAAATGTGCCCACTAGGACTACAAGAGGCGAAAAGATGAACAAAGGTGGTAAGCTGTAAATAAAACTGCCGATGATGAATAGAGCTACCACTACATGCCTCTAAAATGCCAGCTAGGAATATAGCTAAATATATGCATCAGAATGTAAATGCCTGCCTGCCTAGACCCAATCGATACACCAGTAAACACTGGTACTGCCTGCTGTGCCTGCCAAATCGGGTATGCCAGCCTACGCATAACACCGATAGGAAAAGGGAGTCTCGAAGACTCGAAGCCTGTAAAACGCACACTCCGGAGTGGCACTCGAGGGGAGCGACCCACACGAGTATAATGCCTGGGTAACAAGTACCAAAATAATGCCTGGGTAACAAGTACCAAATCAGCAGGACTGGATCATGACTCTGATCAAAGTGGGATAACCCATCCACTAAAAGGAGACCCGATCTCAACCCGATGCAAGATAAACAAATAGTGGGAAACCCCATCCACTAGAGACCCGATACCCAATCTGATGCAATAACCACTGTCCGGTCAACCGCCCAAAGTCCGCGGTTGCCGCAATACCCTGCCATCAAGCCTGCCTGTCCCGAAATCCAAGATCCACAGTCGGGTAGAATAATCGATATCCGGTCAACCGCCTACTGTCCGCGGTTGCCGCAATACCCTGCCCTCACAGCCTGCCTGTCCCAAAACCCACAACTGTCTGACTACACTATCCCAGCCCCTGCTCGAACCCGAGCGTACTATCCCCCAAATGTAGACAAAAGAAGAGAAAAGCATGGTTTCTCCTAAGTCAATGCCATCATGATAGTGTAGCAGAAAAAGGTGGCCTAACTAAATGTCCAATCAAGCATGCAAAGTCCATTGTTCAGAAGCAGAGTTTAAGTATCACGATCTTTTACAAGATAGAGGTATGCCACAGAAATAAACCCCCATTTACCAAGTTATCCCATATCCATTTATCATATAAGCATAAGAGGTCCCCAAAGTGCACAAGCAATAAAGTCCATTTTACCAAAACTCTTCCTGTGGGGTTTAGGTGACTTATCTTTTACCAGGATTAACCTTGATTAATATTTAGCCCTTTTTAAAGATGCGAAACGCTAACCATAAGTCCAATTTCCATTAGCATGCCATGGTCACTTTTTACCGGTTCATTTAGCAATACAACATATTAGCACTCAAATAGGCCTAGTGGGGACATCACAAGTAGGAGGTTAAACAACGGTACCCACCTCGAGCGCTAAATCCAAGTCCTGACAGCGAAGTCCGCGCCCGATCCTCAACCGTCCTCGCAAAACTGTGCCAAAAATCCCAAAGGATACACACACACAATTATTATCCAAGTTAATCCCAAAATCTGTCCCCAAAACCAGATTTACTGTTCAGCCATTTTTACCTGCGAAATGTGCCCACAAAATTCCCAGAAAAATACCACTGCGATCTACGCGACGAACCGGTCGAAACGAGTACCTGCACGTTTTCCCACGATTTTTCTATGCTGAGAACCAAAATCGACAAGAGGACCACCTCGAACAATAATTTCACCCAAAAACTGTGCTACAAAGTTCAGTAAAAAGGGGTTCTCACCTTCAGGAAAATTCCACGAAATTCCACAAAAATTCAGAGAGATTCCTTGTGAGGTGTAGATGCAAATCCCCTTTTGAATCGCCTCAATCCGATGTCCGGTTGCGGAGATATCACCAAAACAATCCAGCGCTGTCCAAAACTCCACCCCAGAAAATGGGGTTACAAGATGATCCGAAAAACCCATGAAAACCTCGGAATGGGGAAAAACCAGTAGAAATAAGAAATGTAGCCCTACCTGTCACGAAGAAGATGGCGCAAGAATCGCTGAAAAATACTGCTTGGTTAGCTCGGGGGAGCTAAAACACTGTCGCTGCGCCGAAGAAGAATCCAGGAATGCAACGTCGCGCCGCGCCGAAAAATCCAAATCTCGAGATCCGTGCCTCACAAATTCCTCAAACTTCACAGGATGCTTCCTCTCTTCTTGATGAAGATTTCATCTTCTCACCTCTAATGGAGATGGAGCCTCTATGATGGAGAAAAACCCCTTTGATTGAGCCTCGGATGGATTAATAGGAAAAAAACCAAAAAAAACATTTCACTTAATTCCCTCTGTGTCCCATAGAACACGAAACACCAATATGGACCAATAGGATTGCGACAAGTGGCCCTCCCAACAGTGCTGCCGCGCGCAGTCTGCCGCCCAGTGCACAGTTGACCGTCCAATGGGAGTGCGCCACGTGTCAACTCCGATGTTCGGTGCACCCGGTGCACGAAATACCGTAGACCGCACCAACCAAAACGTGCCACGTGTCCAGCCCTGGTGCACCGTGAACCACAGCCAACCCGAGTACTCCGTGGACCATCGCCTGTGAGCCAACCAACAAAAGAATGCCACGTGTCCTCCGCCTGGTGCACGCCCGCGCGGTGGACCGGCCGCCTGCCCGCGCCCCCGCCGCTGCTGCCCGCGCCCTCAGCGCCTGCCCGCGGCCGCGCGCCGCCTGCCCGAGCGCCTCCGCCGCCTTCCGCCGCCGCCCGCCGCCGCCCGCCGCCGCCGGCGATCGCCGGAGTTACTGTTCCGGCGGTGAACAGTAACCCGGGCTCCGAAAAATGCCGCAAATACTCCGTCTGAAGCGTTTTCGCGCGCTGAATCCGATTTTGACGTCCGTTTCGCCAAATTCTCACTCTAAAAATTGCCGAGGGCTCCCGGAAAGGTATTCTTAGTCCGAAATTCGCGCCGAGTCCAATCTCAATATCCGTTTTGCGCGCAAACACCTCTAAACAACCGATGGGGTCCCCCGATCACCCACGTGATCCATTTGAAGCCCGGAGTCCAACACTTGTGTCCAAATTGGCGCCCGAACACCGCCGACATGCCCCGTAAGCCTCCAGAAGCTGCCGGTCACCCTGTAACAGCCCCAAATACCTCCCGCACACCGCGTAGGCCTCCAGTAGCCACCTCAAAGCACCGCAACAGCTCTGCGGAGATCCAGGTCATCACATCGAATCCACGAACGTACCTCGCTCCGAATCCACGAGAGCGGTTGCACCTTGAATCCACAAGGCCACGCGAGTCCACGCGCCGATTTAGGGTAAATCGTTGTTTGTTTTGGGTGGTGATGATCCGCCGAATACTTAGATTAAAGATAGATCGGAAATACCATCTAAGTATTCATTGATTTGATTCTACTCAAAATGTGAGCATGGAAAACCTAGAATCAAATCAATCAATATAGATGAAGAAACATAGAATAAATCTATTGATTTCCTTTCTTCTCTATATTTGTGGAATTTTCTTTTCGGCTATTTTTTCTGTAATAGCGGATGCCCTAGAAAATAAATACAGGGCCTATTTATAGGTTAGAAACCATTGGAAGAAGATAAGGATCAAAAACTGCCTTTTCTGGAGATTTTACCGACGGCGATCCGGATTGGAATTGGCGATCCGGATCGCAGAAGCAAGAAAGACGATTTCCAGAAAAATGGTAGTTCGGGATCCGGATCGTCGTCCCCGATCCGGATCGTTCATACAGTTTTACCAGAACATCATGTTCGAGATCCGGATTGCAAGTCCTGATCCGGATCGTGCAAGTAAAAGGTAAAACCAATGTTCGGGATCCGGATCACGGAATGCTGCGATCCGGATTGAACCAGTGTATGAACAAACACCCTTCGGGATCCGGATTGCAAGCCACGATCCGGATCCTGAACATGTCCCATGTCCAGTTTTTGATGTTTTTGCAATAAAAATTCTTCCAGGTGTTTCTACACTACAAGAAGTATTCGGATCATCAAAATTTTTAGTTAAACGTACCTGATCCTTTTGAATTCTTCTTTCTTGAGATTGAGGTATACGATCCAAAGTTTCTTCATCTTCAATCTTCAAGACTTAATATATTCACGAAATACGCCAACTCAAATTCCGTAACAAAATCCACACATAACAACACTGAAAAAAGCATGTAAGGAATAGCAAACCTTGTTGACAGAAGATGTTGAGCAACAGCGATAAATTTGCTTGAAAGAATCAATGTAGAAATCATGCAGTTGATTCCATCCAAAATTCTGCACCATGTAGAACAAAGAGGTAAGGAGTTAGAAGAAAAAATTGTATTATTAAGATGCATATATGTTAAATTACAATGAAGAAGTGTCATCGTAAGTGCAGCATCGTAAGCAAAGATATCAAAAGGTCCAAGACTAAGCATAACTATGCCACTCCAACTGCAACAAGTTCTCTTCAACACAGTTAGGTTTGAAAATCAGTAAAACTCATTCCAAGTAAAATGTCGTATAGCTTTTTGTTCAGATAAATAAGACTAATGAATTACTCTATCTAGAAATCCATCCTCCTTTATATACATTTAATATGCTACCACCTTTCTACTGGAAATAAGTGGACCAAAAATCTCATACACATCTCCCTGCAAATAATAGAGAAGTAAAAGGTGTTGTTTTAACATGATATGCTTGCACGAAAGGATTATTCTATACCACTTTTCGCCTGTCATTCAACAAACAATGCACCGACAACTTCATAAGCAATTACAAAACAGATTGATAAAGGAAATTGCAATACATATCAATTATAGCAACTATTAAGGGTTAGTTTTAGAAACCCTGCTTCAGACAGACGATTCATCGAACACGTTACGTGCACGCCCAGCCCTCGCAGCTACACTGATCCATCACATCAAAAGACCCTATAATCATGAAGCATAGTTACTGACACTGATGCGGCACACTAGCACACACACGCACACAAAATTGATGCCTAGCAAAGTTATCCAATTCCTTTGACACAAAATTGATGTCAATATGAAGCAATCGAGATGAATCGAGAGAATACGATCGAGATTTCACCCTAAATGGCCTTGAGCGCGGCCTCCTGCGGCGAGCCCTGCTCGTCGGGGTTGGGCACCAGCGACGACGAGCAGCGCAAGGGAGCGGCCGTGGCAGCGGAGTGGGAGCGCGGAACACTAACCCTAGATCGTCGTCGTCGTCGTCGTCGTCGGAGGAGGAGGAGGAGGCGAGCTCGGGTGGGGGGGGGGGGAGATCGCAAGGGGAGAGGGGAGAGGGGGCGAGAGGGGGCGAGCTCGGGATGAGTGTGATGATCCGAACTCCCGCAGTAACGGTAGAGGGCTTGTACTGTACAACGGAGCTTGTAGAAACGCAATTGGATATTTTTAATAGACTCTGCGCGAAAATCGGAGCAAATAGGATTTTCCGGGAGCTTTCGGCAAAATTTCGGATGAGAATTTGGCGAAACGGACGGCGAAATCGGACTCAGCGCGCGAAAACGGTCAAAACGGTATATTCACTTTATTTTTTCGGCACCTGGTACTGTTCGGCGCACGGCGGCGGGCAGCGGCGCAGTGGCGGGCAGCGGCGGAGCGCGGAGCGCGCGCGGCGCGGGCAGCGCGGGCAGCGCGGGCAGGCGCGGGCAGCAGGCGCGGGTGCGCGGTCCATGGGACTGGCGTGCACCGGGAGTGTGACGCCCCCAATAGTCCCACATCGGATGTGGATGGAATTGTGATTGGGTTAATATGAGACATGGACACTAGTAATAATAACTGGGCTTAAGCATTTTGGGCTGTGGTTTGGGCCCAACGAGTTATTATTGCTAGTGGGCCGGGTCGTTAAATTTGGTATCAGAGCCAATAACCAGCCGAAAGTGTGCGGCGAGTCTCGGCTGAGCCTGGGTCTAGATGACAAGGCTAGCGAGACGAGTCTCACATCGCCTGGTGATCTTGGGCTGCTGTGTGTGTGTTTGGGCTGACGAGGACATCAGGCCTAAACGGGGGGAGTCTGTGACGCCCCCAATAGTCCCACATCGGATGTGGATGGAATTGTGATTGGGTTAATATGAGACATGGACACTAGTAATAATAACTGGGCTTAAGCATTTTGGGCTGTGGTTTGGGCCCAACGAGTTATTATTGCTAGTGGGCCGGGTCGTTACAGGGAGCACTGAGCACCCCCCCTTGCCACGTGTCGTTTCCCCATTGGCTGGCCGGTTTCTAGAAGCTTCTGGGAGCTCGACACGTGGCAGCATCCTGTAGGCCGACAAATTTCCGGAAGACCCGAAGCGCGGACCGAGCACATGGACCACGTGGCCACGTGGCGAAATATGATTGGCCATGCACAGGATGTTTCCTGTTTGGTGGACACGTGGCGCAATCTGGTTGGCTGATTCCCGTGTTTCCTGTTTTGCCAGGATCTGGTGTGGAGCCCCAGCCCATTATAAATAGGACCTCTCCCCCCTCTCATTCCCCACCTCGGTTTTCGAGCCCTTAGAGAGAGAACCAGACAAAGTGCCCAATACGAAAGTTGTTCCTCTCTCTCTCTTCTTTCTCTCTCTAGAATCTCAGGATTTTAGGAGTTACAGATAACAAGATATCTGCGACGCGGCGCACTGCGACGACTTTCTTGTTAGGCCCATTTCCCGTCGCAATTCCGTCAGAAATTCACTGCGGGCTAACCGGGTGGAATTTTTGGACGATTTTTGCGACAGCGCGACCGTAAGAGGTAGGGCTTCGATTTCCGTATTGATCATTTTGCTCCGTTTCGTACTTTTGGCACAGTTTTCAAGTCCTCTTTGACCCCCCTTTTTACTGTGATGGTTTTTGGACAGCACCGACTTCTCCGATTTTTATCTTGACGTAGGAGCGTCAGATCGAGGCGTTTAAAGAGTCGATTTTGATCTACTCTTCGCGAGGAACGCAACCGTGATTTTTCTGGGATTTTAGGAGCTCATTTTAGAGGTGAAAAATTCCTCTTTTCCCGTGCTGTCTGAAAAACAGCAAATATTGTGCTTTTTGGGATTTGTATTTTTACCGGGAGCGTTGATTTGCAGGAATTGAGGACTGCGGACATCCAGGAGACTACCTGGGGTGTCGTTTGAGCTATTCGAGGTGGGCGGTTGTTGCTTACCTCATTTTTGACAAGCTCACTGGGATTACTAGAAATTCCCTAAAATATGACAATTAATGAGAACCACTGGGACAAACTAACAGGACTACTAACAGGACTACTAACAGGACTACTAACAGGACAACTAACAGGACAATTAATGAGAACCATTGGGACAAATTAATATGACAAATGACAAGGACCGCTGGGACAAACTCCCCAAAAATTTACTATAACCCCACAAATGATATAATGACTTGTATTGGGACACTGTGATTGAGACAAAAGCTATGATCTTGCATGCAAATGACTTTTATTCAGTAAATCAATTATTTTAAACCTTTGACACTATTTTACAACTTTTAAAAATAAAGACCGTTGCGTGCATGCCCGGACATCAGGTAAGGTCACTATTTATTGCTACATTATCATATTGGGATTTAAACATGTTTCATTGATGTCCTTTGCATCCAGATCAGATTGGGGTTAAGTCTGGTTTATTGCATCAGTTGAGGGATCGGGTTTTTCCTAGCAGATGGTTGTCCCACTTTGATCATAGTCATAATCCAGTCCTGCTATATTGTAATACTTGTGAGACATGTGCTACAGAGATACTTGTGATACTGATGACAGAGATATTTTACTCGTGTGGGTCGCTCCCCTCGAGTGCCACTCCGGAGTGTGATGCAGACATGCTTAGAGTCTTTGAGACTCCTATCCCCTATCGGTACCCGATTTGGCAACTATCCCCATCGGTGTTATGCAATGGCCAGCATACCCGATTTGGCAACTATCCCCATCGGTGTTATGCAATGGCCAGCATACCCGATTTGGCAAGGCATAGCAGACAGTATCAGTTATTGTTACATACAGTCCTTTTGTGCTACATGGCATTTAGAGGCATAGTGGTGATAGTGTCCTTTCTTTTCAGCAGCCTTTGTAGCTTACAACTGTTCTTTCCTGTTGCCTCTAGTAGTCCTAGTGGGTGCGTCAGAGTTGAGATTTTACCCACTAGGGGAGGCTACTAGTTTATCTGGTAGTTCTCACCCCCATTGTTGTTTTCTCTTTCTTCTTCTTTTTTTTTTGCAGAGTCATCTGCGGGAGCTGCTAGGCCATCGGCAGCGGAGCGAGGTAAGGGGATCGCTGAATAGGTAGATCTCCTGGGAGGCTGAGAGCTGTAAATAGACGCTGTACCCGTCACTCAGACTGTAGTTCTCTTCTTTTACTTAGGGTCTGGCTTCCGCCAGCTGGATGTACTATCTTAGTGTGATAGGAGGTTATTGTACTTATCACAGTTTTATTTATAGTTCCAGTCTGAGGTACTATGTGGTTCTTCTATTCTAGCTCTGTATTATGCTCTTGTTGTACATCTTATATCTGAGCAGGTTACCAGCGCTTCGTGTACGCGGGAAATCCCGTGTGCACGGCGGATCTGTAGACGGGCCCGGGTTCTGGTTTACACCCGGGGCGTGACAGATTAAGTTGGTATCAGAGCTTAGGGATAGTTCAGTTGGGACTTAGGAAACCCTAGGCTTTTGGCAGACCCTAGGATAATAGGGTATGAGAGACGTGATAATTTTGCGAAAGTCGTTGATTTACTGTTTGACTCTTCCAGTGAGAGAAGAGGGATCGACATACCCCAAATTTCTGGCAAACAGTTATGTTGGCTGCAGACAACATAAAGTCACAGAAATAGGGGATGTCTTTGACTTTCGCTAATTTGGGTCGTGTAGGGTTATGATACTGAGTGTGGTTTTTGTGGTAGGATGCCTCCGCGACGTAGAATGTTGACACGTTCGCAGCCTTCTTCCCCTGAGCCCGAGCCGGAGGAGTCCGAGCAGGGTCAGCAGAGTGAGGTGCAGGAGCTTCGGGCTCAGATGGCCCAGATGTCAGAGGCCGTGCGGCGTCAGGAGGAGGCCATGGGTCGGCTGACGCAGATGTTAGAGCAGAGGGCGCAGCCGGTTGTTGCACCCCCGGGGAGTTCTTCCGCACCACCCTCCCCTGCTGCGGCTTCCCCAGTTGTACCGGTGACCACGGCATCCCCTGTTGCTCAGGGAACAATCCGGCCATTGACTCCTGCGGAGGAGCAGGAGATCGCTGACAAACTTACTCAGTTCTGTCAGCGGGGACCGCCCAGGTTTTCAGGGCAGAATACCCAGCCTTGGGAGATCGGGACTTGGCTCTCATCAATGGAGAAGTTATTTCGGGACTTCTTCATTGACCCGAAGTACCGGGTACATATGGCTGTACACTGCTTAGACGGGGATGCTGATGCATGGTGGCGTCGGGTGGAGCCCCCGGAATTTCAAATCACTCGACAACTACCCTGGTCTGAGTTCAAGAAGATGATTTTGGATACGTACTTCTCCACGAGTATGAAGAAAAAGCTGGAAGATGATTTGAAGAATCTTCAGCAAGACAACCGGACAGCATTGGACTATTTTCAGGAATTCAAGCGGTTACTCAACTGCGTACCTTATGTCGCCAGGGACGGACCCCACCAGGTAGAGCTCTTTGAGTCAGGCCTGCGCCCAGAAATCTATACTTTGGTGCATGCTCAGAGACTACAGACCTTGGAGGAGGCAGCAGAGCATGCCCAATGGGTTGAGAGGGGAGACCACGTCGTCGCCAGACGTGGGGGCCTGGTCGCTCAGGGCGCTGACAGGAAGCGACCAGCGCAGGACGACGGGGGACAGGCCAGTTCTTGGAGGCCGCCACGACTGCCACGGCCTCAGTTTTCCGGCCGCGGACGTTCTGAGCGGCGAGGGCCTGGTGGATCCCAGAGGCCACCGCAAAATCAGCAGCAACAGCATTCTCATCAACAAAGATCGCAGTCACGGCAGCAAGGGCCTCCGCGACAGAGGCAGCAGACGAGGCAGTCCCAGGCTATGGTTAGGTGCGTTTTCTGTCAAGGACAGCATAACTCTGACACATGTGATCTGAGGTTTGGCCGCTGTTATCGGTGTGGACAGTCTGGCCACCTCCGAGCTACTTGCCCTTATGCGCCATCAACGACCCCTTCTTCAGCATCGGCTCCTTCTTCATCTCAGCAGTGGTCGACGGCTCAGCGACCATATGCTCCAGCAAGCAGGCCATCTTCTTCCTATCCCACGGAATATCGCCCTCCAGCTCAGAGTGGGCGAGTGTATGCTGCGCAGGTAGAGGACTCTTCGGCAGCAGATCACGTGGTGGCAGGTATCACCTTACTTTCTGGCATTAGGACTCGTACATTATTTGATACTGGAGCATCGCATTCTTTTATTAGTAAATCATTTGCATCATTACATGGGTTAGAGGTAGGACTTTTGCCACGTGCACTAGAGGTTCAGATTCCCGATCACACCTTGCACGTGGAGGAGTGTTGTTGGTCCTGCCCGATGCAAATCGAGTCCTGGATTATGCCAGCAGACCTGTTGGTCTTGAGACAGCTGAAGGACTTTGATGTGGTTCTCGGGATGGACTGGCTGGCTCGGTATTTTGCGACTATTGACTGTGCCGCAAGGACGGTCACTTTTAGAGAGCCAGGCCAGGAGATGTTGGTATACCGGGGATGTCAGAGTGCTTTCTTTGCCTCTATGGTTTCGACTTCCCGAGCGAGGCAGATGATTCATCGAGGATGTGTAGCCTTTTTGGCTAGTGTTGTTGAGGGGCCTACGGCGGCACCGGAACTCGGGGATATCCCTATTGTCCGCGAGTTTCCGGATGTTTTTCCACCTGAGCTGACTAGCATGCCGCCAGATAGGGAGATTGAGTTTGTGATTGACGTAGTTCCAGGAACTGCGCCAATCTCTAAGGCTCCTTACCGGATGGCACCGGCTGAGTTGCGAGAGCTTAAGGCGCAACTTCAGGATTTAATGGACAAGGGTTTTATTAGACCAAGTGTGTCGCCTTGGGGAGCGCCGGTGCTATTCGTGAAGAAGAAGGATGGGTCACTTCGACTTTGTGTGGACTATAGGGAATTAAATAAAGTGACCATCAAGAACAAGTACCCTTTGCCGCGCATTGATGATCTTTTTGATCAGCTGCAAGGGTCTTGTGTCTTTTCTAAGATAGATCTGCAATCCGGTTACCACCAGTTGAAGGTGAAGGCCGAGGATATTCCGAAAACGGCCTTTAGATCACGGTACGGGCATTATGAGTTTACAGTTATGCCTTTTGGGCTAACTAATGCCCCTGCCGCATTCATGGATTTAATGAACCGGATCTTCCGACCATACTTAGACCGATTCGTGGTGGTGTTCATCGATGATATCCTGGTCTACTCCCGAAGTGATGCGGAGCATGAGGAGCACTTAAGGATTGTGCTGCAACTTCTGCGAGAGAAGAAGTTGTTTGCCAAACTGGCAAAATGCGAGTTTTGGCTTCGGGAGGTAGTTTTCTTGGGCCATGTGATTTCCGCCGCAGGTGTGGCGGTGGACCCGGCAAAGATTGAGGCAGTCCGGGATTGGCCCCGACCGACGACCGTTTCGGAGGTGCGTAGCTTTATGGGTTTAGCCGGGTATTATCGTCGGTTTGTGGAAGGCTTTGCGAAGCTTTCCACACCCCTCACTCGCTTGACGCGTAAAGGAGTGAAGTTTATCTGGAGTGAGGATTGTCAGAGGAGCTTTGAGGAGCTAAAGAATAGATTGATGACCGCTCCTATCCTTTCCCTCCCTGTTATGGGGAAAGGATATGTGATCTACAGCGACGCATCACACAGTGGACTTGGTTGTGTGTTGATGCAAGAAGGGAGGGTAATTGCTTATGCATCAAGGCAACTCAAAGATTACGAGAAGAATTACCCTACCCATGACTTGGAGCTCGCTGCTGTAGTGTTTGCACTGAAACTTTGGCGTCATTATCTTTATGGAGAGCACTGTGAAATCTACACCGACCACAAGAGCCTAAAGTACCTGTTCACGCAAAAGGAGCTAAATTTAAGGCAACGTAGGTGGTTAGAGCTATTAAAAGATTATGATGTGATATTCTCTACCACCCAGGCAAAGCTAATGTGGTCGCTGACGCCTTGAGTAGGAGAGCGGTGCAAAGTTTGTCTATGTTGATCACAGACCAGGCACCGCTATTAGAGGAGATGAGACGGCTCGAGATAGAGGTTGTGTCCCCTGGGGTCTCTGCTAGACTGACATCTTTAGTCGTGCAGCCCACTCTGCTGGACAGGATCAAGGAGAAACAGAGTGAGGACCCCCACTTGACCAGGATTAGAGATCAAATTCCGAGTGATCAGTCAGGGGACTTTACGGTAGATGCCTCGGGAGTACTAAGGTACAGGAACCGAGCATGTGTGCCAGCGGATGCGGAGATCCGAGAGCAGATATTGCGAGAGGCCCATTATACACCTTATACCCTACATCCTGGTGGGACTAAGATGTATAAGGACCTCAAGGCACACTTCTGGTGGAATGGCATGAAAAGGGATATCGGGAGATTTGTGGCTCAGTGTTTAACTTGTCAGCAGGTGAAAGCTGAGCATCGAGTGCCAGCTGGCAAGTTACAGAGTCTCCCAATTCCCCAGTGGAAATGGGACCACATTACGATGGATTTCGTGGTCGGACTTCCGAGGGCACAAGGAGGAGCAGACGCTATCTGGGTAGTCGTGGATCGACTTACCAAGTCGGCGCACTTTCTGCCCATGCAGACTACGTGGCCACTTGAGCGACTAGCCCAGTTATATCTAGATGAAATAGTGAGATTGCATGGAGTACCCGCCTCCATTGTTTCAGATAGAGACCCGAGGTTTGCTTCGCATTTCTGGAGGAGTTTGCAGACAGCCTTGGGGACTGAACTCAGGTTCAGTACAGCTTTTCATCCACAGACTGATGGGCAGTCTGAGCGGACGATACAAATCCTGGAGGACATGTTGAGGGCTTGCGTCTTGGATTTCGGCGGAGGGTGGATTCGACACTTATCCTTAGCTGAGTTCGCGTACAACAATAGCTTTCAAGCGAGCATTCAGATGGCTCCGTTTGAAGCATTGTATGGACGCAAGTGTCGATCACCGCTTTATTGGAGCGACGTGGGCGAGAGACGGACCTTGGGACCAGATGTATTGTTAGAGGCAGAAGAGAAGGTCCGAGTGATTCGACAGCATCTTCAGACCGCCCAGAGCCGACAAAGGAGTTATGCCGATGTTCGGCGACGAGACTTGGAATTTCAGGTTGGAGATCATGTATTCCTGAAAGTCTCGCCGTCCAAAGGAATCAGGAGGTTCGGCATTCGTGGAAAACTTAGCCCCCGATACATTGGACCCTTTGAGATATTGGAGCGTATCGGGCCAGTTGCCTACCGACTTGCACTTCCTCCGAGGCTTGCTGGTGTCCATAATGTATTTCATGTCTCTACTTTGAGGAAGTATGTCTTCGACCCATCGCACGTCATCGACTTCACACCGCTGGAGATCAGCGAGGATTTGAGGTATGAGGAGCGCCCACTGCGAATTCTGGATCGAGAGGTAAGAGAATTGCGCAATCGGGCCATTCCCTATGTGAAAATCCAATGGAGCAATCATGACGAGCGCGAGGCTACATGGGAGCTTGAGTCGGAGATGAGGGATGCCCACCCCTACTTATTCGAGACATCGGACTGAGGATTATTGTTTAGTCTCGTTTCGAGGACGAAACTCTTTTTAGTGGGGGAGGATGTGATGATCCGGACTCCCGCAGTAACGGTAGAGGGCTTGTACTGTACAACGGAGCTTGTAGAAACGAAATTGGATATTTTTAATAGACTCTGCGCGAAAATCGGAGCAAATGGGATTTTCCGGGAGCTTTCGGCAAAATTTCGGATGAGAATTTGGCGAAACGGACGGCGAATTTGGACTCAGCGCGCGAAAACGGTCAAAACGGTATATTCGCTTTATTTTTTCGGCACCTGGTACTGTTCACCGGAACAGTAACCGCCGGCCGGAATTACTGTTCCGGCCGGCGGCGGCCGCCGGCGAGCGGCGGCGGGCGGCGGCGCACGGCGGCGGGCAGCGGCGCAGCGGCGGGGCAGCGGCGGAGCGCGGAGGCGCGCGGCGCGGGCAGCGCGGGCAGCGCGGGCAGGCGCGGGCAGCAGGCGCGGGTGCGCGGTCCATGGGACTGGCGTGCACCGGGAGCACCGAGCACCCCCCTTGCCACGTGGCGCTTCCCCATTGGCTGGCCGGCTTCTAGAAGCTTCTGGGAGCTCGACACGTGGCAGCATCCTGTAGGCCGACAAATTTCCGGAAGACCCGGAGCGCGGACCGAGCACATGGACCACGTGGCCACGTGGCGAAATATGATTGGCCCTGCACAGGCTGTTTCCTGTTTGGTGGACACGTGGCGCAATCTGGTTGGCTGATTTCGGTGTTTCCTGTTTTGCCAGGATCCCGTGTGGAGCCCCAGCCCATTATAAATAGGACCTCTCCCCCCTCTCATTCCCCACCTCGGTTTTCGAGCCCTTAGAGAGAGAACCAGACAAAGTGCCCAATACGAAAGTTGTTCCTCTCTCTCTCTTCTTTCTCTCTCTAGAATCTCAGGATTTTAGGAGTTACAGATAGTGAGATATCTGCGACGCGGCGCACTGCGACGATTTTCTTTTAGGCCCATTTCCCGTCGCAGTTCCGTCGAAAATTCACTGCGGGCTAACCGGGTGGAATTTTTGGACGATTTTTGCGACAGCGCGACCGTAAGAGGTAGGGCTTCGATTTCCGTATTGATTATTTTGCTCCGTTTCGTACTTTTGGCACAGTTTTCAAGTCCTCTTTGACCCCCCTTTTTACTGTGATGGTTTTTGGACAGCACCGACTTCTCCGATTTTTATCTTGACGTAGGAGCGTCAGATCGAGGCGTTTAAAGAGTCGATTTTGATCTACTCTTCGCGAGGAACGCAACCGTGATTTTTCTGGGATTTTAGGAGCTCATTTTAGAGGTGAAAAATTCCTCTTTTCCCGTGCTGTCTGAAAAACAGCAAATATTGTGCTTTTTGGGATTTGTATTTATACCGGGAGCGTTGATTTGCAGGAATTGAGGACTGCGGACAACCAGGAGACTACCTGGGGTGTTGTTTGAGCTGTTCGAGGTGGGCGGTTGTTGCTTACCTCATTTTTGACAAGCTCACTGGGATTACTAGAAATCCCCTAAAATATGACAATTAATGAGAATCATTGGGACAAACTAACAGGACTACTAACAGGACTACTAACAGGACAACTAACAGGACAATTAATGAGAACCATTGGGACAAATTAATATGACAAATGACAAGGACCGCTGGGACAAACTCCCCAAAAATTTAATATAACCCCACAAATGATATGATGACTTATATTGGGACACTGTGATTGAGACAAAGGCTATGATCTCGCATGCAAATGACTTTTATTCAGTAAATCAATTATTTTAAACCTTTGACACTATTTTACCACTTTTAAAAGTAAAGACAGTTGCATGCATGCCCGGACATCAGGTAAGGCCACTATTTATTGCTACACTATCATATTGGGATTTGAACATGTTTCATTGTTGTCCTTTGCATCCAGATCAGATTGGGGTTAAGTCTGGTTTATTGCATCAGTTGAGGGATCGGGTTTTTCCTAGCAGATGGTTGTCCCACTTTGATCATAGTCATAATCCAGTCCTACTATATTGTAATACTTGTGAGACATGTGCTACAGAGATACTTGTGATACTGATGACAGAGATATTTTACTCGTGTGGGTCGCTCCCCTCGAGTGCCACTCCGGAGTGTGATGCAGACATGCTTAGAGTCTTTGAGACTCCTATCCCCTATCGGTACCCGATTTGGCAACTATCCCCATCGGTGTTATGCAATGGCCAGCATACCCGATTTGGCAACTATCCCCATCGGTGTTATGCAATGGCCAGCATACCCGATTTGGCAAGGCA
>CM054954.1:8434397-8451897 GCA_029168755.2 Tillandsia fasciculata
AAACTGTTAAATTATCACCTGCAGAAAGTGCCCAGAAAAATCCCAGAAAAATATCACAGCGATCCTCGCATCGATAGCTTCGAAACGGTACCTTGCACGCCCAAATCCGAGTTCGGTAAGTCAAGTTATAAATTCGGCAAGGTGGTAATCCAAACATCAAACTGTGAAGAAAAACTGCACACTGTACACTGAGAAAACAGTAATTTTCACCTTCGAAACAATTTTCTAAAATCCCAGAAAAATCACCACTGTGTTCCTCGCGACGAGTAGATCAAAATCGACTCTTGAATCGCCTCGATCCGATGTTCCTAGGCTGAGATATAAAATCGGCAAGTTGGTGCTGTCCAAAATCCACCACAGAAAAATGGGGGTCAAAGATGCCTCGGGAAACGTGCCAAAAGTGCGAAACGGAGCGAAGCGATCAACACGAAAATCGAAGCCTTACCTCTTAGGAACACGCTGTCGAAGAAATCGTCCAAAAACTCCTCCTGGTTTGCTCACAGTGAATTTTTGAATAATCTGCGACGGTAATGGGCCGAAATGGGGCGAAAACCGAGGCGAACTGTAAAATCGATATCGCCGTTGCCGAGCTTCCAAAAGTTCTGAGAATCCACCAGGAGATCAAGGGCACCAAGGGGAACAACTTTCATAAAGATCTCTCCCTCTCATTCCCTCTCTAAAGCTCGGAAAAAGGTGAGAAAGAGGGAGAGGAGGGGGTATTTATAGGCCCAAAAGAAACAAATCCGAAAATGACCAATGGGTCCCGGGTTTCGGGCGCCCGAAAATTTCCGGGCTGCTACAGTAACGGGCCCGGCCCGTTACTGTGCAGGCCCGAAACCACCACGGCCCGCCACGTGGCCCACACAGTAGCCGGCCCACGGCCCGGCCCGCGATCCGCTCCCGCACAGCGGATCCTGGCCGGACCGCTGGGCGTCCGACCCGGCCCAATGCGCGACACGTGTCTCCAAACACGAAACAGCGAATATGTCCAACCTCCTCGCGCCGCGTGGCGCTCCTCTGGTCAACGGAGCCATTGGCGCTGGCCAATAGGCGGCCGCCACGTGGCGCACGCGTGCGCCACGTCGGCGCCGTGGCCGCCACGCCCGCCGGCCCGCTGCCACGCCGCCTGCCGCCTGCACGCCGGCCTGCCGCCTGCCGCCCGTACGCGCACAGTGACGCGCCCAATCCTCGCGCGCCACGTGTCCAGTCCAAATACCCGCTGAACCTGGTGCACAGAAATCCCAAACACCGAACCACTAAACATCTGCCACGTGTCCCTCTCCGGTGCACCGTACACCGCGCACCGCCGCGCCTGCCGCGCACAGTGGCGCGCCCAATTATGCCCCAAACACCTCCAACACACCATGTAGGCCTCCAACAGCCACCCCAAAGCACTGTAGCAGCTCTGCGGAGATCCGGGTCATCACATCCTCCCCCACTAAAAGAAAGTTTCGTCCTCGAAACTAAAGTCATTCCTCAACACGGAATCTCAACCAAATAAAGGGGGGTAAACATCCAATCATCCACCACTCAAGCTCCCAAGGCTGACAAGTACCTCCTCCAAAGGCACGATGCGGTCCTCGGGTCTCCATCTAGAACAACATAAAGGCGGGCACTCCAGAAAAACCGTACCAACTCAACCAAGTACAGCTGGGCTAACCGCTCGAGCTACCAAGTAATCTGCATCGGTACAAGCCTCCGCTCTTCCCAGGGCCTCAGATGATCCAACCACAAGTCCATCGGCGCAACAAGCTCGATCCAAGTACCTCTGTACTCCCGGGGCATCCGATATAGGTCCTCCAACTGATCACGTAAACTCTGATCTCTAATCCAAAAACCATCAGGGTGTAGCAACACCTCCCCAACTCTCGGGCATCAGCACACAACAATAAGCAGTTGGAAGAACCAGATCGCAAATCAATCTTCGAGAAGATCCCGTACCCTTGCAGCTGGTAAATCCAATCCTCCAGGCTCGAGAAAGGGTAACTGCTCCAGACGATCACTTCATCCAATTCCGGGAGTTGTGCCCTCAACTCCCAAACCAGTGACGTGCTAGGCACTCCGAAAGGGAAAGAGCCCTCAGTGACACCATCATACGCCACGTCTGCCTCGACAGTCCACACAGCGCCAGCTGTGGCATCAACAAGCTCGACCTCTGACAGCTTTCCTGCTCCAGGTATCCGCCACCACAGTGGCCCTATTAGGGTGATATTGGATGCTTGCCGCAAATCCAACTGTAGCTTCATAGCTACTATGGGAGGCATCACAGTATCCCACAAATCCATCTCCCAACACTGGCGATGCTGAAATCAGGGCTGGTATCAATCTCATCACCAATTCGTCAAGCTCTGCTGGCACTATCCGGCTCACAAGCTCCTCACCTCAACAAATAACTGCCGGTCTCAGTCATTCTCGCATAGCATCCATTTTGGCTGGATTCCACCACCGCCTCTAAGGCTAGACTAAGTGATCCACGAAGATATGCTTTCGAGGCTAAAACTCGCACCACAACAACTTGGCATATAGCTTCTACCTCACAGACCTTGTTACACCATCTACAGGTACTTCACCAGCTCTATACCACACAGAGATGGGGGGAAAAATCAAAATATCCCGGAAGAATATCTCAATAATTCTTCCAAGTGCAGCAAGAACACACAATTCCTCAGATCTCAAGGACGACAGGGCCATAGTCATTCCAGTTGTCCTCACTGCACTCATAATGCCCCTACCGGGTCCAGAACACCATCTTGGCGGGATACTCAATGTATGATCCCAAAAGATACCTGCATCCAAAGCAGACCACTGTCGGGGTATAACTCCATCAAAAGGTCCTAAATAATATCCAGACCTGCCTGCGGTCACCCACACAAGGACCCTCACTGTCGTGTGTCCACGACGTGACATCACCACCGTGTATCAACGGTGTGGCATCACCACCGTACATCAACGGGGTGGCACTAGGTCGAACAGACCCTCGATCCATCAGATCCTGCGACTGCGCCATCAGCTCTGTCAGCTCTACAGGTGATATCCAATGAGGTGCTATCGGGGTTGGCGTGGTTTCCAGAACCACGTCAACCGCAATCTCAATCTCTCTAATCGACGGCATTATCATCAGCTCCGGTGGAATCACACCCGGGATCTCACGACAACAGGAATATCCTCGCGTCCCGGTGCCGCCGTTGGCACCTCTCGCATTGTCGCTACAACTTGTGTGCTCTGACTGTCTCAAAGAACAAGTCTCTAATGTCTGCCTTGCAGCAGATCAAAACCTTCTCTCCCCGCAGTCATACACCAGGTGGCACTGTGCCAACCAATCCCACGCACTGGGTCAAACACTGACCAGGTACAACTACCAATAAGTTTGCCGATACCACTCGAGGTCTCAACTGCACTGGACATGATCCACAAGCCTCCTCCACATGCACCACCCCAACAGGAACCTGTACCTCTAGTGCATGTGGTAACAAACCTACCTCTAGTCCATGCAGAAATGCAACATGCTCTAACTTCGACTGCTGAGATGAAATCACACCTGCGACGACCCGATCCACTGCCTTGGTGCCCTCCACCCAGGCAGCACAGTCTCAATCGCTCACTGTAGGTGGTCGTCACTTAATCTGCCTAAAACCAAGGCTATCCGTAAAAAGGAGCACAATTCTCCGCCTTTGCTCACACTGAGGCAAGGAATAAAGCTCTTCGCAGACAACAATCCACGCTACCGCTGCGCCACTCTGATGACGATGCTGATGCTGCCACCGGGGTCCACCTGACCTCTGACATCTCAGAAAATCCATTATCGCAATCGTCATATAACAAAACACAATTAATTCCTGCAATTCCTCATTCAAATATCCTTACTCAGCTCACCCCTCAAGCACATCTATTGTACCCCAAACATGCAGGTTAATAATCACAAAGGGTAACCTTCCTTTGGGTAAGCTTTACATAATCCGTCCACAAGGATGTCCACCATCCAGGAAAGGAAAACGAAAGTGCCACAGCCAACCGATCTGTCCCCCAGCACTTAGCGCCACACGCCTCTATCCAGAACTCGCCTCTGGCGGCAGATCCTTATCCAAAGGAACTGCAACAGTACACTCCATACACAATGCCTACTCCATCGAGGCATCCAAAATCCAAAATCCAAAGCAGAGGGATCAGATAAACTGAAAGGTATCCTGGCGCAATCCACTGCCAGTCGCACGCATCCTACGCGCTTCGTCCCTCGAAACCTGGAGCGTACAGTTCAACAACTGCATAAACTTCCCAGCACAGGGGGACCCTCAATTAATCACTCCATCACCACCAACTACGATTTTGCCTCCAAAGGCTCTAACTCAAATCCGCAAATCAGGGTGGTTTATCTGCCAAAACTGGCTCCATCGATCAATGATGTCCCACAACTCATCGGCTGTCAACTATCCACCCCACCTCGGTGCCTCGACACTAAACATTGGCACGGAGGGGCTACTCGCCCATCGGCGCCACAGAAATCACTGCCGCTGAGGATACTGTAACCAGGTGGTCTCAGGAGAAAAACACTGTCGGGCTGCCCACTGCTCCGACAACTGTGTCACCTAGACCAGCGGCTCACTCTGTCGCTGATAAACCTCAGACAATCCTGCCATCGGGGCCTGAAGCTCTCTAACCTCAATCCGGATATCCGGCCCCAAAACAATCCGCTCAAGCTCCACTGCTGCGACGAGTGCGCACCAATCCGCACAACGCGTCGGGGAGACACCGCTCACCACGACCAACTGCACCACAGCACAAAACAAAACTCGACCCAATCCGGCGAGAGTCTAGAGCATGTCAACCGTTCCGCCGCATTATGTTGTCTGCAGCCAACATAATTGCTTAGGAGAATAAACATGCCAATCACCCATCCCATCCCTTGGGAGAGGTATAAAACTCAATCAGGACTCTCGCAAAACTCACGACTCTCACGAAGTCATCCTAGGGTCCAACCATAAGCCTAGGGTTTCTACAGTCCCAATTGACCTATCCCTAAGCTCTGATACCAACTTAATCTGTCACGCCCCGGGGTCGAAACTGCGACCCGGGCTCGCCAACAGATCCGCCACCTATGCCAAAACCCGCATAGGCGAAGCGTCTAACCTGCAAAAGATAGTACTATAGCTACACAAATATCAGAGCTGAAATAAAATGCTGTAAAATAAAATCCAATCACTGTACATATGAAATGAAGTACAATATCCATTTCCTCAAATACAGATAATCATCATACAATGTCCTCAGTACAGCATCTCTCAACTATAAAAGGAGATAAACTAAAACTATAGTACATCAGTCTCTCCAAATACAAAAGATCTCTCTCCTCCAGATAAACAGTAAAACCAGCCAACAGCTACGAGGAATCTCCAACCAGGGGATACAGCTACACTCCTCGGGTGGTAACGATCTAGCTCGTGACTCCCTCGCCCCGAACAACGACCGAAGATCAGCAACTCCAATGAGGACTCTGCAAAACAGGGGGGAGAAAAGAAGAGGAAACAACAGTGGGGGTGAGAACCACTAGTAAACCAGTAGCCTCCCCCTGTGGGTAAAGCCTCAAGCTCCGGCGTACCCACTAAGTCTACTAGAGGCAAGAAAAAGGCAAGGGGGTAAAGCTGTAACAGAACTACTGAATAAAAGGGGAAACCACCACAAGTATGCCTCTAAATGCAATACCGAAGGAAATGACGGTATGAATGCACCAGGAAACAACATCTGGCTAAATAGACCCAATCTAGTGCCACCAGTAAAAACTGGTACTGCCTGCTCTGCTGTCGAGCTCAAGAACTCAGTATCTCCACTGTCCAAATGACCGGAACCCAACACGGTCTGACCGGAACCCAACACGGTCTAAAGCCTACTCCGGAGTGGCACTCGAGGGGAGCGACCCACACGAGTAAAGTATCACTGTATCAAGCATCTCTGTAACCAATATCTCACAATAGCAGGACTGGATCATGACAATGATCAAAGTGGGAAACTCCGTCCACTAATGAAACCCCGATCTGATACAATGATACTCAAAAGTGGGAAATACCATCCACTAGAGAAATCTAATACCCAATCTGATGCAATAGTAAACATCCGGTCAACCGCCCAAAGTCCGCGGTCACCGCAATAACCCCCAACCCACAATTGGGTGAAATAATCAAGATCTGGTCAACCGCCTACTGTCCGCGGTTGCCGCAATAACCCATAATCCAACATCAGGTACACCCTATCTCTGGTCCCAGCTACACTATCCCAAACCTCTGCTCGAACCCGAGCAACATGACTCAAAAGTCAAAATAAAAAGGAGAAAGAAAGCAATCATGGTTTCTCCTAAGTCAAATCCCAATATGATAGTGTAGCAATAAAATAGTGGCCTATCTAGATGTCCAAACAAGCATGCATAAGTCCTCATGCAATGTAAAAGAGAGAGAAAGTCACATATAGCTCTACATGTGTAACAATAATATATATCCCCACAAATATAACCATCAGGCAAAATCATCAGTCAACTACTCATGTATCACCCCTGATCCATAATGAATCTCAAAGTGGCACCCGCACCTAGATATGTCACTATGTCCCCACAATTAACCCATTTAATTCACTTTCATACAAACCTAGGTGTTAATGTGGCATGTTAATCATCACTTATTAAATCATTCCAATGATCATGTTCCAACAGAAATGTTATTCCCATAATTGTTACGGAATTTGAGTTGGCGCATTTCGTGAATAGTTTAAGTCTTGAAGATTGAAGATGAAGAAACTTTGGATCATATACCTCAATCTCAAGAAAGAAGAATTCAAAAGGATCAGGTACGTTTAACTAAATAATTTTGATGATCCGAATACTTCTTATAGTGTAGAAACACCTGGAAGAGGTTTTAATTGCATATTCATCAAAAACTGGACATGGGACATGTTCAGGATCCGGATCGTGTCTTTCAATCCGGATCCCGAAGGGTGTTCGTTCATACACTAGTTCAATCCGGATCATGGCATTTGATGATCCGGATCCCGAACATGAGTTTTACCTGTTGGCTTGAACGATCCGGATCGTAGATTATGATCCGGATCCCGAACAGGCGGTTTTCTGGAATTTGCTCTCTACGCGTAAGCGATCCGGATCGTGACTTGCACAGTCCGGATCGTCGCCCGTAAAACTTTCCAGAAAAGTTTGTTTTTGATCCGAATATTCTTCCTAGGGTTTCTAACCTATAAATAGCCCTTCCTTTTCATTTCTAGGGCAATCCACATATCGGAAAAAGAGCCGTCATTTTCATATATCATTTTATACGGCCTTAGATCCACATATAGAGAAGAACGGAAATCATTAGATCTATTCTATGGTTCTTCATCTATATTGATTAGTTTGATTCTAGGTTTTCATACTCACATCTTGAGTAGAATCAAACTAATGAATACTTAGATGGTATTTCCGATCTACTCTTGATCTAAGTATTCGGCGGATCATCACCACCCAAACAAACAACGATTTACCCCAAAATCGGCGCGTGGACTCGCGTGGCCTTGTGGATTCAAGGTGTTATCGCTCTCGTGGATTCGGAGCGAGGTGCGTTCGTGGATTCGAAGCGTGCCATTGGGTGAAGACCGTGGATTCGGTCGGACGTCGTGGACTCGACGTTGGACGCTGTGGATTCAGCGTTGGGCGCAGATCGTGGATTCGAGAAGCGTCGTGGAGCGAGCGGAGAAGATCTACTAGGAGCGTATGGTAAAAGGTTGAGTCGTCTGTGAGTACGTTATATCACCTTGTACGTGTGTTAATTCTAGTGGATTTCGCCGTGTTATCGGTCCCGTGGTTTTTTACTCCGGTTTGGAGTTTTTCCACGTAAAAATCTTGTGTGTTCTTTTATTTTTCCGCATTGGGTTTTATCGCACAATGATTTTTGAGTGTTTATTGTTTACACCTATTCACCCCCCTCTAGGTGTTTTTTCCCCTATTTAGATCCTTATTAACCTAAACCCAACAAGTGGTATCAGAGCGGGAATAGGGTTGTAAACAATGGTTGAAGGTGGAAACATCAATCGACCCCCTTTCTTTGATGGAACAAATTATGCGTACTGGAAAGTACGGATGAAAGCTTTCTTAATTTCCATCGACGAAAGGGTGTGGCAATCAATTGAATTAGGATGGTCTAATCCAACTGAAATTTTAGATGATGTTCGCACCTTAAAACCTAGGTCGAAATGGACCAAGGAAGAGATAGACTTATCTTCTTACAATGGCAAAGGGATTAATGCTCTATTTAATGCTTTGTCACAAACTGAGTTCTCTCGCGTCTCGGCATGTGAGACTGCGAAAGAAATCTGGGATGTTCTTCAAGTTACGCATGAGGGAACTAACCTAGTGAAGATTCAGAAACTGCAAATGCTTACGAGCAAGTTTGACTCTATCTCTATGGCAGAGAATGAATCCTTCACTGACTATTACACACGATTGCAAGACATCGTGAACTCATGTGCTAACTTGGGAGAGAAGATTCCAGAATTTAAAGTTGTAAGAAAAATTCTAAGAACTCTTCCTGAACGATTTCGCCCGAAGGTCGCAGCCATTGAAACAATTAAACACCCGGACGAAATGCGTGTAGAAGAATTAGTAGGTGCTTTACAAACTTATGAAATGACTTTTCCTACTAACTATTCTTCTGGAAAGGCATCCTCTTCTAAGTCTTCAGGTTACGCATTGAAATCAACTAAAGAAGAAGACGCGGATTCATCCTCCTCGGACGACGACGAGAACATTTCTATGGAGGACTTTGAGAAGCAGCTCGCTCTCTTGACAAGGAAGTTTCGCCGCAACTTTCGAAGGGGAAATTCAAGCAAAACTCCATCCTTCGGAAAGTCGAAGAAAGGCAAGGGTTCTTCAAGCTACAAGTCAAGAAGCCAAGAGAACTTCTCAAAGGATAAGAAAAGTTCTGAGGGACAAGTTCAGTGTTTCAAATGTCGAGGCTACGGCCACATAGCAACGGAATGTCCCAACAAGAATCCGGCTAAGAAGAAAGCGATGCAAGCAGTCACTTGGGATGACAACTCCACGTCAAATGAGTCATCGTCAAGTGATGAAGAAGACAACGCGACAGCTTTCCACGCGTCCACCAAACCTTCATCCTTCATGTGCTTAATGGCAAGTACATCCGACTCACTGTCCAACTCCACTGTGGAAAAGATTGCAACGGACGATGAATCAGATAATTCGGAAGGTGAAGATTTTGTTTTAGCCTACCATCAACTTTTGAGGGATTCAAAGAAACTGGCTAAACAAAACAAGGGGTTGAAAGAGAGATTGCAGGATCTTGAAGAAGAAGTAAAAAGAGTAACCTCTATCTCAACCGATCTTGAAGTGGAAAGGGACAATCTGATTAAGACAAATGTTTCCCTTCAAGAGTCCAATGAGCATTTCGAGAAGAGTTATGTAGATATGGTGAACAAAGCGAATTACTTCTTGAAGCTCTACGGCGAGGCTCGACAGGAAAAATTGGAAATGACAGAGACCATACGCCAACTAAAGGATGACTTACAGAGATTTTCTTCTGGAAGGAGTAAGTTGGACAGACTTCTTGGTCTCGGTCAAAGAAACAAGTTCGGCCTCGGATACACTCAAACTGGAGACATTCCAAGTTCGAGTGGTACAGTATTTGTGCCTCAGTCGGTATCTCCTCCTCCGACACCGGTGTTCACGACAAGCAACGACAACGAACCTACTACATCCTCTTCGGAATCGACAAGAACCAAGGTATGTTTTCGTTGTGGCATTTCAGGGCACATAAGAAGAAATTGCAAGACTGGAGCCAAACGCACACCTCAAGCACATCTTGCAATGACTACCAAAAGGGCTATTCCTCGGAAAACAACTCCAACCAAATTGACGGAAAAGAGCCTTGGTAGTACACCGCTCAAGACGACATCATCAAGGAGCAGCAATTCTTCAAGCAAGACGCTCTCACCTAGGAAATCAACTTCACGATCATTACCGACGCATTCCAAAAAGGTTTGGGTGCGCAAAGGTGAAATCTTTCCCTGTCTTGCTACCAATGTTTCCTTGCATGCATATGATAGTTCGTCTTGGTATCTGGATAGCGGGTGTTCCCGTCATATGACCGGCGATAAAAACTGTTTTCAAACTTTTGAGAAAAACTCCGGAGGACTTGTTGTTTTCGGAGATGGTCGGTCTTCCAAAATTGTTGGAAAGGGAACGGTAGCTATTCCAGATGGCCCGGTTCTAGATAATGTGTTATTTGTTCATGGCCTTAAGACTAACCTCATAAGCATAAGTCAACTGTGTGATAGTGGTTATTCAGTTAATTTTTCATCTGATAAATGCACTGTAACTGACATGAACCATGCTTTCTTTTTAAAGGGGGTTAGATCAGAAAACAATTGTTATGTAGTTCCTTCTAAAATTTCTGAAAAATGTAACCTAGCATCTTTGAAAAATGAAACACTTTGGCATGAAAGGCTAGGTCACATAAACTTTAAGGAACTTGCTAGAATTTCAAATAAAGATGTGGTCAAGGGGGTTCCGAAACTTTCTTTTGAACAAAACCTTGTGTGTGGCGGTTGCCAAAAGGGAAAACAGTCTAGGACTGCACACAAGAATTTGAACCACATAGGTACAAAACGGCCTTTGGAACTTTTGCATATGGACTTAATGGGGCCAACTCGTCAACCATCTCTGGGAGGTAAATGGTATATTTTTTTGTTGGTTGATGACTTTTCTAGATATACTTGGGTAGCCTTTCTAAAAGAAAAAGCTGATACCTTTGATTCTTTTCTCGAAATCTGCAATCGTATTATGATAGAAAAGAATGAAAGGATTACTCGAGTTAGGAGTGATAGAGGTGGGGAATTCATAAATTCCAAATTCATTGATTTTTGCACTTCTAATGGCATTAAACATGAATTCTCCGCACCTTACACACCTCAACAAAATGGTGTAGTCGAGCGCAAAAACAGGGTCGTACAGGAGATGGCACGTGTTATGCTTCATAGCCGGAACTTACCTTTATATTTTTGGGCTGAAGCGGTGAACACTGCTGTCTATGTTATCAATCGAGTGTATTTGCGCCCGGGGACTTTTAATACACCATATGAACTTTGGTTTTGTAGAAAACCTAACATCAAATATTTTCGCATCTTTGGGAGTCGGTGTTTTATTTTACGTGATCGTGAAAATCTTGGAAAATTTGACTCTCGAAGTGACGAAGGGATTTTCTTAGGTTATTCTACAAACAGCAGAGCATATCGAGTTTTTAACTTAGAATCTAAGACGATCGTAGAATCGATAAATGTTAAGGTAGATGAAGCTTTTCACTTTGAATCTGAAAAATCTACCCTCGATATCTCTCTTGATGATGATACACCTGCTAATGCATCTTCTTCTAACAATTCTTTCGATAATAATGTTGATGCATCTAACGGTTCTTCAAGCTTATCTGATGTGCAGGAATCATCTCGTGTACCTCCGCCTACTCCTCTACCTCAAACGTTACGCATCTCCAAGGATCACCCTGAATCGAACATAATTGGAGATCCACAAGAAGGAGTTAGAACACGGAGACAATTGGTTTGCGGATTTGCATGCTATGTATCTCAAATCGAACCAAAGAATGTTGATGAAGCTCTCCAAGATGATTACTGGATTAAAGCAATGCAGGAAGAGCTCCATCAATTCGAGCGAAACAAAGTCTGGGAACTGACGAAGCCTCCGAAGCAACACAATGTGATAGGTACCAAATGGATCTTCAAGAACAAGAAAAACGAAGAAGGTACTATCATCAGGAACAAAGCAAGGTTAGTTGCTCAAGGCTATTCTCAAGTAGAAGGTATAGACTTTGATGAAACCTTCGCCCCTGTAGCTAGACTCGAGTCCATTCGTATACTGTTTGCGATTGCTTGTCATTTTAAAATCAAATTATTTCAAATGGACGTTAAGAGCGCCTTTTTAAATGGATTTTTAAATGAGGAAGTTTATGTAGCTCAACCGAAAGGTTTTGTGGATCATAAACTACCTAACCATGTTTTTCGTCTGAAAAAGGCTCTTTACGGTCTGAAACAAGCACCGCGAGCATGGTACGAAAGGTTGACAAAGCACCTTTTGGAAAAGGGCTACACTCGAGGGGGAGCTGACAGGACTCTCTTTGTGAAGCATTATCAAAACAATTTCATAGTTGCTCAAATCTATGTCGATGACATTGTTTTTGGAGCAACAAGAGATAATGATGCTTCTAAATTCGCGGAGACCATGGAAAGCGAATTTGAGATGTCCATGATGGGCGAGTTGAATTATTTTCTTGGATTACAAGTTAAACAAAACGATGAAGGAATTCACTTGTGTCAATCCAAGTATGCACTGGAGTTGGTCAAAAAGTTTGATCTTGAAAATTCTAAAGATTTTCCAACTCCAATGGGAACTAGCCATAAGGGACTTGGAAGTGAATCACAAAGTGAGAATGTAGACGAGAAACTGTACCGCAGTATGATTGGAAGTCTACTATATCTCACGGCTAGTCGCCCGGATATATCCTTCAGTGTTGGGATTTGTGCGAGATATCAATCAGCACCGAAGGAGGTTCACCTGAAAGCGGTGAAACGGATCATCCGGTATATCAAAGGTACAATCAATTTCGGAATTTGGTATCCTATGGGAACGACTTTGGATATTGTTGGATACTCAGATGCCGATTGGGCTGGATCGGTGGATGACCGGAAAAGCACGAGTGGTGCATGCTTCTATCTTGGCCACTGCCTTGTTGCATGGCACAGTAAAAACAGAACTGCATAGCACTCTCGACTGCCGAAGCGGAGTACATTTCTGCAGGAAGTTGTTCAACCCAATTGATTTGGATGAAGAGCGTGTTGAGCGATTTCCGAATTTCAACATCTTCGGTAACCATTTTATGTGACAACACTAGTGCTATTAACATTTCTAAAAACCCTGTGTTGCACTCTAGAACAAAACATATTGAACTTAGATATCATTTTCTTAGAGAGCTAGTTGAATCAAACATTCTTCAACTGTCATATATTTCAACTGAGGATCAATTAGCTGACATCTTAACAAAACCTTTGGATCAAAAACGTTTTATTCACTTGCGTAAAGCAATTGGCATGCTTTCCTTGAAATAAACTCTTTTGAAACCTTTGCTTAGATTAGGTTTTGTTTTTGTTCTTTGTTTTGTTTTGTTCTTTATCTATGTTTTGTACATAGCACACTAATTGAGCATAAATCATAATTGACTTTAATTGCATCCTTTTATGCATTTAGAAATTTATTATGTTTTGATGTCATAATATTTCAATGTTGCAATGATCATTTACGTTAATTAAACCATCTTTTAAGTGATCAAAGTCAATTTCTCTCTCAATGATCTCTTGGTATAGTCATTATCATATTTGATTGCTTAGTCGAGTATGAATTCGAGATCAATGGTTTGGTTGAATACCTTATATATTAAATAATTGATAGCCAATTGAGGGGGAGTCAATGAAATGTGAAATGCTCAAAAGATGTGGAAAGAGTTACATCCCAATGAGGAGTGTGAAAACTACCACCACATGGAGAAAATGAAAGAAAAAGAAACTCCATGAATGAAAAGCAAACTTTTGTTTTGAAAATTGTTGATGAAACTCATATTGAAATACTTGACTCAGTCGTATTTCATGGTTGGTATAAGGTGGGATTTTTAGTAAAAGATGCTCAAAGAGCCACTCCTTCAACAGATTGTCTAGATATATTATCTAACTTATCTGGGATTTCAAACATCTATTGATCTTGGTACTTCATTTTCTTTACTGAAATTGATGATTTGATAAAGGCATTACACATAGGATCAGGATAGATGTAATTGAAGTTGTTCAACTTTAAGTGTTTTAACTTTCGTAAATTTTCGTTTCATTTTTGGATATTTTTGATAGATTTTGCATAATCTATTTCTTGTTGTATGAAACGATGCTATTTGTTTAAAGTTGACATGATAAAGTGCTTACATACTTTTTCTGGATTTTATTGTATTTTTCTTAATTTTTCTGGAGAAAAAGGTGTAGCCGATCCGGATCGTGGCAAGTGATCCGGATCCCGAACGCAGGATTTTCCTGCGGGTAGCCGATCCGGATCACATTCTCGACCGATCCGGATCGCGGCTAGGGTTCTTATAGAAACTTTCAGATTCAAGATTTCTTTACCCTAATTTCTGATTTCCAAGCTTCTAGAGTTTCTCTCTCTAGATTTCTTGCTTCCTGGTGCTTCAAAACTCAAAGTTCTTCGGATTCAAGTAAGTTTTCATGATCAAAACTCGGTTTTTCACAGTTTTTAGGTTTTTTCATCAAACGTGAGTTGAAAAATGGATTTTTTCGTTTGTGAATGGTTTTTGATCAAATTTCTTTTGAAATAAGAACTCTGGGTCAATTAGTTTTGCTTTTATGCTGGGTTTTTCATGATTAACGAGTTTTTAGGCTTCGATTTCTAAAAATTCGGTTTTAGGGCATAAAAGAGGAATTTTTGTAAAACATGGAATTGATCTATTTTTAAAATTCTTTTTGGAAAACTAATTTGATTCTTGGCTTCTCTACATGATTATGATTGTCTAGGTACAATGTTTTCAAATTTTTCAAAATTGACAATTTTTCATATGTTCTTGAGTTGGTTTTCACAGGACATTCTCTTAAAACTCAAAGCACTAGAATCAATGGCATTCTCGTGGTTGATCATCTTTCTGGTCGCAATGCTGCCTGGGGGTTCATCGGTTAAAGAAGAACCAGGCGTCTCAACTGGAGACAAACCGGAAGGAGCCAATGAAGACAGCTCGGATTACAATAGTGAAGAATGGGACGATTTCTTTAAGGATGTTCAGCGAAAAATTGATGAAGAAGAAAGGAAGTTCACCAAAGGGAAGAGACTTATGAAATCTGCCTCCACGACCGTACAGTATACAAGAAGGAAAGCGTTCAAAGAAATACAAGTCAGCAGAGTGGGCCTCTAACCAGAGCACGCTCACTTTCAGGATCCTGCAAACTGGATCACCATGGACTGCTGGACCTGATGCACCATCTGCATCTAGACAGCGTTCATCTTTTCCAAGAACGCAAACAACAGAGACAGAAACTTTGGAATCGATTCGTCGAGAACAACAGAGGGTCTCGGTTACACAAGAAAGGATATCGAGAGAACTTCAAGAAATCTCTGCTGAACACAAGAAATCAAGAGGAAATACTCAAATCTTAAGAGCTTGATTAAAGGATTTTTAAGCAAGCTGAGCTGTTCTAGTTCTGGCTCTTCAGACTGAAAAACAGAGTTGGACATTTTTGTTTGGGTTTTTAGATTTCAGGACATTACTTTTCTTTATCATCTCTCAGTTTGTGCATATTCTTAGGTTAATTCTCTTTTTGTGCATATTGTTAGAAACTTATGAACTTTTTGTTTACTCTCCTTACATATTGTAGCTCATGCTACGTTTTGGCTTTTTTTGTGACAAAAAGGGGGAGAGAGAGTGAGAGAGTTGAAGAGTTATAAACTCTGAACAATGAAAAACAATGAACTCTGAACAATGATTGTGAATGAATCAAGGAATGAATCAAGGTAAGTATGAATCTCAACTCAACTTGGGTTTTCTTTTGTGATTGTGACATGCTTCTATACTAACTATTCGACTAACTATTTGGGCATGTAATATGACTAACAAGTTGATGTTGGACTAACATACTTTGACATTTGGTTTTCAACTGCTTAGAAGATATGTTGGTTTTAACTATGTTCTTTCACATATCTGATTCTTTCAAATGTCATGATGAGATCAAACTCTATCTCTGTATTTGGTTTTCAATGTTTCAATTCTTGAGGTATCTAACGATTTTGTTTGTCAAGAATGTTTTCTGTGTGCAGAAGTTACAGATGTCTAAGTCTAGAGTCTGTTCTAGGAGTTTATCTCATGTTTTTAATTTCTGGAACTCTTTTGTAAATTTTTGTTGTATGGTGATAGCAACAAAAATATCTTTTTGAATTTTCTTTGTGGATTTGTGTTTTGTCACGAAACCGCCAAAGGGGGAGATTGTTACGGAATTTGAGTTGGCGTATTTCGTGAATGTTTAAGTCTTGAAGATTGAAGATGAAGAAACTTTGGATCGTATACCTCAATCTCAAGAAAGAAGAATTCAAAAGGATCAGGTACGTTTAACTAAATAATTTTGATGATCCGAATACTTCTTATAGTGTAGAAACACCTGGAAGAGGTTTTAATTGCATATTCATCAAAAACTGGACATGGGACATGTTCAGGATCCGGATCGTGTCTTTCAATCCGGATCCCGAAGGGTGTTCGTTCATACACTAGTTCAATCCGGATCATGGCATTTGATGATCCGGATCCCGAACATGAGTTTTACCTGTTGGCTTGAACGATCCGGATCAGGAATTCAATCCGGATCCCGAACACATTGTTCTGGTAAAACTGTATGAACGATCCGGATCGTGGATTATGATCCGGATCCCGAACAGGCGGTTTTCTGGAAATTGCTCTCTACGCGTCTGCGATCCGGATCGTGACTTCCAGTCCGGATCGCCGTCGGTAAAACTTTCCAGAAAAGTTTGTTTTTGATCCGAATATTCTTCCTAGGGTTTCTAACCTATAAATAGCCCTTCCTTTTCATTTCTAGGGCATCCACAATCGGAAAAAGAGCCGTCATTTTCAAATATCATTTTATACGGCCTTAGATCCACATATAGAGAAGAACGGAAATCATTAGATCTATTTAATGGTTCTTCATCTATATTGATTAGTTTGATTCTAGGTTTTCATACTCACATCTTGAGTTGAATCAAACTAATGAATACTTAGATGGTATTTCCGATCTACTCTTGATCTAAGTATTCGGCGGATCATCACCACCCAAACAAACAACGATTTACCCCAAAATCGGCGCGTGGACTCGCGTGGCCTTGTGGATTCAAGGTGTTATCGCTCTCGTGGATTCGGAGCGAGGTGCGTTCGTGGATTCGAAGCGTACCATTGGGTGAAGACCGTGGATTCGGTCGGACGTCGTGGACTCGACGTTGGACGCTGTGGATTCAGCGTTGGGGCGCGGATCGTGGATTCGAGAAGCGTCGTGGAGCGAGCGGAGAAGATCGACTAGGGGCGTATGGTAAAAGGTTGAGTCGTCTGTGAGTACGTTATATCACCTTGTACGTGTGTTAACTCTAGTGGATTTCGCCGTGTTATCGGTCCCGTGGTTTTTTACTCCGGTTTGGAGTTTTCCACGTAAAAATCTTGTGTGTTCTTTTATTTTTCCGCATTGGGTTTTATCGCACAATGATTTTTGAGTGTTTATTGTTTACACCTATTCACCCCCCTCTAGGTGTTTTTTCCCCTATTAGATCCTTATTAACCTAAACCCAACAATATGCCCCCAACATGCAATCACAGAATTTACTCTCAGATGATAGGCTCACATTTATATCAGGCAATCATGCATAATA